>JABFEB020000040.1:21276710-21286799 GCA_019775895.2 Stomatorhinus ivindoensis
TGAACCCCCCCCCCCCTTCCTGTTGTATAACAATTCCACTTTCATTTTGCTTTCTTGCCGCCCCCACAGCCGGCTGAGGAGTACGGTCACCTGGGCGGCCCGCCGACGGAGGGCTGCCTGCAGACAGATGCGACCGCTAAAGCTCCCATTGTTTTCTCCGTCCCGGGTCGCCTGAACCGCTCCTCACCCCAGGTCACATATCCACTTGCGGCAGTGCCAAATGGGCCGGCTAAGGCAAGCCCAGAGAGACGGGCCCCCCCCACCCCACAGAGGCGAGGTCAGCCTGCCCCGGGGCCGAAACCACACGGTCAGCTACCGCGATCTGCCATCCGCCCCCCCCCCCCCCAAAATAAAAAGCAGGGTTTCCGGCTAAAAGGAGCTCAGCTGAAGTCCTGTCCGGACCCCGCAGGGTAGCGGATTTCTGTCATGGCTCCCGGGGGGGGGCGTCGCCTGGAGAGAGATGCTATGTGCAATCAGAGCAGCAAGCACGAGAGTTTTACGGGACCTCTTAAGAAAATAACTAATCAATGAGAAACTAACAGCCATGTTGCCGGACCATGGAGGAAGGGGCTCAGACTGTGGCCACGAGATGAGGCTTTGGGACGAACAGCTGCTCAGGGTTTACAGCTTGTGTGAGGTTTAGGGAAAAGGCCTTGGAGAATGACAGACATCGACACACACTTCCTGCTGTAAACAGACGCTTTGTTTCTCCTCTGTCCTTCCTGCTAAAGTAGTAGGCCTCTCCGACCACATGGACTCATCTCCGGGGTTCTATGCTGGGAGATCGTGTCTAGGCAGGGGGCACTTTAGGCCCACATCAGTGTAATGCTGGGAGTCCCCCAGCGGGGTTAAATGCCAGCAAGGGGAGTGATGTCACCAGCTCTGGGTTCCATTATGCCACGATGAGGGCCTTTGTGTCGGGAGATAAAACGCTGAGAGACACCGTGTCCCTCTGCTCCCCTCCTCCTTCCACATCTCTATGTTCCCTGCAACTTACGACTCGTAAAGAATTCATGTGGAAGAAAGAGCAACTTAATAGTGTTATGAGATGAGTAATGATAATAACCATAATGCTCAGTGAAGTTGAAATAATTATCATTACTTTTGTCCTGGGCTGAATGATTTTTTTTGCA
Organism: Stomatorhinus ivindoensis; assembly: GCA_019775895.2. Lineage (NCBI taxonomy): Eukaryota > Metazoa > Chordata > Actinopteri > Osteoglossiformes > Mormyridae > Stomatorhinus > Stomatorhinus ivindoensis. The sequence continues at coordinate 21,277,844 of JABFEB020000040.1, forward strand.
AATTATGATTGTTTCTGGGTAACTGTTTTATTAGCTTTCATTGATGTGTCCATTTTGTCTGACTTCAGTATAGCGGTGGTTCAACATTGTAAGTTGATTTTTTTTTCAAACTTGAGCATTGAGTGACCAAACAGAGCATGACACAAAGACAATTCAGTCCACATATACCAGTTAGTACAGTTCATACACTCCCCACAGCTAGCCTGATGTTACATATACCAGTTAGAACAGTTTATACGCTCCCCACAGCCAGCCTGATGTTACATATGACAGTTAGTACAGTTTATACACTTCCCACAACCAGCCTGATGTTACATATGACAGTTAGTACAGTTTATACACTTCCCACAACCAGCCTGATGTTACATATACCAGTTAGTACAGTTTATACGCTCCCCACAGCCAGCCTGATGTTACATATTCCAGTTAGTAAAGTTTCTACACTCCCCACAACCATCCTGATGTTACATATACCAGTTAGTACAGTTTATACACTCCCCACAGCCAGTCTGATGTTACATATACCAGTTAGTAAAGTTTCTACACTCCCCACAGCCAGCCTGATGTTACATATTCCAGTTAGTAAAGTTTCTACACTCCCCACAGCCAACCTGATGTTACATGTACCTGTTGGTTTCACTTTAAGACTACATCCACTGAGACACATTTAACCTATTAGCATGAAATGGACCATCCATGAAAGTTTGACAGTGAAGTATGGTTCTCATTTGATGTAAAAATGCTCCATATATTACCCATCTGCCTGGACTTTGCGCTGCTCCTGGCCAAGTAATCATTACTCTTCACCATTTTCTGGGGCAGCATTCTGAGCAAGATTTATCTGGTTTCCAGAGGGTGTCATGCATTAATGTATGGTCTTCACATCCATTATACTACCCAATGCTCTTCACACAAACAGGGCTAAATTCCTGACGGGTACCAGTGACATCATCCTCTTTCACATTCCACCACAAGTCAATTAGAACTGCAGGCGCGGCTCCACAGTCGCCTTGCAAAAAATCAGAATATATATATGTGTATTCTGATATTCTGATCTCTGTTTCAAGGCAAATATGTTCCTTCAGTTGTGCTCCTTCCACTTTGTCTACAGCTCTTCCAGCCATATAAAGAGTTATACGTGCAGGGGAGTCTGTGACAGACGCTTAAACAGCAGACGGGAATCAGCCCAGATGTGTGACGCCACCTAGAGGGCTCAGGATGCTCCGTTCTCCCACTGCTAGATGCTATTTTTAAACATGTGATCCACAGTCATCGAAAGCCACACTTTCACAAACAAGTACCCATGCTAAGCTGCTGTCTATCTTACGTCAGAACAGCAACAAAAAAATGATTAAATATCAAAGTGGGGGTAGCTGAAATTGAAAATGAATGCTTGACATATGCTATGATAGCCGTAATATGATTAGGTCAGAGTCCTGCTCTGCTCTCATACTCACGGAACCTCAAGGAACAGCGCTATCTGCCAAGTGCAGGCAATCAACCGACAGAAAAAAGAAGTGAGGGAGCACATTTCCATTCACTTTCTCCATCCCGTGCTTGAGCTGAGCCGCTTTCCTGCTTTAACAAGACTCAGGATAATGCTATGTTTGAGTTATGGCTCTTGGTGTGGGATTGCTAACACATGTAGGGGGAAAAACAAGTTTCCTGGTCATCGCCAATGTGAGCCAAGGCTAGCGAGAGGAGGTTCTGTGGGAAGCGGATCAGACCTACACAAATCTGCATTTGTTACAGCTGGGCGAATGTAGGACTCACCGCTGTGCTGTGGCAGGCAAACTGCACAACATAGACCAGTGTTTCTCAACCCGGTCCGCAGTGATCGTCAACCAGTGCGTGTTTTTACTCCCTCCCAGCTCAGGCATGAGAAACACTGACATGCATAGTACACGCATTGAGATCACATGTTAGGGACTGTGACATGGTAACAGTGCAAGGAAATTAAATATAACTTGAATTTCCACTACATGACAGACATTAAGTAGCCCAACAGCTTTCCAGGTTCTGATCTGTAGCCGGCAGCTTTGTCCAGGTCGTTCCATGTTGCGCCGTGTCCTGTCCTCTCAATGTAAGAGGATGGATGGGAGTGTTGTGGGTAGGAAAAAAGAGGGGATGAAAATCCTATCAAAAAGTCAAAAGGAAGCAGGCAGGTCTGACAGAAAAGAAAAGAGAGGGGGAGAAGATCGAGTGACACGGGGCCCAAGAATGCAAGCGTGAGAGAAGGCGAGGAGAGAGGCAGGGGGAACAGGCGAAGCAGCTCACCCTGAAAGGCTCGTCCAGCAGGAAATTCAATAAAAATTCTTCAAAAGGCTTGGGCTGACATTGAAAAATAGTGAAATCATAAAACGAAGCAGGCTAAAGAAAGAGAAGAGTTATTGTATTTGGCAGAGGAATGGGGAAACGGGGCTCGGGGCCACGTTTTCAAATGAGCCATCACCCAGAGAGAGAGAGAGAGAGAGAGAGAGAGAGAAGCGAACTGCCTGCTGATTAAATATGAAGCAGAGAGAGACTGTCTGCTAGCCCCCTTGCTCGGGGCGCCCCAGTGCATCCCACAGAGACGGGAGGCCAAAGGAGAGGTCTTGGCAATGGCGGGATGACGCAACTGACACATACATTTCTCATGGAGAAGGTCCTCGTTATCGGTAGAGCGTGGACAGAGGAAAAGATGGATGGAGTGATGGAAGGAGCAGAGAGCAGGAAGTGAGCGTGATTGGAGTGCAGGACAGAGACGGGGGCTTGGGCGTTCTCTAGAAATTGTTCTGCAAAACGGGATGAAAGTGAAAAGTCGGGGGATTCCGGACATTAAGGCCATTCTTCAGCTGTGTTCAAAAGTGCGTCAAGAGGTTGGCCAACTCATTAAATCCCTTACAGCTCTCTTTCTCTCTTGCTCTGTCATTCTCCTCTTTCTGTCTTTTATTCAGCCACTCAATCAGCATCGTTCAGCATGCTGCCAGGCCAGCGCATGGAGCCAAGACACCATGGATACGACGCAGCCTTGAGTCAACAAGGGTCTGGAATTGTTCTTCAAGGATCTGGCCTCCTTCCATTATTCTGCAAGGGAATGTCACTAATTCAGTGCAAAAGGCCCTGTTGTAGGTCTGAGGCCCGATGGCTGGATGGCCGACGGAGAAGTGGTGACTCCGAGGTCCTCCTCCTTACACCACCTGTTGACAGCATCTGCCACGTCAATTAGGACAATATCCTTGAAAATCCTATTCCGCCAGAAAAGAAACGCTACAGTATGAGATGAGAATTACTGCTCCGAATGGTATCATAACACACTGGATAAACCCGCAATAAAAGGAGGCCACACACTATTATTGAGCAGCTGGCCCGTTTTATGGGTTGACACATCCCTTGGGCTGTTTCTGTACACATCCCATCAATGAGAACATGGTGAAAAGCTGAGTTCATCTCATGACTCAAGCCAACCCACCAAGATGCTAGCTGTTGATGTTCTGATTTAATGATCTAAGCTAATATTGGCAAAATAATGGTAATTATACCACCAAATTCAGCTAAAGGCCTGACTGACCCGTAGTTCATTTAATTTCATTTCTTTAGTAGCTGCTTTTATCCAAAGTGAGGTATAATTGAGAGAAGGGGGTCAACCAGTCCCTCCCCAATTAGAATTAAGGGCCTTGCTCATTTGCCCAACAATGAAATGTCTTTGCCATCCGTGTGATTTGAACTTACAACCTTCATAACATGGGTACAGATTTCTAACCCAATGAGTTCCACCACCTTGAATCATGGTAATGCGACAGTTTTGGGCTCATTTTCTGCCTCTCTCATGCTCCAGGTCTGCAGCCTTGCTTTCCTACCCCATGTGAAGACCTGTGCCTGGCCATGTCTCCAGCCACTCCCCTTTAAGTCACCGCTCACACTCGCGCAGTCGCGGTGACCAGATGCTTGGAAAAAGTGGAGAGACGCCGCAGGACGAAAACTAAAGACAAGCTGTAAACATAAAAATCTGATCTGAATCGGTGCCATTTCGCCCCAAATGCTGTCTGGCATGAGAATCACGTTAATGACGGTGGATTGTACATCACATCCGTGGGTGCCCTGGACCCCGGTCCAGCTGAGCATGACAATGGGGTCAGAAGCAGCCGCTCATTGCCCGCTCTAGCGTCAAATAGGGGCCGTTTTTTATACCGTGGGGGGCGAGGCAGTGATCTGGGTGACCTCACACCGCTGTTAGACACACAACATCTTCTGTTCGGAGCACAAAAGAAGAGGCACAAGCCTCGCTGAGGGACAGAACTTGGCTGCCCTGGACCTGGACCTGGACCCATCCTAACTGGCTGTCCCAGCCTGCGGTGTCTGGGGGGTCACGAGAGCCCTGAGGCGGTGACCCGTAGATCTGTTTTCAATTTGACTCACGGTCCAACAGAAGTCCCTGGTGTGACAGGCAGCCTGTTATTCAGAAGAAAATGCCACACAGTGAAACCTCACAGCTGAGTGCTCTTGCGCTTACAATAAAGCTCATCCTGTAGGGTCCTACTTTATGGTTTTACGCTGCGTGTACTGCACTACCCCCCCACCGTGCTCATATCCTGTGGCGCCGTCCTCAGTCCCCGCATGCTTATATACAGTACCGGTCAGAGGTTCGGATCCGCCAAGCCGCCGACGAAGGAGAGTGATGGAGTTTCACATCACATGACCTGCCCGCCTGACATAATCACAGAAGAAATTGTTTTTGGAGGAGTGTGACCAGAGAGTGAGAGGAAAGCAGCCAGTGAGTGTGGGAACTCCTGCAGGGCGACTTGTAAAGCATCCCAGGAGGCCACCCCATGAAACTGGTGTAGAGGAGACAGGAGGCTCAGCCAGTCCCTGGAGCAACTGGGACTAAGGCCCTTGCTCAAGGGCCCAGTGGTGGGATCACTGCCAACACAGGGATTTAAACCAGCCACCTTCAGAGTCCCAACCCACAAAACTGCCCCCCATCAAATATTATTTCTTGTTGAATCCTTTTTTTGGTCACTGCATATTTCCATATATGTCATTTTATAGTTTTATTGTCTTTTTTATTACTCTAATAGTACAAATAGACATTTCTATGGGTAGGAATGTCCATGCTTTTGACTGGTATTGTATGTAATCACTCTGTAATCTCTTGATTGTGCAGTATCTCAGCTGCACTGTATCACTGCTTCCCTGACAGGCAGTACAGTTAAATCCATCAGCCCGGCCTCCATCTTGGGGCGCAGCGCGGCGGCTTGGGGGTGTCGTGGAGTGGAGCAGCACGCAGACGAGCGCTGGGCCTAATCTGCAGTGGCGAGAGTCAGGTGGAGTGCGCGCTGTGGGCCTTGGCCGAAGGCCATCTCGTCAAAATCGGCTTGGCAAACTGCAGGTGACAGTATCGCTCGCAGCAGTGGGGCTTCTGTTACATTATTAGCAGTTAAAGGGGATGTCAGAGGTACATTTAGAGCTTGGACTGGGACTCCGCTATGGTTTGTTCTCCTCTCTCTCTCCTTCTCATGTTTTTGCCACCATAATGCACTCCTGTGTTTTGAAGTGAAAACGTGACTTGGGGCCAAACAGAGGAGATGTTTTCACGACCGTCTCCCCACAGATCTGGACCACTGCTCCCCCTGCGATCCGTAAACCTCTACTGACTCCGCGTGCGTGTGCGAGTGTGCATCTCGGGTCCTGAATCACGTGGGGGGGGGGGGTATCACTATAGTGAAAGAGGAGATGAAAACACTTTCCCGGCAGAGTGAGAGCCCCCTGTGTGAGCACCCCCCTTATCCCACTCCAGGTTCTCACATCCATCTCTGGATGCTCCTGTCCTCGCCCCAGGTATTCAAAATGCTAACTTCCGATGCAGAACTAAATGGAAAACAAAACAAGGACAGAACTTAACGGTAAACATGTTTACTGTCAGCTGCTGTAGTCGCCACGTTGACGTCTGCGTGATGTATTTACCGCCGAGGCTCAGTTTAATCTCATCTCCTCCAGGAAATGAGACTTGGTGACAGTGATGTCAACAGGCCTTTGTTGCCGATGTTCACAGTGCCTGTGTGTGTGTGTGTGTGTGTGTGTGTGTGAGTGTGTATGCGCCGTGTTCATAGTATGCACGCATGTGTGTGTCTGTGTCTCTGTGACTTGGGATGGTTCCACTTTGTGTTCTTCTAAAGTAACAGGCTCCCTGCCCGTGACATCTCTCCTCACGCCGACCTGTAAATTACAGGGTCGTTCGTTCCTCTCTCAGAGGGAACGATGTTCAGTAACTAGCACAGAACGGGAAAATTGTCCATGGAATTGGAACATTCCCATCAATAGAAGCATGTCCTTGGAAATAGGTTTAGATTTGAAATGCCGGCCTGATACATGTACTTCACATGTTCCTGTACCATAAAGTGCATGTAAAATCTTCACAAGAGAAGTCGCACATCAGTTAACTTCTCCATTCACCGTTGGTTGATCTCTGCTGTCATTTGTCAGCTGGTGTCCTGCAGCAGCTTGTCCAAATATATGCCTGGGAGAAATTGTCTGTAAATAGAACCATTACATTTGACTAGCTAATAGAAGAGAAAACCCGCCGTGTTGAGTAATTTTCCTTGTCACTGACCTGTTTAACCTAGTCCAGCTTATCTAGCCAAGCTTATCTGAGTTCATTCCTTACAAACTCATTTACTTCCAAATTTCTTGAAGGAGACAATCTTAATTTCATTCATAAAGAACAGATGAGTACTAATCAATCAAGCAAAATAGTAACACAACACACAGTCATGACATCAAATCAAATAATTAACATGTGTGCACTACCAACTGCTCTCAGCTCGACTCGCTTATTAAGAATGCTGGGATTAATTAACTGTATTAATCGACTGCAGGCAGCTCATTTACTCTGGATCCTGACAGCATGGTCACAGGTATGCAGGTGATAAGGGGCTGGGGGAGCAGGGTTGGGGGGGGGGGTCGCGCAAACATTCCCTGACGTGTGTTTGTTGTTTTAGTGTGAGTGCAGATCCTGTGCTCTGTGAGGTCATGTAGAGGCCTCTAGGTTGAAGTCAGGGGCAAGGAGCCCTGGAGAAAACAGCCGTGGCAGGACGGGTGGAGTGAAGTGTGTAGCGAGGGGGTGGGGGGCTTGTGGTTCAGCAAGCCAGTGTCCCTGTCGGTCTTCCTCCGAACAGCATCTTCGCAATCGCGCTCCTTTCATCTTCCTGTATCCGCTTCTCACTCTGCCTCAGGGTGGGAGGGCGTCTGACGTGCACAAGCAGAATCAGCGTGCGATTTCCCATCATGCCTTTCAAGCCCTGACACCGAACAGGAAGCTGGCGTGTCGCGTGGGCAGTGTGAACGCACGGTGTTCCCGACCAAAAACTCCTTCCGGAACATTCTCCCCAAGCGTCTGATGAAGAAGATGCCTTGTGACTGGTATGTCAGGTAGCTTATGGTGGGTGACTGGAATCCCACGTAAACCCCCTGTCACCCCCTGGGGGGGGCAGCCTCCCACCTCCTCTCACCAACAGAAACAGGAAAACCCCAGAATCCTCACAAAAGCTCTCCCATACAGCGCAGGCCGGGCTCGGCTTCCAGTCGTCCTCGAAAGTGTCCTTTGTCCCTTTTTTATCCCCACCCCCCCATTCACTCCATGTGGCTGTTTAAGAGGACTTGGCATCAAAAAAATGAGATCAAGCAGAGGGAAGCAGTATGTTAGACTGTAAATCCACCCCGAGGTCCCTCGTCTCATGTAGGGGGCCATGTAATAAATTTGACCTGTGGAAAAAACAACTGTTTTTTTTTTTTTGACAAATGAGCCAGAACACTTTTGATTGTCTAGCCGGTAATGAACGAGGGTGTAAAGTCTACGGCGTTCGGCGCGGGACGTTTTGCGCGTGTCCTGCGGCTGGCCACGAAGTGAAATATGAAGGTGGAGTTTTTAATGCTTTTATTTTCTCGCCGCGTGCCTTTTCAGTCAGCTATTTGTCTTAATACTCCGCACTGTTGTCAGAGGAGCCGATTCCTGTACCCATTAATAAAAATAATACTTTCCAGAGCGAGGCCTGTTGGTTTAAATGTGACTTTCACAGCGTTCCGCCTGCCCTCCTGTGCAGACCCTCTTAGAAACGCTGTTCTTCCTCCCTATGCCCTTTTCGCCAAGCCCCGTCTTCTTTAAAGTGCTGTCCGGGAAGGCTGGGCCCCTAGACTTTGCCCGTGTTGGTGAAGGACAGGGGAAGGTGTGTAAAATCGCAAGACAGCCAGGACACAGTAGACAGAAGCTGACATGAAATGAAAGGGTACGCAGGCACAGCTGTGAGACACACGGGAGGGGTGGACCTAGGGAAGGTTAGCACAGCTCGGGGGGGGGGGTGGGCTGGGGGGGGCATTCAGGGGCTCTGTGACCCTGCAGAACCCCTGCTTCTGTTTGTCTGCCTGATGGACGGGCAGAGGCGTGCACAGTGGGGAGCCTGTGTGTGTGTGCGTGTGCGTGTGTGTGCCTGTGTGTGCGTGTGTTAAATTCCAGCGGGGGTCACGGTGAGGCCATGCCCCGTGGCTAAGCGCAGGGAAAGGCCATTAATTACGCCGCCTTGACACTGGGACGGAGCGGCGTGTAATTGATGCCTTCTGTGTTGCTGGAGGAGCAAGCAGTCACGCGGTAAAAGGGTCACCGTCCCACAAGGGAAGGGGGCACCGTTTTCACGGGAAGTCCTGGCCCCCAGGTAGGAGCCGGTGGGCCCAGCCTAGCTTTCACCCTCTTATTAGCAGGATTTGTGGAGGGCTGCTGGTTTTGGGTGTGTGTGTGTGTGTGTGTGGTCAAGCACTCTGACCATTTTTATTACAGGCTCACAAAGGAACAGGTCCAATTAGGAGCAGAGGTAATGGATTAACCTGCCTGTTTTTTTTTTCTTTAGCTCTTTCACAAATGTGAATTTTTCTGGAAAAACACCCCACAGTGACCTGTGTGTGTGGGGGGGGGGGGGGGGGGGCGGGG
>JABFEB020000040.1:21351616-21367080 GCA_019775895.2 Stomatorhinus ivindoensis
CACTAGGAGTTTATTGGGCAAAGAACATATCTTTATAAGTACAATTTGACTGTATTATTTGTGTCCCCTTCAAAAATCGCTCATGAGATATTTTATATTTATTGTCCCCCCCTACTGTTAAATGAAATTTACGCCCATGGCTGAGCGCCACTTTAACTACACAGCCAAAACTTTCCTTTAGGCAAAACTGTGTGACCAACTGTCGACCCTTCTTTTTCATCTTCTTGTTTTTTTAAAATATCAATTTTATTTTTGCTAAAGAAGTTTTGTGTTTTAAATCCACTAAAAAACCTAATCTTTGCTGTGGTGTCTGTGACAGAATGATGGTTGAGTTGAAAAGGAAAGATGAATTAAAAAATAAAATTCTGATTTATTTTTTATTAAGACATGATAAATGTTTTAATTCTTGTAGTGATAAATTTAAGTTTAAATTAGTTAAATAATTAAAATCAATGAATCAATAACTTATTAGTCTCAATTGTAACTGTATTATTACTACTATTATTGTACGTGTATTATTGTAACTGTTATTAAAAATAGACCTACGAAGGTATCAGTATTGGTACTTGGTATTGGCAAGTACTAAAAATATATACTCAGTACTCGTACTCCGTCTAAAGAAACTGGTATCAACATTCCCAAAAAAGATCGTTGTTTAAAACAAGGAACTTGAAAAGCAAAAGGAAATCTACTGTCTTGAAAATTTACCATTTCTCCAAATACTCAATCTGTGATCTATGTAACAATACAGTTTTTTTATTCAGGTGATTCAGCAGTGTCCAAATCCAGTGTAGCAACTGTAATGATTTACAACCTATCAGAACAATGGCTCATAGGTAAGATAACACAATATGGTGTGTGTGTGTCTGTGTCTGTGTGTGTGTGTGTGTGTGTGTGTGTGTGAGAGAGAGAGAGAGAGAGAGAGAGAGATTTTACTGGGGGAGGTGTTTGTGTTTTGGGGCAGCAGAACAGAATATTAATCTCTTAATATTTTTATTTAAATACATTTTATGTAATTCTTAATCAAAATAACAGCAAATGCATAAAACAACAAAATACATACATGACACCACTGTCGAACTAAGTACATTTATTTGCACAGATTCCAAAGTCCATCATCATATTTGAATGATATAACAGAGAACAGCAAATTACTCCATGAGGGTCCACCAGCACTGTACCTCCTCACCACAACCAGAAGTGACCTTGCTGAAGGTAGTCTGGTCAGAAAATGGACTTTTGGAGAGCGAATCCTAAATAAACCCAACAAGACTCTATTAATAGTGGGGGAAACAGGAGCAGGAAAGACTGCTCTGATCAATGCCATGGTAAATTATGTACTTGGAGTGAAGTTTGATGACAATGTTTGGTTTTGTATCACAGAAGAGAGAGAAGATGCTCAAACATCTAACCAAACAGCATCACAGACGGATGTAATCACTGCATATGAGATCTTTGTCAAGGACAGTCCATTCTCTCTCACTGTCATTGATACTCCAGGTTGTGGAGACACCCGAGGAGCTCATTATGATGAGAGAATTGCCACAAATTTGCACAGACTCTTTAATCATGATACTGGGGTGAAAGAAATCGATGCAGTGTGTCTGGTGGTGAAGGCAGCTATGAATCGACTCTCTGACAGGCAGCACTATATATTTGATGCAGTTCTGTCTCTATTTGGTAAAGACGTGAAGAACAACATTGTGATCTGTGTTACACATTCAAACGGAGGACCTCCAAAAAATGCACTTACAGCTGTGATGAAAGCGGAAATCCCCTGCAAAAAAGACAGCAGTAACAAACCTGTTCACTTCCTATTCGACAATTGTCAGACTGAAGAAAGGGATCCAGAATATAATGCTGTTTTCCTGTCAGCTTGGACACTAACAGAAAAGGGTCTAAAGGATTTATTTTTATCTCTGAAAGATCAAAATAAAATAAGCATAGATCAGACTAAAGATGTTCTGGAAAAATGTATTCAGCTGAAAGCCTGTATTTCCAGTCTGATTGAGCGGATTCAATTCAAAGAACAAAAAAAAAAGGAACTGACTCAGATTCAAGGAGTACTTAATGAAAATAAGGAAAAGATAAAGAATAATAAAAACTTCACTTTCACAATCACAACGAGTTACAAGGAAAAAGTTCAAATTGACAACAAAGCAACTACATGCCAGGTCTGCGAGGAAAACTGCCATTCACTCTGCGAGATTGCCTTGTTTGTCCGATTATGTGAGGTCATGAAAAAGGGATGCTGCACTGTGTGTAAGTGCTCCTCAGATAAACATGAGAGAGGTTACAACAAGTATGAAATTAAGACTAAAGATAAGCAGTTAACATATATGGAACTACAGGAGCAGTTTAAAGATGAGCCAAAACCAGTCTCTGACCTAAGTAAATTTGAGGAAGTTGAAGAGCAGCATAAAAACAGAATGAAAGAAAGTCAGGAAAAAATGAGCACAATGGATAAAGTTAATGGGGAAATAAAAAAAATTGAAAAGGAGAAAACTGAACTGTGTGAAGAAGCCTGCAAAACCATCCTGACACTGTGTGAGATTGCCTTAAAAACTGACTCTGGATTCATTATAGAGTCTCTTGATTTCTTGATTGGTCAGAAGGAAGAAGGTGGAGATGATGAGTGGGTTCAGAAACTAAAGGATCTGAGGAAGACTGAACCTGAAGTGGAGGATGTAGTTCAGACTGTATGCAGATATATGGGAGCAACATTTTCAAGTGTTGCTAGTTATGTTTCTTCAAGTAAAAATACTTGAGTATGCAATTGCTGTGAAGTCTCAAGAAGACTCCCAGAGAGAAGGAGCTAAAGATCATAAGTGAGTTAAAAAAAAAGAAGTAAAGGCAGATTAGCTTAGTGTGAATTGTTCTGTAATTAAGTGTTCCGTGACCCATTTCTTTTTTCTTTTTCCTTTCACTTGATTTTTATTCTTCTTAAAGTATAATCCATATTATAAAATGTATGCCTCGGAAGTCTAATGAAGCTAATGCTTTATGCACATACAAATGACAACAGAACTGACTTGTATAATTAATGGTACATTAGTAAAGATGCGTTTTAGTGACCAACTTCATTATACTGTTCAATTTACATTTTACTGATTAATCTACTTTACCTTTTCTTTGTTAGTAGATGTAGATGCAATGTAAAAAAATAGAATTACAATTTCTATACTTTATACAATGTATGTTCTTTTTATGCATACTATTCATTTAGATATGAACATACTCATGTGAAATCTGTAATCAACAGCAGCTTTTATTAAACTCTGAACAAAACTGTCAGCTTGGAAAGTAACAGAAAGGCTCTAAAGGATTTTTTTCATCTCTGAAAGATCAAAATAAAATAAGTATAGATCAGACTAAAGATGTTCTGGAAAAATGCATTCAGCTGAAAACCAGTATTTCCAGTCTGATTGAGCGGATTCAATTCAAAGAACAAAAAAAAAATGAACTGGCTCAGATTCAAGGAGTTCTTAATGAAAATAAGGAAAAGATAAAGAATAATGAAAACTTCACTTTCACAATCACAACGAGTTCAAATTGACAACAAAGCAACTACATGCCAGGTCTGCGAGGAAAACTGCCATCCACTCTGCGAGTATGCCTTGTTTGTCCGATTATGTGAGGTCATGAAAATGGGACGCTGCACTGTGTGTAAGTGCTCCTCAGATAAACATGAGAGAGGTTACTGTCACGCCCCGTCCGTTCGAGCCTCGTGTATGCCACGCCCCCCTTGCTCCCTATGTGCAAACCTGATTGAAACCACCTGTTGTACTTCCGTTTGATTGTATTCCGCTGTGTCCTATTAGTTCCCTGTTAGTCTTTTGTATTTAGTCCGCGTCTGAGTTCGTATCCCCAGATCTGTCATTGTAATGTATGGTAGCGTGTACCCCCGTCTGTCTCACAATAAACCCTATGTACCTGGATTACCTGCCTTCCTGCCGTCTTATCTGCCTGACGCCGCCTGCATTCAGGCACGCTCACCCAGTGAACGTGACAGGTTACAACAAGTATGAAATTAAGACTAAAGATAAGCAGTTAACATATATGGAAATACAGGAGCAGTTTAAAGATGAGCCAAAACCAGTCTCTGTCCAAAGTAAACTTGAGGAAGTTGAAGAGCAGCAGAAAAACAGAATGAAAGAAAGTCAGGAAAAAATGAGCACAATGGATAAAGTTAATGGGGAAATTAAAAAAATTGAAAAGGAGAAAACTGAACTGCGGGAAGAAGCCTGCAAAACCATCCTGACACTGTGTGAGATTGCCTTAAAAACTGACTCTGCATGCATTATAGACTCTCTTGATTTCTTGATTGGACCTGTATAATTAATGGTACATTAGTAAAGATGCGTTTTAGTGACCAACTTCATTATACTGTTCAATTTACATTTTACTGATTAATCTATTTTACTTTTTCTTTGTTAGTAGATGTAGATGCAATGTAAAAAAATAGAATTACAATTTCTATACTTTTTGTATTTGCATGTTCTTTTTATGCATACTATTCATTTAGATATGAACATATTCATGTGAAATCTATAATCAACACCAGCTTTTATTAAACTCTTTGAACAAAACTGTCTCTTTCCAGACATATTTGACCCTCTCAAAACCTGTTTGTTGATGTAATCTAAGGAGCCTGATCTGACTAGTTCAACTGAAACAGCATAAAATGTGGCATTCCCCTTGACTCATGAAGATAAAATTCCATGGCATGTATTAGCTTGTTTTTAAGAGTTGAAACCTACCATTCAATCCTAATTAGTGATCTACTGTAGCTATCTTGCTGCAACAACCCATAAGTGACTCCAGTTCAGTTAATCACTTTCTCATATCGTTAAGGGGTGGGGGTGGAGGAATGTGAACCGATGGGGGTGGGGCGGGCGTGGCAACGGTCGTTACAAAATGATGCACGCATACTACATCACTAGTGAGGTGGAAAAAACATAAGGTGCATAAGGCTTGAGACACAAGGGTCTCCTATTACTAGATCTCACTGCATCGTAGAACGAGAGGATACCGCTATTAATATCCAGAAAAACACCAACGTTGCTTTGAGGACCAGTGTCCAAATCTGAGAAGGAGAAACGAAACGCCACTTGTGTTGAGCGCAGAACTGACCCAGACTCTTGGCATAGCTCAAAGCCCAGGAAACCTCATCTTCACCCAGTCTGGAGCCGAGTCCCAACCAGTGCCAACCTACGAGACTCCAACGGACCAAGAAGGAACCAAATCTACTGCAACCTCCCAGTGATGGATGCCGCGAGTGAACGGAGCTTCGCCCAGAACACAGTACATACTCCAAGCCGACTCCGAGTTCCCACATCCAGAATCAGCTGCTACCCATACTGCACTTTTTACTGCATGTTTAGTCATCTAATCTTTTTTCAACGTAAAGTTTGGTTATTTTTATTCAGAGAATTGAGATTCAAGGTTCACTGGATGAGGCATCCTTATTTGCAATAGTATAACTTAATTTATGGCCAAAGTACCTCTATATGTTTGCAGTATAGGCTGAAGCAGTAAAGAGGCCCTTTCTGCAGCTATTGGTTTTGAGCTATTCCACTACAAAGCTTAATAGATCTGATTCTTGCACATGTTAGAATCTCCTTTATCATGAAGAAACATACAACATTTGTCATGTGGTACAATAAAAATGTAATTCTCTACGTAAAGCAGAATTAGCATTTTGTGTAGTCTACAGAAAAGAGAAAAGTACAGACTCAGAATTTAGGGTTGTTTGGGCAACCTTGAAGCGCATCAATGATGAAAAAGGTGGGTGAAGGGAGTCTCTCGACTAAAGTGTCAAGAGTGCTGTTTAACTACCGCATTACTCCACAATCGACCATAGGGTTGTCTCCTGTGGAAGTGTTGCAGGGTAGAAGGTTACGGTCAACATTAGACCAGCTGCACCCCGATCTGAGGGCCAGGGTAGAACGGAAGCAGAACACCCAAAAGATACTTCATGACAAACATGTGCGGGGGCGAAGTTTCCTGGTGGGAGACACAGTGATCACAAGGAACTTCAGTGGATCCCTGGTTTTATTGTCTAAGTCACAGGACCGGTCTCGTACAAGGTCACGTTAGGGGGTGGTAATGTCGTACATAAACATGTAGAACAGATTCTGGTGAGATCAGTAGATGAGGACCCAGTAGGTCCTGGGACCACTGTGCCACTGAGGGCATGCATGGATCCATCTGAGGCTTTGGCAATGCCTGAGAAGGCTGCAGGCAGGCATGGAGGTGTTTCGGAGGGTGAAACACAAGAAGGAGCGAAACCATCAGATTTGGTTAATGCCTGAGAAGGCAGCAGGCAGGCATAGAGGTGTTTCGGAGGGTGAAACACAAGAAGGAATGAAAACATCAGAGGCGGACAAGGAGGCACCTACCAAGAAGTTGCAGGATTATGTGTCACCTGTGAGACGTTCACAACACACAGTGTGAAAACCAATTTATCTTAAGGATTTTGTATGCTAAAAAAAAAAATGTAAGACATATATAACATGTAACTGGCTGTTCAGGTAATTTTTTGTTTTTTTCTTGTTTAGGTGAGTGCAACAGAACCTATGGGTGTGTGTATATATATATATATATATGGTGCACAGCCTGCTGGCAAAAACCGGAACTGCAGCTACAGCAAATACGGCGGAATTAAGAACCTATTGCTGAAGTTTCAAATATCACAAAGCTCGAACTGTCAAAAGTGTGCATAATACAATATATTTTTTGATTATTTTTATATTCTGTCATAGATATCCTATATTTGCAATTAGCGTGTGACATCTTTTTGCCAACCGTAATTCAACTAGTACAAATAATAAAAAACATTAGATTATTAATGTCTCTTGTGTATGGTCGCGAAACCATTCTTGCACTAATATCAGAAGCAGAGAAGAGGATGTTAGCAATATTATGAACAAGTCTGCACGTGCACTTCAGTGGCCACCGGCTCATTCCACCATGCTGTGCTAAAAATGCTACTGGGGATTATCGCTGCCCGATTCACAGACCAAATTCCTCGCCCCTGAGAGAGCTGGACCTGAGTGACAATGACCTGCAGGATTCTGGAGTGAAGCTGCTCTCTGCTGGTCTGGGAGATTCACACTGTACACTGGAGATACTGAGGTCAATATTACTGGGCATTCCACACTGTAAACTGGGGGTACTGAGACTAGTATTATTGGGTATTCCAAACTGTAAATTATATATACTGAGGTCAGTATTACTGGGTATTCCACACTTTAAACTGTAATCATTGAAATGTTGATTGGAGTAATTACATTTACTTAAACGTAATACATCCAATGGTGAAGTCATCTTATTTATTGGAGATTTTACATTGTTTTTGTCTATCTCTCTGCTGAGGAATTATTTGGACTTTTATTGTAATTTCAATATAAATTTCCAGTTGTTCCAGGCAGTGGACAGTTTTATTGGACAGTGTAGCATGACGGGAGTTTAAGGACACACAGACAACGATGGGTAACTGTACTGATGCTTCAGTGAGGCAGACTTAAAAAAAAAATGAAAATGTAAGCATGACGAGGAAAGTGTAGGGTGGCTGGCGTTACCCTCTCTCTAGGTCAGAGTCTCCTGGATGAGATGAGAGAGATGGGGGACGAGAGGCAGATGCTGGTGTCTGCTCCAGCTGAGGTGAGGAGGAATGAAAACAGAACAAAAAGTATGGAGGACAGGGTAAAGTGGAGCAGAAGACGTCTGGGGGTCACAGGTGCCCCATCGTGATGAGGGTTTTGTTTGGAAATGAAATGCTCTCTTATGACTGTTAATCGACAGTCACTTCAAGAACAGAACAAATCAATAGGGCAGAATAAACCATTGTTATCAATATTTGGCTGTGACCAAAAGATTTGGGAATGACACAAATATTCATTCTCACAAAGTGCTGCTTTAGTGTTTATGAAGGAAATTTATACTCCAGAATGTTATGAAAAGTGATCAGATGAATTGCAATTAATTGCAAAGTCCCTCTTTGCCATGAAAATGAACTTAATCCCAAATTAAACCATTTCCACTGCATTTCAACCCTTCCACAAAAGGACCTGCTAACATCATTTCAGTGATTCTCTTGTTAAAACAGGTGAGAGTGTTGGCAGCAAGCAGGTGTAAGTGCATCTGCACACACAGTGAGGCCAAGACTTTTAGAGGACAGCCTGGTATCAAGAAGGGCAACAAAGAAGCCACTTCTCTCCAAGAAAAGCATCAGGGACAGACTGATATTCTGCAAAAGGTGCTGGGATTGGACTGCTGAGGACTGGGGTAAAGACATTTTCTCTGATGAATCTCCTTTCAGATTGTTTGGGGCATCCAGAAAAAAGGTTGTTCGGAGAAGAAAAGGTGAACACTACCATCAGTCCTGTGTCACGTCAACAGTAAAGCATCCTGAGACCTTTCATGTGTGGGGTTGCCTCTCAGCCAAGGGAGTGGGCTCGCTCACAATTTTTCGTAACAAGTCCCTCAGTAAAGAGCAGCTGTGCTCTGTCCCTAAACAAAGAACAGCTGTGTTCCGTTCCTCAGCAAAGAGCAGCTGTGTTCTGTCCCTCAGCAAAGAGCAGCTGTGTTCCTTTCCTCAGCAAAGAGTAGCTGTGTTCCGTCTCTCAGCAAAGAGTAGCTGTGTTCCGTCTCTCAGCAAAGAGCAGCTGTGTTCTGTCCCTAAACAAAGAACAGCTGTGTTCCATCCCTCAGCAAAGAGTAGCTGTGTTCTGTCCCTAAACAAAGAACAGCTGCGTTCCATCCCTCAGCAAAGAACAGCTGTGTTCCGTTCCTCAGCAAAGAGCAGCTGTGTTCTGTCCCGCAGCAAAGAGCAGCTGTGTTCTGTCCCGCAGCAAAGAACAGCTGTGTTCCGTTCCTCAGCAAAGAGCAGCTGTGTTCTGTCCCTAAACAAAGAACAGCTGTGTTACGTTCCTCAGCAAAGAGTAGCTGTGTTCTGTCCCTAAACAAAGAACAGCTGTGTTCCATCCCTCAGCAAAGAACACCTGTGTTCTGTCCCGCAGCAAAGAACAGCTGTGTTCCGTTCCTCAGCAAAGAGCAGCTGTGTTCTGTCCCGCAGCAAAGAACAGCTGTGTTCCATTCCTCAGCAAAGAGCAGCTGTGTTCTGTCCCTAAACAAAGAACAGCTGTGTTACGTTCCTCAGCAAAGAGCAGCTGTGTCCTGTCCCTCAGCAAAGAGTAGCTGTGTTCTGTCCCTCAGCAAAGAGTAGCTGTGTTTTGTCCCTCAGCAAAGAGCAGCTGTGTTCTGTCCCTAAACAAAGAGCAGCTGTGTTCCGTTCCTCAGCAAAGAGCAGCTGTGTTCCGTTCCTCAGCAAAGAGCAGCTGTGTTCCGTTCCTCAGCAAAGAGCAGCTGTGTTCTGTCCCTCAGCAAAGAGCAGCTGTGTCCTGTTCCTCAGCAAAGAGCAGGGAGTTGTATCTTTCTGACAAACAGCCCCTAACCCCTAATCATTGCTGTTGGTCTTTTCCTTTCACACAGAATGAACTTATTTTATACAGGTAATTACAAGTGAATAAAGGGCTGTAGAAAAGAACGTTTTGATTTGCTTTCTGCAGGCTGTCCAGCTGCAGAGTCACAGAGGGAGGCTGTTCTTCCCTGGCTTCAGCTCTGAGGTCGAATCCCTCACACCTGAGTGAGCTGGACCTGAGTGACAATGACCTGCAAGATTCAGGGCTGAAGCTGCTGTCTGGCAGACTGGGGGATTCACACTGTAAACTGGAGATACTGAGGTCGGTATTACAGGGTATTCCACACAGTAAACTAGGGATAACAAAGTCGGTATTACTTGGTATTCCATAGAATTCATACTGTTATCTGGAAACAGTGACCTCAGCAAGGCTCTCAAGTTTCATCAGAAGTTTAGAGTGAGATTACATTAGGGGTAAAACGCGTGTCTCATGGTCAAAGCATTCATCAGATCTTGCTCTGCCACTCCCACCTCATCAGCAGTCTGTCTCTGTGCCAGTCCATGTAATCACATGCTCGCAGAAGGATCACATGTGACTTGGAATTTACTCTGGAATTTACCTAGAACCAACAAATGCTATTTTCTGATTGGCTGGTAGGTGTCCCTGTATAACCTGAGACAGTGATGTACTTGGCAGAAACCTCCATTCCGTATGCCTGCACCTCGTCTATTAATTCTGCATAACAGAACACTTTGGTGGGTGTTACTTCTCAGCATGCGAAACACAAGGTGTGGAGTCTGAGCGGCTGAACTGATTGAAAAGGGTGTGTCTCACAGTCAATGTGTGACACTTGAGAGCCCTGAACATCAGTATTACTGGGTTTACCAGAATTTTAACTGTAATTATTGAAAGTAGTCACATTTACTTAAAAGGAATACTAGTAATGCTGGAGTGATATTACTTACTGGAGATTTTTTGTCTGTCTTTCTGCAGGTTGTCAGGCTGTAGAGTCACAGAGGGAGGCTGTTCTTCCCTGGTTTCAGCTCTGAGGTCGAATCCCTCACACCCGAGAGAGGTGGACCTGAGCTACAATCACCCAGGAAACTCAGGAGTGAAGCTGCTCTCTGCTTTACTGGAGGATCCCAGTTGTAAACTGGAGAAGATGAAGTGAGTACAGAGTGTATGTATGACACTGCAAGAGACACACATAGGTGAAAAAGATGCAACAATAAAATAGATGTATACACTAAAATTTAGTTATTTTGTCTGTCCTTTAGTGTAGAACACAGTGGAAAGTGGTGGACGAGAGCAGGGTTACAGAAGTGTAAGTTCATTACCTACCTACATACCTACCTACCTAGTACACAACTTACTAAGGTGCTTGCAAACCGACTTGGCAATATACTTCCCACAATAATACATCAAGACTAGGTGCGCTTTCTTAAAGGTCAATCAGCTGCAGACAACCTGAGAAGGCTTTTCCACCTTGGAAAAATTGGACAAGTTCTTACCCAGTTGTGGCCTTGGATGTGGAGAAGGCCTTTAACAAGGCTGAACTGTGATATTTATTTTGAACCCTGATTGTGTTTTGGAGTGTATTGGAGCAAATTCTGTGTTATTGAGCATGTGAGGTATGACAGTGATAAAACGGTGGAGATGCTGGTCCGCCTAATGGTATTAGTGGCTCTTTCTCTTACCTACAGACCTACAGACCTCTGCCAGCCGACACTGGATGCCAATACAGCACACAGTGGGCTGTCTCTGTCAGAGTGGAACAGGAAGGTGACACATGGGGAAGAGGAGCAGCCATACCCTGACCATCCAGAAAGATTCTATGACATTAGCTACCAAGTTCTATGCATAGAGAGTCTGACTAGTTGCTGTTACTGGGAGGCTGAGTAGGATGGATTCAACATCTGGATAGGAGTGACTTATACACAAATTAGGAGGAAAGGAGGGAGTGATGATTGTCAGCTTGGAGCCAATGACAAGTCATGGGTTCTGAGCTGATATCCTTGCAGTTACTCTTTCTGGCACAATTACAGATCGATTCACATACCCATACATAGCTCAGGTTCCCGTAGGAGTATATCTAGACTGGGAAGCTGGTACTCTGTCCTTCTACAGAGTCTCCTCTAATGGACTGTCCCTCCTGTACAAGGTCACCTCCTCATTGACTGAAGCCCTTTGTCCAAGGTTTGGGATTCATAGAAACTGCTCATTGTCGCTGTGCATGCTGGGATAGTTCACTGTGTGCTAGAGGAATCATTCGTTCTGTATCATAATGTGCCATACTACTGGTTCTCCCTGGTAAATCTCTGCCTTTTAACCAGTATAATTGTTTTTACTCTGAAATGCGATGTATGTTTGACAACATACATGACGAGGTCTGGCAAGCAATCATTTTTCTCTCTGACTCAAGTGAAATTTTATGTGATCCTGATTGGGGGGGGGGGACATTCCCTCTCCCTTGTGTATGTACATTTCATAAATTTATGCCTATATATTATATGCATTTGCTGTCTGTACAATGACAATAAACGCTTTCTATTCTGTTAATGTCCTGGTTCAGAGGTGCACAAAGCAT
Source organism: Stomatorhinus ivindoensis (assembly GCA_019775895.2). Lineage (NCBI taxonomy): Eukaryota > Metazoa > Chordata > Actinopteri > Osteoglossiformes > Mormyridae > Stomatorhinus > Stomatorhinus ivindoensis. The sequence goes on from JABFEB020000040.1 coordinate 21,363,629, forward strand.
AAAGCAGCAACATAATTAAACAGCACTCTCTGGTGAATCAAATAAATTCACCTTATTACTACATATGACTGTTTAACAGGAAATGTATCTGTGAAAACAAAAAAAAAGTTACATTAGTTAAACACATTAGATTCAATGACTGAAGTGTCCCTCTGAAACATGGCAAATGTGGGAAACGTACAGAAAATTACTGGCCTGATAAAAAAATTTCTAAAATAAAAATACAATAACAAAAATTGGGCGAAGTTACAAAAAAAAAAGCTTCCTTTTTAGCTTCACTACATGAGCATATTTAAGAACTATGACAACGGACATAGTTAATGAACCGATTTGCTATTCTGACTGCAGAATTTTTATTTTATTTTTTGCTAAAAAATAGCTTTATGATTTCACAACATGTTTCACCATTAATGATGCCCTCATGTGATTCCAAATTGCAAAATTTGATTTATTCTGATTTACTTTATATTTTAGTTTGTCTTGTTTTTTAATCCACACAATTGAGGAATAAGATTCTCAGCTACAATGTGGCCCACGACACACTCACATTGGCATTGCAGCGATACAGATACACCACTGAAAACAATGGAAAGGTGGATTCTTTGACATCCATCGCCTTCCTCTGGTGAAAAGCTTCACATACCATAGTGCTCCCTCTGCTGGCAGCTTCTCTTCCCCCTGTTTAAGTTAGATGCGGTGCACCTGTTCACCTGGGCTTGGGGGGGTTAAGCCTGCAAGGGGAGAGGAATCGATCCTGCGGCAGCCACCACGCTGGCTCCCACTCCGTGTCGCTGTGTCATTGTCATTTTCTTTTATGTTCTCTCCTGTTTGTGTTCATTGTTAATAAATTACCCCTTGACAATTAGCCATCCTGATGTAGGAGCATGTCGTAATAATATTATTCAGTTCAACTCATTTTTATTTGAATAGCACATTTTCACAGCATTACATTATCTCAAAGCACTTTACTTTATCTCTGCCGAAAGTCCCAAGTGTGCAAGCCAGATGTGACAGATGTGACAACGGCAAGGAGAAACTCTCTAGAAAGAAGAAATCTTAGGAGGAACCAGACTCAAAAGGGGAGCCCATCCTCCAGGGGTCAGCAGAGAAAGTCAGATGAACAAGATGGCGAAATCCTATTTTGTTATCCTTGACATAAATTCAAACAGGAATTTAGGATTGTTTTTATTTTCATCTGTTAGTATGGTGAGATACGCAGACCTAGCAGTTACTAGTGCTTGTCCAGGCAGATCTGAAAACTAGTTTGGTTGAGGCCATGGGCCCTCTTTCATGAAGCTTAAGTTAACACGTACGATCAGAGCACCAGGGGGCAGCTTTTTTATCTCTATGCTTAATTTTCTTAAGTGGCGCTACAAGATCAAGATTGTTGCAAAACGATTGCTCCATGTTCAGAATTACCTGATCAAGTTCATTTTCATGTGAGATTTCTGGTGTAAGGTTAAAGGGCTATGGAAGTTGGTCTAGAAAGGTTGCAGTAGATAATCAGGTTATGGAACAACTTTTACTGTATTTCGGAGCTGGGGCCAAAGGGTGGCTAGATCTCACAGACACTGCTCACTTAATGACCTACCTGTTTAATGACTGCATGGAGCTCTCCAACTAGTCGGTATTGTACACTGTATGAGAACTTTGGTTATGGAAATGGCAGCGTGGCATCTCAGCATCAAGTATCTGGTCTTGGATCACCCTTTCTCAGTCTCAGTCTCCTTTCTGCAGTCAGTTTTCACTACACTAGCGGATGCAGTCTCCAAGACTACATATTTTGTCCATACATTTGTACTTTATTGTGCACCATAGAGTACAAGTACTACTCTGACATTCTTAAAAGAAAATCTCCAACTACCAGAGCGCTTTAAACAGGTATCTCGGTGGGGGTTTCCTTGATTTGGGAGAACTTGTTGGCAACGCAAATGGATTAATGGTGCCAGTGTGAGTTAGGTTTGGCCTTACGACTACGCCACCAGGTTGTCACCTACTCACCTTGCTGCGAAGATTCTGCTGCCAGAGTAGGAGGGAAAGACTGACTACCTATTGTGGACATATCCAGAACCACTAAAACTGAATCCACAAAACTCTCACGCTCCTGAATCTCCCGTGATGTCAAGATACATCCCTCTAAGACTGCAATCTTCTGTTAGCCTAGCAACTAACTGACACTTCTCACAGATAAACATAATATTAATCATGAGAGAAGACTGAAAGCACTAAAAAATTGCACTCAGAACATGGAACAGGAACCATGGTGATATGTTTGTGTGAAGTGAGGAAAACTTCAGGATTGGCAGGTAAAATCCTTGAACGCCGACTGTGCATTAACAACTTGATACTCATGGATTATATAAATTTGAGCTATTAAAATATGTATAATTTAAACAGCTTCAATAGAAAACTCGCTTAGCTGCTACGGGTTAACTCAAGTTACATGGAGTTTCACTACTCGTAAAGACCGTTTAATGAAGTTGATTAATGGAAGCGGAAAGTACACATTCCACTCTCGTAACTCAGCTATGCTGTGACTGTGTCCCAGTTCAGGGGCCGAATCCTTCAAAGGCTTCAGTCGAAGACCAAATGCATCACAGCTGTGCAACAAGTCTGTCCCATTTCGAAGGCTCCTTTAAATACTATCCAGAAATGCATCCTTCTTTTGTAGAGTCAAAAGGATGCACCTGATCGATCCTTCACAGCCCAACATAGGCCAAGATTCATTCTGCAAAGGTAAAGTGGGTGTGTCCCGGCCAGGCAATAGGAATGGTGCTTTGTGAGGCAAGGGTAAGGGTTAGGGTAGGAGTGGGAATTATCCAGGGGTCAAACCATCCCATTTGACATTGATTTCCGTTTGACCTCCAAAGGATGCTGCCTACAAGGCCTACGGCTTCATCAACTGCTATTCCTGTCCATCTGAATGGTAATACTACTTCCACTCCTGCATCTCTATGACAATTCTCTCCTTTCCCATTTCCTTGTCCTCTACAGTCCTTCTTCTGGACTTCTCTCTCACTTCCTCACTCCCAGGAAAGACTCCTGACGTCTGCTTTCTTGGCAGCTAAACTGCTAATAGCCCCCTGCTGGAAGTCTCCTGACAATGCAATCCCTTCTGTTTGGATGTCCACCTTCTTCACTTTGACTGTACTAGAGTTGTCTGTAGCTCAGATCGATAACTCTTCCCACCCAACCATCTAGGGAAGGCTTCAAGACATGCAGCGAGTCAAGAGATGGTTGGGGGTCACTATTTAAGGCAATCTGCTTTATACTCATTCATCTTCTTTATTCAATTACATCTTGGTTATTTCTTAAATTTTTACTATTATTTTTTCCTGATTCTTTTAGCTGCTCAGAGTCCTGGATGTTGTCATTTCTTCTGCTGACAGATTTTTCCTCTCTCTCCCCCTTTTTCTCTTGGGCTGTCTCAGGGTATGGTTGGTGGGGAAGGG
>JABFEB020000040.1:21377669-21389209 GCA_019775895.2 Stomatorhinus ivindoensis
AAAATGATTTCATCCAACTCATCTCAGACTTCTCCCACAACGTAATAGTCCAGAAGTTCAGAAAGCCAAACTCACAGTTCAATACAAGATCTTGACAAGAAATTAATGCAAATCTGGACGAAAAAAAATGCTGAGATGCTACAAAAGAATACGGAAACACTCCATTAACAAATGTGCACCGCAATCCAAGTTAAAGGCGTCCCAACAGAATATTAAACTGTGTAAGTAAAACTTACACAAACAGGATGAGGATCCCTTACATTCCAGGTCACATTAAGAATAGTTCATAGATTGTGGTGTGCTGTTATATACGGCCTTAATGTCTACCTTGTGTTTCCAGTTGGGATTTGTGATGTCGTGCCAGGTGCCTGCACTGAGAAGAGTGCTCTTGCTGAAGAGCAGAGCACAGGAACAGCATTGTTAGCTCACCCTCCCCTCAGGGACGAAGACTGTCTGAGAGTCATTTAAGGGAGCCAGCTTGTGAAGGGCTTTGCGTGTGGTGATTGCAAATGAAAAGCGTGCTGTTCTTCTTTGAATATTCTCAGGTGGTGTTTTATGTTACAGATGTCTGAATACAATCTGATGTAAATCAGGTAGCACAGGTTCAAATGCTGCTTTCCCTGTGTCCACATGGTTTTCTCTTCTGAAGTTCAGTGTTTGTTCATTAGACTATTTTGACTTGAGCCAGAATTTTGATCTTGATACACTGTAGTACTCAAAATAAATCACTGTTAACAAGAGGAAAAGGTTAGCTAGAGATGGAAGGAAACGTCACTCCTGTACACACCTATCCTCGTTGGTGTTTTTTCCTTTCATTTGTCATTATGTCAGGAAGCAATTTGAAAACTTGGGTCAAAAGACAAAAAACACAAGTTATCTGCTTCTATTTCCTCCTCACAGGAGACCAGAAAATATGTCAGAGTTGTACTTGTAAGCAGAGAATGCAGCCAGAAGAAAAGGCACAATGTATAACAGGAATGTCTCCATCAGTGACAGTGGCCCTGGATGCTTTCACTGGACCAGAATTAGAGTTTAGAAGAGTTTAGTTAGGTCTTCTATTCCTTTCCTTCTGTCGTCATTGAACCTGTTAGATGAACCTTTAGAGAACAGATTAGAGCAGTCAGTACAGTCAGACCGCGGACCCGTCGCGAATGAGGAGGATTCACAGATGTTTCATAGTCACTAAAATAGTAATATGTGCTTATTTATATAGTTTAACCCCTAAATATGACCCTGGTCATGCTCCCAAAACACTTTAATTTCATTTAAAAGTTAGCTTAATACATTAGCTTTATAAAAAACATGTTTGACGTAAAAATAGAGTACAGTATCGCCTAACGGATGTATTTGTCACACTAGCACATTTATAGTACAGTATGCTAATGTTACCCTACTAATTCATAGAACACAGCATTGGCTGTGGTTCCCTATTGCATTGACAGTAAGGTAAAGTGAGTAAACGAACAGGACTGTAAACTTACTGACAGAAGTCATATACATAACCAAGGTGCAATTTAATAAAATATGTAAAGGAAACATGTACATGTAATTTTCGCAGATCTGTGAATTCGCCAATCATGAAGCGCGACTGTAGGAGGGCTGACTGTATATATGTCTCATGTGCTGTCATGTATCATATTTCAGGATATGCTGTAGTTATAACTACCTGCCAAAAATAAAGCAAACTTGAAGACGCACTGATTTCACGTGATATGCCGGATATTTACCAGTGCCCAAGACCAGTGTTTCCCAATCCGATCCTCGGGGACCTGCAGTTGGTCCATGTTTATGTTTCTTCTGAGCTCCCTGTAGACACTCCACATTTTTACTCTGCAGGGAGTTACTTAAGGAGCACATGAGGAAACACTGCCTTGTACATTTACCGGGTTCTTCTTGATGTGCCCATTCTTGGGTGCGTTCCTTGGCTAATTCAACTCTGTATCTCAACATCACACAAATCTGTTCTCTCTAAAATTAATCATGTGTCATTGTGAATCATAAGCATGTCAAGTAGAATTAAGTGGTTTCAGTAATTAACATTATAGCACCACTTTGCTGTTCAGCCCCATTGTGGCAGTGATCTACAAGCGTAGTGCTGGGACGCCTGGACTGTGCTGAACTCCTTACCCAACGACACTCAACCTGCTTGGACAGCTGCATGCTTGAAGAAGGACCCCACTGGTTTGTGAAACAGCAACTGTTTGCACGTCAAAAGACCACACAAGGCCTTGGCTGCAACACCTTTTCTTTATTTTAAGTATGTGCGCATGTTGGGGTACCTAGCCTTCACAATACAAAGTTTACAATACAAAACAAACCCTTTCTTAGACCCCTGTCTTTCACATGGTAAAAGTGTCGGAAGACGTCCTGTAACTGGTTATCAGTCAGTCTGGTTAGCAGTGAGAGTCAGCAGAGACAACAGGGAGTCAGATCTATGGAGTTAACTGTGAAGTAGAACATTGTTTTGTTAAACATAAAGAGTGTTGAATGCTTATAGTGAGAACTCAAGTCCTGAGGTACAGATTGCCTTCTGGAAGAGGCTGCAGGTGTCTCAGACCTGTACCACTAAGCTTACGAACAGTTTCTCCCCAGGGTAATCAAGCGGATGAATTTCTGCTAACTCTGACTATGCTCTGCAGAACACAGTGTTCATTGTACTGTGCATACATGCACATACTGCATCTGTCTTTTCTTAACATACCTCAGCACCTGTTTATGCACATATAAATAGCCGATCCTCAGTACTCAAGCATATCCTTCTGTCCTACACTCTTATGCTATGCAGCTATGCTGCTCCATCGAGCAAATTACCATACTGTCTGGGTCAGTATTTATTACTACAGCACTAATTCACTTTGAATTAGAATAGAATATCTTTTCCATATACAATGAAACATTGTGTGCTTCTCACCAAAGCAATACAGGATAAATAAAATAGAATAAAATAAACCAAAATGAAAAATGAATACGAAAATAAATTACAAAATAATAAATACAGCATAGAGCTATAGTATCGGGCGAATGAAAAGCTGCAGTGGAGTTACAATCTTTTAGCAGCATTAAACAGTGCATTAAATCAGCAGCAGTCACATGGATAAGAACTAGCAGCACAATAGACAGGGGCAGGCTGGCAGATGGGTGCAGCTCGTGGGGGGCAGTGGGGTTATTTCAGCTTGTTGCCTGGTTACGATGATTGATGCCTTCTGGGGTCAAAGCTTTTCGTCCGTCTGGAAGTGCAGGAGTAAATAGCCGAAAATAATGGACGTTACTGTTTGATACTTGGTCAGTTATTTTTATGTTTGCATACTTCCTTCTCATACATTCTTTCCTCACATATTACCTATTTTGTGTGACATATTCCATTGTATTGTGTCGTCTACCATTTCTTACACTGTTCTTTGGAGTTTACATAAACTTACAATTCATTGTAAGCCTGCTTAGCAATTGGATTGAAGATCAATAATTATATGGTGAGTGAAGGCCGTGGATGGGACTAAAATCAAAATCAATGAATCCCAAAGTCTTTTGGTGCTTATTTTGTTTTTAAAATGTAATTCTTCTGCCAATGCTTATTTTTACTCTAGATGTCAGTAAGAGCTCTTTGTTAAAAAAAACCTGATATTTATGCATATTAAAATTCTGCCTGTGTCGCTTTGTAGACGCTCACTCTCGCTAAATCGTATCCTTGTAGGTTTTCATGATACATTCACTTTCTGTTAGGAAACATACACCGTTTCTTGTAAAATATTTGGGTTTTTAGCATTTATTGGAAAGCTGGGCTGAGTGTCCTGGTTTGCTGGCTGGATGTGACCCTTAACCAGGCTCACTGGATCCTCCCACCATCTGCAGCCGTCATTGTGTCTTCTGAGATCGACTCCAAGCTTTTGAACACAAATAAATGGGTTTACAGGTGCTGAGCTTTATTCTGTTGTTTTCCACCCACTTGTTTACAACAGAAAATGGGTGACATTTCCGACTAGGAAACTTTGAGGTACTCCATGATTTTAATCTCGTCCAAGCATATCAAGGGATCGGACTCATACATAAGACCAGAGGTGAATAGTTCACATGCTGACGTAACCCCACTGCCCATTCAATGCCCTTTATCACTGTATATGCTGTCCCCAAAATCATACTCTGCTCCCTCAGCTCTGCTTTCCTCCCCACCGGTTTTTGGTGACCTCTAGGATCCAACCTGAGCTCCTTAGCTGGCAGAAATGAGCCTTTAAAACCCAGGGGCAGTTAGTTACCTTGGGTGGTTCATCACTGCCTGCTTCTACTATGTGGGAACTAGTACAGCAACTGACAGGCAATAGGCTAAAACAGGCTGTGAATAAGAAAATGCACCCGGCCCACTCAGCATGACTCGCCAAGCTCCCCCCACCCTTTCCCCAGCGTGCAGCCTAGTCAACAAACTACGCAGATGACAGTGAACTGGCAGAGTGTGGCCACTTGAATGGTTACACTGGTGTACATACTGCTATACTGTTTTAATATAATACAACAGAATAGTGATACTTTATTCACCCTCATGGAGGAATTCTCTCTATCACATCTTGCTCTCTGTGTGGTACATTTACAGTTGAGAGCAATCAGAATCAGAATCAGAATCAGAATAATTTATTCGTCAAGTGTGCTGGGACACACAAGGAATTTGTTTCCGGCAGCTTGAGACTCTCTTGTACACAGACAATAAGCGATACTATACAAATAATAAATTACACTATAGCTGGGGGGGGTCACAGCACAGATTCAGCCAATGTGCAGTGCCCCTGGAGCAACTGGGGCCTTACTCAAGGTCCCAACAAAGGCATCGGTCTGCCAGCCCTAGGATTCGAGCAACTGACCTTCCGAGTCCTGATCCCCCGAGTCACACACTGCCCCCAAATAAACAGTGCATATAAAACATAATAAAAAATAATTTATTCCTACAAATACCCAAAGAACTGTGCAGCATTTGATGGAAAAGGATTGAGGCAAAGCTCAGATTATACATAACTTCACATGGTAATAAATATCCTGTTCCTCTAACTTACTGCAAACTTACTTAATATCAACATTTTAACAGGATATGTACACTGTACATTCATTTATTTTGAGTCAGGATTTCCTGTCGAACTCATTTTTAGTAAAAGTATTGATAGAAGTAGTCCTAATATTCAGTTTATTTGGTCCTTCTAAAAGAATTTTAAAATATCATTATAAGCATCACGAAAAATATTCCCAAACCCCAGCTGGAATCCCATGATAAAAAAAAAAACAGAAATAACCAAAATAGTACATTATAAAGACACTATCTGGTCGTCACTGGGCCTTTCCCTAAGTGTACATGGCTCCGTGCAAATTCTCCAGTCTGTGCTCCATCTGCTTTCTTCGCTCCTAATGCACCAGAGAGATCACAAAGAGAGATCACAAAGAGAGACGTGCTGAACCAGGGGGCTAAGCTGTCCATCCAAACCCCACTAATAAACAGACAGACATGCTAAGTATGCATCCTGCACCTCCGGGTGTCTGGTGCGCTCACCTTGTCTTTCCGGAACTCCTCATACTCCTGGTTGTCTGTCGGCAGCTCGAGGCGACAGAGCGGACAGGAGTTCGTCTAAGAAAAACAAGCAGGAGGCCGCCTCAGATATATTTGGACTGACTATATCCTGAGACCCACATGATGGACACTGACACGTTACCCTCATTACTAAAGCCAGAGGGACAGGATGAAACTCAATACTTCGACTGCTGACTCCTACAATTTAGTTCCTACCTTTCCCAGCCATGGCAGGATGCAGCTGGAATGAAAAAGGTGTTCACAAGGCATCTTCCTCACGGTCTCATCTTCCTCAAACTCCAGCAAGCACACAGGGCATTTCAGACCTCTGTCTAGGTGGAGGAGGACAGGAAGTCAGTAGGACGACACAAGCAGGTAGTGCAGAGATAAAGCAGGCTAAAAACCTGCCACTGTGCTGCTGGGCCAGAAGTACCTGCTTGCTCAAAGGTGATAACAACCATGGGGAGGTTCTGTACCACGGCTTGGGCTGCAGGAGGCGGTAGGCGCTGGTCCCACTCTGATATGTCAAATGGACCCAGGTCAATGTCCATGCCTTGCATCAGAGACCTGTAGGCATGTCAATCAGGGGTTACTTACACGTGTCCTGCCAATAGGTGTCTCGTTTTCACCGCTCCCCAGGCGCAGGTTCACCTGGCCAGCTCCAGCAAAGCATTCTGGCGGTACTGCTCCTCCGGGTTGGTGGGCTCGCAGTTGTGCTCGTCAAAGTAAGACGCCATCCTTCCTTCAGTGCTGAATGCAGCGGCTCCAGGAACAGGCAGAAGCTATCAGGGACCCTGCGCCTACGGACACACAGGACAGACTGATCGCTATCCCATGGTTGCCCGGAAAGCGAAATTACAATATACGATAATGAGTAATTAAGCCCACTTATTAATATCTCATCTCACCAAGAAAAACACACCGTTTTCAACATAATTTAATTAAATCGAAATTGAATTTACCTAATATGAATACCAGTTTCTTCTGTATAATGTGCCGATTTTCACCAGAGCACAGTCATACTTCCGGAATAAACAAAATCCTCTAAGATCCAGTGGCAGCGTTTCATTCGACCAATCAACGCGGGGTTTGCTCGAAGAAAGCCAATCGGTACTAAAAATAAATATTGCTGCGCGAAGAAGACCAATGAGAGTGGAGGGAGGCGGGTACTTTTCGAGCACGTGACGGTAGATTGCGTGAAACTAGTGAATTGTGATTGGCGTAGATGCTACCAGCGATTATATGACGTGCGGGGGTGGTGGGTCTGAGCTGCAGCTAGACAGGATTACTATGTAAACTGATTTGGTTAACGTTAGGTATGACCTCTCCCTCAGGTTACCTGTGTGCCGTTAGCCGGCAGCGTGTGATTGTCCTGCTCAACCTGAAGTGACAGGTAGCGTGGAGATGCTGTGTGTGTCCGACATCCAGGGAACTAGGGGGAGGCTTTGCCAGCCCCGCGGGCTACCCGTTTTGTTTTATCTCAAGATCATGTAACAAAGATCCCCAAATCCCCTTCCTGTTTATCAGCGCTGTACGTTTTTTTTTTCCCGAGAATGTCAGACTAATGAAGAAACAAATTCATTAAATAAACATTAATCAGTAAAAAAGAGATTTCCTGGGTTATGCAGTAATTGTTAATACAACATAAATAAAAACAAAAACATTGTTTTTCACTTAATAGTCATGGTGCACATTTAGAAACAGGGATCTTGTAAGAATCACATAAATGCTGCTTATTTTTTCTAAAAAATTTATATTTTATTGAAAGAAGTCTCAGTAAGCTAAAATACAGGATTTGTCTCAACAGAAAGAGAGAACATTAATATTTGTAGTACACACTATTCGTTTTAATTCATTAGCATAATGTACACTGTGAGTATGGTAAAACAAAAAAAGCCCCTTCAGGTGCAGGCGGCCGGCAGCCGTAAAAGGGATTGTGTCCGGAGGTTCACAGTACGTCATGAGGAACCATTTGCAGGAGAATGCACGTGATGCGCATGGGGGGCTTTCCGGGAACAGCCCTCCAGTCTGGGAAGACAGCTGCACTTTCACCGTGCTGTGTTTGCTCACCCTCAACTCAGTGCCGTAAATACCCCCTGGCAAAAGAGCCGGAGGGAGGTTTATTTCAAACTGACAACGGCCAATCATTTGGTATGTAAATAACCATTATGTGAATGGCAAGTCCAGTTAGCAGCCAGGATGCAGACAAACAACTTGGAGGATACAGTGTGGGGTGGAATGGCAATACTCAGTGCTTCATTTCTGTGTGACCTGCAACAATATGGGCATTATTCTAACCCATGACAAGTATATTTTTGTGTGGAGTCAATTTTTTACGTAATTGTATGATTCTGTGGAGTCTATTTTAAATGTAATTGTAACTGTCAGAAGAAATGTGTGGTGTAAGAGAACAATGAAATTGGTAATTCAGTTATTTAAAAATGTAATGATTAGTTAGGCATAATTCTAAGGATGAAACATTTAAAAAGTTGCAAAACAACTGTGTTTTTAAAACCATTACAATATCTGAAAAACATGTTGGCAAATTCACATTACGTCAAATGTCAGGCTGCACAACTGGGAAAAGGGCTTTTTATTTAAATGTCGTTTTAGAAAACAAGGGTCCAGATGTTACATCATAAAGAAGAACCCAAGCGATTTTCATTCTTGAGTTAGTCTCAAATACTGACAAAAATAACCATTTTCAACTTAAAATTATGGTTAGGCTGGTACAACCAGTGGAAAACCTTGAAAGCATTGTAATATGATAAAAGTCTTTATTTGTTTTTAAAACTATGCATAAACTTTATCAAAAGTTGGTTCAGGTGTCCAAACAGATTGTCTGGTTTGAAATGAGCTTGAAAAAGAAGATTGCAAAACAGCTATTAATATTACTACTAATCATAAATGCAAAAAGGGAAATAGGAATTAACTATGTCTGATGCATTGTAGACACTTAAATTGGTTACTTTAGGGGGTTATCATTTGGAAAAAATAATATATTTATTCAGTGTATGATATTTTTGGCTGCACTGCCTGACATTTTTCAGTTTGTGAAAACCATATTTGTCATTCACCAAACTTGCTTGTGTTTTTCTTTTATTGCACCATTTTAGGGTGATGCAGACATTTGCAGATGCATTTTCACACATGACCCTAGTCTCTTTTTTAAAGAACACTCCTGTAGGCCTTCAGAAGTTTCTCACACTGCCCCACCACCTTGGACTTGGACTTGGACACAGATTCGGTTCCTCTGAGCCGCTCTCATCTTGCATCTCATCTTTACTAAGTGCTGTTATTTCTGCAGTGGGGTAACTTCCTCACTCACTTTCACCACTCTTTCCATCCTGCCCTGCCTTCTGGCGGCTTCTGTTTTTCCTCTATGTTTTTATTGACTGCTAAAACACAGCTAATGAAAGGAAGATCTCTCTTATCTTTAGTGCAACAGAGGTCTTGTCCAGTAAATATGTGAAAACTTTCCCACTGCTTTTGCTTATTATAAAGCAAAGCAATTAGTACAGAAAAAAAGTTATTTAAAAATCATTGGATGTAAAACATAATGTTTTGTGATGGTTAAAACATTCTCAAAGAAAATATATCACTTTGGCCAGCAGCATACTGTGTGTACATCATTTTGAAATAGACTTCTTAAGAGACAAAATTCTTAAGCAAATGAGAAAAACTGTATAATACTCTTTTTCCCCCAAAACCCAATCTAAGAGCCTTTGAAATGCTGAAGTCACACTTGTGTGGTTATTTTTTCTCTCCTGAACTTGATATTAGCATGTCAAACATCACTGTACATCTTACCTGTACTATGATGCATTAAACCACGTTCTTACTCAGTATTATTGTTTAATTACTTTCACAAACATTCAAATCACACCACTAATATTTACAGAGTAGCAAACATTTCTGATCTTCTTACAGCTCAATGCTAGTATTGTCCATATGATCATATCTTATACCGTTTCCTAAACAAAAGTTTACATCATCACCTAAATCAGTGTTGCAGGTTCCTGTATAAGACTATTGAATTATTATTAAATCAATTTATTGAAATCAAAACTTCGTTCTATGCATATTGCAGTTCCATAAACAATTTATGATCATGATTACAGAGAAATGAACAAATATGCCAGATGTCACTGTTTGTTCTTCATTTCTGTTGAGGACAAACAAGGCCAGATGTTTGAGACCGGACGTCTTCTGAGTACAGGGAATTGCTGCATTCTTTCGAAATGGCGCAAATATTCACACAAGGACAGCTTTTCTTTTGGAATATGGAATATGCAGCTGTAGCCAGTGTTCCTTTACGTCCAACGGTCCACGCACAGGTAAGCTGTCAGGATCCTGCAAGTCAGCATGTGACAGAAACACTAATCTGGGCATTGAAAAAAGTGTCCCTCCAATTCTCACATTCCCAAGGGCATTTCATACAATTCCCCATTCTGGTCTATCTCCTCCCCTCGTTGTCTGGGTTGGTGTTGTTTGTCTTACTGCTGGGTATTGCAAATACAATGATGACCACAATGATGACCACCAGAAGCACTGCCACGAGGCCCCCTAACAGCAGCTTCATCTTCATGGCCTGCAAACAGGTCCGCCGCTTCACGGTCGCTGTGGTCTTTTGGAAGGCCTTGCTCTGCAAAGGCACAAACCAAACATCATCAGCTGAGAGACACTGCGAAAGATGCTTAACAAGTAGCTGACATACAAGACCTTTTTTTCTGGAACAAAGGCTTAGCTGTGACTAATATTTCCTGATATTGGCTCAGCCAGTCGGTTCCATTTGATTTGTAATCAGGTGAGTAAGGAAACATCACTAATGATATGTGCACATGTCTAGACTGAAATTCTTCCTGTGATGACACAGGTTTTTCTCAATTTTCTTGTGACAATGGGCCATTCAAGCCACAAGATTGTGAATACAGGGAGTCAGGAAGCCTTGTGGTGTTACAGAGGAACTGTGTGAGCACATGGACAGATCCCACAATGGAGGTATTTTCACTGATGCGCTCCTCAGGCCCTGCGACATGGCTGCCGCCATGCAGATATACACGCCAGGTCAGCCTGACATTCAGAGACGGAGAAACTTGCCTTCAGCTCATTCATCTAGCGAAAAAGGAAATACCTTTCTAAAAATACCTACATAAACTACAATCAGGATGCAAATCGTACATTCTTTTTTACCTCCACCCCACCCATGGTGTATTATTAGCTGCCACTATGAAGTCCTTGGGATAGACACTGGCAGAACTCCACTGCTGTCGCACCAGGAGACGCGCTAATGACGGTTGCGTTTTCGGCCTTTCGCCGTGCGCACCCCACCTGCACCAGCAGCTGGTCGGCCCGAACCTCCAGCTCCCCCAGTTTGCCCGACCGGTCCTCGACCTTCTGCAGGTTTTCCAGCATGATGCCCTTCACCTCCTCTGCGTCATCCTGGACCTGCTGCAGGTGGCTCTTGCCGTTCTCCTAGAGGGAGCAGATGTGAGGAGATCAGTCATGAGCTCCAGTGGGTGTCAGGGAGACTGAGCTAAAGCTGCGGCGCCTTGGATGGGGGGAGGCTTGATTTCTCAGCAAGGCCATGGCTAGATGGGACATAGATCATTTAAGCAATGACGGCTATGCATGAAGCGTAGAGCATAGTGTTGAGTTGAGCATTGGGGGGCTGAGGTCTCCACACATTCAAGGGAGTCCAGTGGGTTGCATTGACTGGTTTTGATTATTAGGACAATTACAACCACTGCCGCCCCATAATTTACATCCATAATGCCAACAGCACGTTATACAGTCCCTGACAAAAGTCTTGTCGCTCAACCAATTTTTAGAAACACCTGCTATTAACCTGACTTTTAATAATTCAATTAGTTTCAGAAATAGCTCATATGAAAGTTAAAACCCTCCCAAGTGATGTTTAATGCACTAAAATAAATTTGTTTCAATGAAAAAAAGATTTATCATTTATTGAATACAGAAAGGTCAAATTTTGCCAAGA
>JABFEB020000040.1:21404862-21427218 GCA_019775895.2 Stomatorhinus ivindoensis
ATAGGTACGAAGGGGTTTAATCCAGGGGAAACAGGCAGACAAGGGAGCGAAGGCGCAGATATAGGTACGAAGGGGTTAAATCCAGGGGAAACAGGCAGACAAGGAATCACCAGCATGAAACACCGTAACACATGCAATGACTGATCTGGGAAACAGAGGTAGACGTGGACTGATAACCATTAAATGGGTCAAAACTAACATCAAACAGCTGGGAATAATCAGGGTACTACACGTGGGTAATGAGGGGGTGTGGCACACACGAGGATTGGACGAGCCGGGCGTGACACAGAGGGATGTAAAATAATTGAAAAATGCCAAACTTTTAAAATGTGATCACCGTACAACGTGAGTGTTTCATGACGAACAGCCAAGAATATGGATGATGCATGTAGAGAGGAGACCCAAACTGCCAAACATACATGTCAAATTGAAGGGGAGGCTTCCGGAAGCTCATTTGAATCCTTGGAAGTCCTAGATGCAGTGTGCTATGTGACAAGGTCACAAAGGCTGAAACACGACCTCCTCTCAATAAGGCACACAAGCTACACCATCAAGAATGGACACAGACACATCTCAAGACTGATTTTGCAAAGGTTTTGTGGACAGATGAGATGCAAGTGACTCTTGATGGAGTCTATATGCTCTAACAAGGTGGTTAAGGAGTGATGTGGGATTGTTAGTGATGAATTTGTTTTCCAACATGCCAATGGTGTAAAAATTAGCTAAATGATTTACTCCCAATTACTAGCAGAAATATTCTTCAAACACAAGTACAAGAAGAAGTCGGCAGCTTTCAAAAAGCATACAATATCCATGCCGGAAAAATGCCCCTTCCCGTGATATTCATGCAGGACAATGCCCCTTCCCACACATCAAAGTATTCATATTTCATAGATTGACCAAGAAAGGTGATTAAATTATGACCTGACTTAACCCCCCACTGAGAATTACTGGGCCTTACTGAAGTGTGAGATTTACTAAGGTAGCAAGCAGTTCTGGGAGACGGTCCTAGCTGCTTGTGATCAAATCAACAACTTAATTGGTTTAGTGGAGAAATGGCGGCTGATGGTTATTGAGAAGAAATACATTTCATAAACTGGACTGCACAGAATGGCTGATTGTTATTCCTTAAATAGACTGAATAACTAAAACTATTGTTTTTTCTGTTGTTGCTGGAGAGAAAATTCACTTAATTTCTGATTGCTTAATAATTGTGCACACTGATAATCAAGTTTTTTGTTTATTTTTGTATGTGACTTTTACAAGTTAATTAATCACAAAGTTTATAATTTACAGATATAAAATTTAGTGTAAAAAAAGAACCTAGTTTCATAATTCACACATGCAGGAAGGCAAAGTGAGCAGCCGCTGCCTCCACCCAGCAGAATGAGCACCTAGTGAGGTTTGAGGGGTGGGGAAGCTACTTTAGAACTGGTGCAGTGTTCCGTTACCAAATATTCATCCCCAACAAGACATTTAGCTCAGCTTCACAGCCCTGACCGGGAAATTTTTGAGAAAATTGGAAATCTGGGATGTTTACATGAATCCATTCAGCTACTCAATACAGAGCAATGATACCCCAACACAGTGCATTTCCCTGGATACAGTGATACACATTGCAGTTTACCATATTTCCTATTTCAGCCGATTCTTTTATTTGTTTTACATTTATTCCATAAAAATGCACTTCTGCAGTTACTTTGATGTTTGTGAGTGCCTATGTTTTGCACTGTCTAATTCTGTTACATGTTATATGTTACTGACTGGATGGTAGGAGTAAGATTTCCTATGTACTGGTGTATTAAAGGCAAATAAAGGATCTTGATCTGCAATGATAAACAATGATGCCCATTTATACAGCAAGTTAAGTAGGTTAAAGGTGCGGCGTTGATTAATTTTGCTTCTGGTGAGCCCTTACTTTTGTCTGAATGTTTATGGCAGGTTCCCCCATTCCGATCCTGGAGGGATAATCAGTGCCACAGTTTGCAAATTTCCCTGCTCAAACACACCTAGTAACCTGGTATTTAGCTAGTGAGCCGAATACAGTGTGTCTGAGCAGCCTGACCCTCCAGGTCTGGAATTTTGGCTCTGATTTATGGGTTGTCCAGGAAACTCCCTCGCCTCAGAGCTTCAACTGAACCTCACTTGGCTGGCATCTTTGGTGACTGATACAGAACTGAATATTTCAAAGGGGTGTAAATCTTTCCTCATTGTTACTGGTTCTTTGTTGATAGTCTCCCCTAATCCCAAAAATTGGAGAGCTGAGGAACCTGTGTCACGATGTTCTCAGACGTCTCAGAGCAGAGCTGAGTGCAGGTGTCACGCAGGAGTTGCCCATGCAAGAAGTTCCGCTGCGGGTCCGGCCAGACGGCTGCGTGACTCTTGGGGTGTAGTTTCCCCCAGCGGGACGGCACGGTGCCGGCCCCCAGGACCTCAGCTCTCCTCCACAGCCCCCAGGGTCGGCAGAGCCCTTCCCAGGCTATATCTTCAAGAACCTTTTCGCTGTGGTCTTGCTGCAGGGTCATGGCTCTGCTCAGCTCTGTCCCTCCCCTCTCTCACATAAAGGGCTGCCAAAGAGAGCACGTGACCCCCCCCCCACATCAGCATTCAGAGCCTTCAGCCACTTTTCAGAAGGGCTGTACTAACACAAAGAAAACTGGTATCCGGGAAGTAGTATTGATTCATATTCTCGTAAATCCATTTGGCCTGAGTGTGTACGGGTCCCCGCCGATGACGTCACTACCTTGGGTGGCATCACTCGTGACATTATTCTTTGACTGCACCCCTTTATCTCCATCTGCTGTAATGTCCGTAATCTGTGTCTTCTGTGTCCTGGCGTCCTGGCATTTATACAGCACTGACAGCCTTTTGTGGACGTGGGCAGGCACACATAGAAAGGTTAGCTCTCTTACTTTAGGAATTTGCGATCTGGCAGTTATGGGGCCAGATTCTTTCTGCAGGCAGATGTATGTACCAAGGTTTCCAGAAGGAGACGGTTAGTTTAATAGGGCCCATATGTTTTCTTTATGTAGAGGTTCAGTGATAAGCCCCTTATGAGAGGGATGCTAAGCTAGTGTGGCATGTAAAAGAAGCTGAGAAAACAGTAAAACAATACTAATTACTATTGAATTGGAGACTCAACTTAGTATCAAATATACAGTTGATACTGCACTCATGTGAAACTTTAAATATCATCTGTGACTGATCCAATATTGCCCCAGTACATGGACCCAGTATTTCCAAAAAGGCCCAATATCACCCTCTGCTGGATGTCGACGCACATCGGCTCATTATGTCCATATAGGCTCTTTATCGCCCCCTAGTGTATTTATACTAATACAGAGGACATTTCAGAAGTTGCTGGTTGAATTAGCAGGAGCTGTTTATTGTAACATGAGATAATATCAGCCATTTCCATCCACGTGCTCTATAAGCAGCGTAACATACATGTAAATCCACTGGTCCGATATCCCAGAAGCAGCCACATCCAAAGTTCATCCCCCACTTTGCTGAAACCCGCTTGCAGGCAGGGGGCTGAGCGACAGCTGTCAGAGGACAGGGGCATGATCAGCGTCACGAATGGCTCTCCAATGGTTAAAGGGAAGGGAAGGCGTGATCTTCAAGGGCAGATCAGATGCAGGAAATCACAAGTATGTAACACTTTAAATGTTTTATGGGTGGTTAATGGAAAGTATGTGTCCTGACTGCAGGACTGTGTAACGGGAAAGTCGGGACAGAGCTATAATCCTCTGCACACCCTGCTTCTTCACGGCAGGGAGAGGCTGATCTTTCCTGGAAAACAATAATTAAGGGTTCTGTAGCCAAGGCATGACATATGAATACGATGAGGAAGAACTCTACGGTTGTCTGTTTACAAATGTTACAAACATAAGCATATATACGACATGAGGGTGAAGCTTCGTAACAGCAGAGGGCCACAGAGAAGGTACACACACTCCTGCTTTCCTGTCCCACAAGGCTGTATGGTAGGTGTACACACACTCCTGCTTTCCTGTCCCTAATGGCTGTGTGGTAGGTGTACACACACTCCTGCTTTCCTGTCCCTCAAGGCTGTGTGGTAAACAGGCTACAGCTGAAGTAAACTGCTCATCCATGTGCCATGTGACTAACAAGCAAGACTAAGGCTGCTGTCCCCCCACCAGCAAAGGAAAGAGTATCTCAAAACAATCAATGTGTCTACTACGCAGATTTTAGTCCTCCCTGCCTACAGGGTGCGCTATGTTCCAGTTCAAAAGCTTTCCACAGCAGGGCTGTATTGCAGGGCTAGTTGTACAGATAAGTCACCAAAATGACTAAACTATATATAAATATAGGTGAAGTAGGGTATTTATAATTCAATGTTTATGAAGTTAATCCATAAAGCCCCAATAAAAGTACATTTACAGGTGCTATACATTTTTAGGAAAATATCACTTTTAACCTTATGTTTAACATTTGTCTGCATGTAATATATACTCTCGCTCTCTCTCTCTCTCACACACACACAGAATATACATCTATTACAGCTCCTCAGGTAAAATTTAAAATGTTCACACATATTATACAGAGGTCAGCAGGAAATAAGTTAATTTATTTGACTGACATGAAGCCATTTCACTAATTTGACTCATTAACTGGTTTACACAGACAGCCCGGGTTCTGTTACACTGGTAACACTCTTTAGTCTGGACGGAATGACCGAGTAAATGTGGCAGACAGATTGACGGAAACGGCGCAAACGTGCCAAAGATGCCGGGGGAGGGGGGGGCGCTGAAACAAGCTACATTATCCCCGCCCCCACACCCGGTTTGTGTCCCATTATCAAGCTGGGCCCTCTGGTAGCAGCCCAGAGACACTCACTAGTCCAGAATTCGCTTAAGACCTAAAGGATGGCACCAGTTTTAAGGATAATCGTAAAAATGTGCTTCTCCCCATGTAACGCCTCAAAAAACACAGGGAAAATAATCCTCATAACTCATGAATAAAGAGATTATCTGTGCTATAAAAACATACAAATAATAGATATACCAACGTGACAATAATTTACACATTACAGCAATAACAGCTTATCCAAGTCTTGCAGTACCAGTTTAAATCCCCTCTCTTTTTATAATGCATATTCACGTTAACAATCGCAGCCTCCAGCACACAGTACAGATCACAGAAGCTCAGACCTCGTTCACTCCATCAATGAATCAGGCCTGGAAATGGGGAGGGCAGGAAGGTTCCGGTGCTCAGTCCTGTTTTTATTAAGGTGTTTGAGGTGGGCCAGCTTTGACTGGTCTGAAATGGTTTTGTGTGTGTGTGTGAGAGAGAGAGAGAGTGTGTGTCAGGTTTTCTCTGTAAGCACTGGTGTGAGCGAGCAGCTATGGTTTGGTCCCGCCTGTTGGAATGACCCCGGTGGCCAGTAGCACGATGATGAGGATGATGATGACGACAATGACCGCAATCAGCACCCCCAACTTCACATTCTTCCACCAATAGGACCGCGCCACCTTCTGCGAGGTGTGCTTGAAGTTCTGCGCCTGCAGAGAGGTCAGGGATGGTTTTAGAGTCAGGGCTGCCCACTAGACCACCTCACATAGTCTAACAAGGCAGTGGGATACGGAATAGCCAGTTTAATTAATCGAGCTGGTGGTAAAATTTAACCAAAACATGGAATGGCTGGCGTGCCCCTGAGGCGAGGTTTGGGAACTGAAGCGGTGCTTATCTAGCCATCCAACTAGATATCAGTAATTTTCTGGAGGACAGAAGAGATTCTTACTGGTTTTTATTGTTACTTAATTTGCATATGTTCTAATGCTAAATTGTGGTTTTTTGCTCTGAGCAAAAGTGCATTACAACCCAGATAAATAGCTTTAAATATTTCTTTTGGCTGCCTAAGACTTCTGCACAGTACTGCGTACATTTGCCTCCTTGGCCTCATTTAAATGCCATGAACTGATCTACAGGTGGCACCAGACACCAGAATTTTCTGGAAGGTGGGAGAAAGAGAAGGGCCGAGCTAACGGACCCCAGCCTGCAGGTCCTCAGTCTTGCCCATCAGGTCATCCAGACGCTCTCCCCGGGCCAGGATGCGGTCTACGTTCTGGGTCATGATGTCTTTGACCCCTTCCACCTGAGACTGCAGGGTTTTGACACGGTCCTGCTGCACCTCCGCTTCACCCTGCTCCTGCAGATGGAGAAAGAGGAGAGGAGGAGGAAGTCACCATGAGCAGGCGAGAGGAGCAGGGTGTGGGAGAGTTTTCAGCATGAGCACCGCGAATGGAGGATGACTCTACGGGCAGAACCACACCATCCCCTCCGCCGGGGTCTGCCAGCGACGGATAAGAGCCACCAACCGACTGGGGCACAGATGGAGGGAGAAAAGCCCAGCGCTGCTTTCGTTTGTAACACTGACCTCTGGGTGACCTTTGGCTGACTCCACATTACATGCATACGCAGCACAGACGACGAAGCACGTCATTCCCCAGGTGGAAGAAAGAGTTAATATTCAGAGATTAAGTAAGGGAATGGGGACAAGCAAGGGGACCTTGAGGTCCGTGGCGCCCAAAGTGGTTCTTGAGTCAGTTTCCTGCCCCCCCCCCCGGAATGTTTTTATTTCACCCCACCCCACTTTCAACCTGCCACATTCATTATTAGCCTATTAAGGACCATGTAAGCCTGATTAAGGCAGGACTGGAATGAAAATATTCGGGGGGGGGGCACCAGGAACAGAACTGATGATAACTGGTGTAACTACGCGTGTGCAGTCAGAATCTTTACAAACAAGTTTAGTTTTCATTCACCCAACACTTCAGCATTAGCCTAAGTGCAGAGTCTGAAGCCACATTTAAAATGTGTTAGAAGGAGAAAAAAAAAACTGTGAAATAATACTTCAGCTGTAAAAAAAAATACTTCCTAGGGGCATGATGGTGCAAAAACGGATGAAGATTTTACAGAATCGATGCCGCAGTGCCTCAGATAGCCACGTTTAGGTTGGTTTCACTGCATTTCACTGCCACGCTGAAGGGCCGTTTAGCTGGATGTAGGAGTCTGCTGATATCAAACTTGGGCAAAACACTCATAGATGGTTGGCAGATAGGAGAGAATCACAAAACGAAGATCTAGTTCTCACACAATCAGTCTCCATCTCCCAGGTACTTTGAGAAACCATGTGAGGAATCAATGATGTGTTTGTGTGCGTGTACAGGTAAGGAGGACGCGCCCAGCTCCTGTGAGCTGACACTC
Source organism: Stomatorhinus ivindoensis (assembly GCA_019775895.2). Taxonomy (NCBI): domain Eukaryota; kingdom Metazoa; phylum Chordata; class Actinopteri; order Osteoglossiformes; family Mormyridae; genus Stomatorhinus; species Stomatorhinus ivindoensis. The sequence goes on from JABFEB020000040.1 coordinate 21,412,093, forward strand.
TCGGTTGCTAGGAGACGGGGAGGTGCTGCGTCATTGCTGCCGGCACGGGCCCCACCCCTGACTTTCCCAGCTCTGCCAAATGGCTGACGGATGTCAGGTGACAAGCTGCTCCAAGGCAACAAAGAAGAGCGCCATCTCCATGTTCAGTAAGAGCCATGACACACACACACACACACACAGCAGAGCCAGTACACAGGCCAGCAACTTGGTTATCTGCCCAAACTGGAACTATCGGTCCATGTCGTACTGGTTTCATGGTACCAGTCACCCAAACCAGCAGCAGCAAGCAGACAGCCGTAAGCTCATATGCACCAGTTACAGTATTTAGGATGAACTATAGTATGAAGGACCCTGTTAATTATTTTTCATAGTTGTACTTTTTCCTAAGCTTTCTTGACCATACAGATTGAGAGACTCTGAAGAGACTGACGGCCACTTCTATCCTAATGCACCGCGGAGTAAACAGAACCAGGTTGTAGGTCATTCTAGTAGAAAATGCTCTCCACAACATCAAAGAGCTAGGAGTTAGGATTCACACTGAAAATCCTGCAGAGGGATTGATTTTCATTTTCTTAGTCAACATCAAAGAGCTGCCCACTGTGGTACCTTCTCTCTACCTGCTCTGATCATCATGTACCCAAATATTAAAAAACATCTGTCGTGACACTCACGCTTTCAGACTCTGACTCATGCAAGAAATCTCACAGGAAATCTCTATTATTCCATTATAAACCTAAAATTAGACACATCAAAAGCCTTGGGGTAGTTTACAAACCCTACAAACTATTTTCAAGGCAATAAAACTGTTACATACACATAAATGCATGTGTATGTGTGGCAGACTTGTCTCATGGCAGCCATCTGACCAGTTGGTGACCGTGAACCAGCTGTCTGGACTTCTGTCATAACTGTTGCGCAATTTTGCTGTTTGAATAGAGCTGGTGTCAATAAATGTAAATACCCTCTGTGATGTTTAATAATAAGTGCCCATTGCTGTGAGATCAGCGTCAGTCTGCGGGACCTTGTTCAGTGTCTCTGGCCTTCACCACTCGGTGGGTCTTTCGGTCAGGAATGGAGCAGCCGGACGACATGGGGGGTCTTCGGGTGTATCATCTGGGCCAAAAGCAGGGGCGATGCCCAGTACAGAGAAGAAACGTGTGCAGAAATGGCCCGCAGGCTCGGACAGGGGAAGCTGAGATATGAGGAAATTCCGTCTATTGAGTAAAACCCCCGAGAGCGGAAAAGAGACTTGAGGTCCGATTCCCTTCGGTCATTTTTCTTCGTGCTGGATGAAGACCGAGGATTAACTTGACGGGTTTTCCGGTATTCGGGCACAGCGAGGAGTGTCGTATTTACACAAAACATACTTTTGAGTTCTCAGTCATTTATATGCAGATCTGCTCAGAATAACTGGCGTTGTCTGTTCGCAGTCCCAGTGAATAACGCAGGTTCCGAAAAACAACCTGTAGCTCCTGGCCCCCGTCTTTCATCGCCCGTTTCTTTCGCCTTAAAGACGCCGAAATCAGGTGGTCCGTAACAGCTGATTCCCGGGGGAATCTCGTTAAACACGGTTTCGCAAAACAGGCCAAACAAGTAAATCATCAAATGGGACCGAGAAACAAGCGGGGCGATGGTGGTGAAGTTTCCGAGCACTGCGGGGGGACGCGGACGGTGATCGTGCCACTTACCATGTTAGACTCCATGTTTGTAAATCCAAAAGTTCCAACAAATCCGTCAGAAAAGCCAATTCGGAGAACCACCACTAGACCCGAACAAACCGAAACAAGAGAGACCGTCGGCAACTTCTCCGGCCGACGTCCGTGTGCCTTTTTCTCTGCTTCCTGCTTTTATTTCTAAGTGAATTCCTTCGCTCCGGCCCGCCTCTGCTGGGTGTCATCACCTCCTGCGTCCACTAGGGGGCGCATCGCTACGCGGCTCGCTCACCTGGGGGCAGGTGAAGTAGAGATGCGATAAGCTATACGATCACCGTGATTTTGGAACTATGCATTGTTTGTGTTGCATTAATACCTGACCGAGCACGGGGCACGTCTTGGTGGCCGTCGGATGCCGGGTGATCCTGCAGCTGTCTCTGAGCGACCAGGAAGTTTGCTTTCCAGCTGCATTTCTTACGTAGCTGATGATGGGAACTGACGCAATGTTGCTAAAAATAACTTATAACATGGAATGTAGTTTACATTAATTGTATGTCTTAAGTTACACGACAAATTCATCAAAGGGGCACAACTTAGAGTTTAGAGTCAAAGATATTACAGTGCTATTGCCTCTGAAAGCAGTAACATTTTCAGTGATTTAAAGTTTTAAGTGACATGGTGGTGTCCCTTCAAGACTGTCAAACCCACATCTTAAGCCAGGACTGAGGCAATTGACGTAGTCTCCATTCTCCGTTCCACTCCACCCAGCCATACCAGGCCACGTTAACAACTCCAAACCAGTCTGACTTCTTAGCCAAGCCAGACGTCAGGAGAACACCCAGCTCGTGAGAGCCTGACACAACCACCCCCCCCCCCAGATACATTAAATATCTGAAGCATGTCACACTCAGAAATAAGCGGGACATTTAAAAAAAACATATGCTTTATTTCATATGTACAGAGTGATGAGATGGGGGAAGGGTAGAAAGCATGTAGACAAGAGGGACTGAACCAGAGAAAAGATATACAGAAGCTACCAGAGGAGCAAAACTGTTAAATTAAATTGGGGTAACTAATTAAAACACAAGAGTTCAAATAAAAATCTTAAAAACAGAGCGTAAAAATACAATGTTCTAACAGCACAATGCCAGAGTGTTACACCGTGTAAAAGGCAGGGCCTCAGGAACCTTGCTTGATGATGATATCAGACATGTCGTCCACTTTGAGAAGCTCCAGGTTCTGAAACAGGAAGAGGCCAGACATCAAATATCGCAAAAGGCATAAAAGGCACAGGACACCTCGGCCACCAGGGGGCAGGCAAGACAAGTGCATTCCACTTCCAATACACTGCGACGCAGCAGGCAGCCCAAGTTAGCATGGGGCACAATGGCCGTCTGCTCAGGCCATTCTAGAAGCTGCCAGCATGCATCCCTCAACTGCTGATGCCAGTAGCTGACATGTCTGGCCTCTATATGTGTGAGCTGATGCCACAAAAGCAAGCTCCCGCAAATCCTAATGCCTAAGCATCCCAGAACTACGGCTGGGCGATATCACATCCATATTACATGGCCAAGCACAATAATCACCACGGCTTCGGATCAAAGGCCAAGCATTTGGCCAGAAATCAGCTTTTTGACGCTGTATGGACATTTATTTACGCCCAATATTTGATAAGCAGATAGTAGTACAGCTAGAATTTTAATGAGATGCGTTTTGTGACACCAAAAACTTAGTAATCTTTATTAAATTTGGTTAGTGGAGCGCTCCACATAATGCTGTTTAGGTATACTGTGTGTGGTATACTGTGTGTGGTATTACTATGAGTGGTATTCTTTAGTGCGATTTGCACTGAAGTGTCTGAAGAAAGGAACAGCTCAGCAGCTACTACATCTTTAAAAGAGGAGATCTTGTGGATGAACAAGGTACAAAGACATCTGTGGTGTGGTGGCACTTTTCGCAGGTCAATGTCTGATGCGTTTATTAAACAGGATATGCTGGACTTACTAACTTTTGGGCATCATAAAATGCCTCATTAATATTTTAGTCATACTATTAATTTGCTTAAATCGTGGGCGTAAATAAACGTCCGTATAATACCGAAAAGCTGGCTTCGGCAAAATATTTTGCCTGTCATCTGAAGCCCTGGTGATTATTGCGCATGCAAGATATAATATCGATATGATATTGCCCGGCCCTACCCAGAACCCCAACCCACCTTCTCATTGGCTAAGTGCAACAGGGCCACAAACGCCAGCGGGACTGAGAGGTTCTGAGCCATGGTGGAGGGCAGCCTGTAGAGAAACAGCAGATCTGAGTCTTCATGGGGGCGATTGTTTGGGAGTACAGAGGTACTATAGACCACAGAGAAACATGCTCTGAGAAAAGATTAATGGTGTTTGACACATGAAATGAACCCCTGAAAAGACAGCATTGGGTACCTCCGAAGGAGGGCCTTCGTGGTCTCGCTGAAAACCTTCTCCCCAGATACCACCTCCTTTACATTCTCCGATTCCTGCTGGGGAAAGATCATGATGAGCTGGCGGCAGAGAGGATCAAAGTGGAGGTGGGGCAGCGGCAGGAATAGGAAAAGCAAGGAGATGCGGAAGGAGAAATGCCATGTGAGGCAAAGCTGACCTTGAACAACTTCTCTGGATCCTTCTGACAGTCGGTCAGGAGGTTCCACATGGTGGTCTTCAGCTTCTTCATGTCCATCTTCTTCGCTGTCTTGGCATAGTTTATCTCAATTTTATTCACCTGGAACAGATTCCCACCAAAAACACTGTGAAGGCTTGCAGCCATGCCGGTTGGAATACTCGCGGTAACAGAACGGGCGGCTCCCGTCCATCTCGCCATGGGCCAGACCTCCGAGTGTACCCTACCTTCTGAGGCTCTGGCACCAAGTTGTCTCCCCCGTAGGTGGAGATGTTATCGTCTTGAGAAGCTCCAGGAAAGCCTTCGATACCGGCGTTAAACGAGACCTCGCCATCATGCGGCCCTCCAAAGCCGCCAGCCTCGTCGTCGCTCGAGCCGCCCTGCAGATGTACGTCATGGTGAGATGCTCCAAAGCCATAGCTGACAGTGACACTGCTCACTGGGGGAGATGCTCGTCTAAGTGTTGGGGAGAAATGCTGTCCACACCTGAGGGACCGGACAGAAGTTGGCTGTGTCATTGGCGTTGTCGTAGTCATAATCCCCGATGTCTTCGCCAAGTGCTCCGGACACCATCTTCGGACCCTGCTTACACAGCTGCAGAACAAGAAGGACAAGGCCATCAGCGCAACACAGGCATCATCTTCTGTCCGTGTTAGGGGGCGCCGGGGAACTTACTGTGCTGGAGGGCTTGAGGCTGAGCTGGGACAGTTTATTGGGGGGGTAGTGGAAGTCTGCCGGCAGGGTGGTCTTCTTATTGCTGGTGTGTAGGGCAGACTTGTTGGTTGTGGTGGCTGCCTGGAGATCCGGACACATGGACGGTGAGCATGGGTCAATAATTAAACCTGTACCGCTAGACAAATACTTCAGGAAGGTGGATCTGTTTCACAAGAGAAGAGGCCACTTACTCTCGTGGTGCGGAAGTAGGTGTCGAAGTTGATGTCGTCGCTAAAGTTGAGCTCGAAGGTCTTCTTGGGTTTTCGTTTCTGGGTGTCCTTGTCAGGGATGTGATCCTCTAATTACACACAGACATCGGAGTGGGCTCAGGTAAGACTATGGGATGCGGAGATTTAACTGAGGGGGCATCTATAAAAGTCTTGAAAGAAAGCGGTCCGATAGAGCACACACTCACGCTTGTGGCGCGGTTTGAACCGCCAGAAGCCCGGCCCGGCCCACGTGGCCATGGTCCTGGGGCTGAAGTAGGAGTACTCCCTGGGCTGGGAGGACAACTGAAGGCACATGGTGCTGATGTCTCCCTTGCTGATCTCGATCACGTCCCTGGGGGCAGAGCGGTGACACTCAGACCGGAGCACCGAGACCCTCGCTGCTACCCTCCAGTTGCATTCCCTCCCCAGGTCATGCAGAGCCGGTCGCTTCACGGTCCCTCACCTTCCGCGTCCCAGTGGCGTCACGGCGCAGGCCGCCTTGTGCTCTCTGAGCTCCTCCTCACCCTGGCCCCCGTCGCAGTCGTCCCCATCAAAGTCATCCCCAAAGTCGTGGAAGCGCTCATCCTCCGGCTCCACCTCCGCATTCACGTCAAACACGTGCTCTCCCTGCTTCATCTTCTCCAGCAGCTGGTTCATCGTCTAACCCGCCAGAGAGAGGGGTCACGTGAGACCACCGGGGTTCAACTCTGCTTTGATTGAGCGATGAATGCGGCGATGAGCCATGTCAACCGAGTCAGTCAGCCGCGTGACATGGGGACATGCAGGGGACTGACCTGGTCGGGATTCCACCTGGTGAAGGAGAAGTCCATCAGCGATGGGCAGATGGAGCTGCGCTCCTGCGCCTGCTGAAGACCGCCTGTGGACACATTATGTACGGGTGGCAAGGAAGAACAAGGCAGGAACGCTGCGCGGGTGGGGGGGCACAGGGGACGGTGGCAGGCTCACCTTTAAAGGGCTGTGCTGGGACGTGCATCGGGGGTGGGGCGGGGCGGGGGGGCTCAGAGCGCAGCAGCTTCAGGTGAGAGGGGAAGAGCAGCTCACAGCGGCTGTCCTCGCTGAAGAGGACAGACAGGAAGACACCAGCCGTGCTGCTCTCGTCGAAGGAGGCAGCCATGCGTTGGAACATGGGATCCACCTGGAGAAAGGGGGGGCAGGCCACTGAAACTCATGATGGTCCTCTGGGCTCTTAGTATCAGAGATTCATCATCATCATCATCACAAAACACTTCCACTAGACAATAATTAAATGAAGGCATCCATAGATTAACCAGGTATGAGAGTTTTATTCCATGTTCTTCTGAAGGTAGGTAAAGCATGCCACGCCCCCCCACGCCATGCCGTGCCCCCGCTCGTACCTCACACTTCCTTTCAGAGTCGGAGCTGTTGATGTTGCTCAGGTTCGCCTCCACGGTCCTCTTCGGCGCCCTCTTCTTCTTCGTCACCTGCTTCACTGCCGTCTCTCCAGCAGCGTCGTCAGCCTCGCCATCTGCTTCCCCCGCATCCCTCTCTTTGAGGACAAAGTGACGGTGGCTGTCACACCGCACTCGGGTTGCCGTCACCGACGCACGGAAGGCCCCCAGCGCTCACCTTCTCCAGGCTTGGTCTCTGAGCCCAGACCACCCAGCACTCTGTAGGCATCCGCATGGACTGCATCCACCCTGACTGCGTAGATTTTGGTGCTGGCATCCAGGGTTCCAGCAGCCACCTGGTCGTGAGTTACAGCCGGTATACGCAGAGTCACAGAAGCACACAGCTTTGACCCAAGCCACAGGAATCTCTGTCAGCCAGTACTGGATCCCCGATTCCTCATTATCCCTTTTCATTATCTCTAAAAATTCAGCAAATAACTGCTACCAAGACAACCAAAGCCAAGTGGGACATTAAACACTGCCACAGAGAAGTAAAGTGTAAACGCACCTTGAAATTGGTCAGCTCTGAGTCCTTCTGCTTAAGGATGTCAGCCATGTAATCGATCAGGTGAAGACCAAAGGCATTCTTGGTGGTAATTTTCTAAACAGGAGGAGGAAACACTAGAATGTAATTCGTAGACGGATATAGTTACAGTACAGGCAACTAGAAAACAACAACAACAACAACAACAACAACAACAACAAAAAACTAGCAAAAAAAGCAAGCATAACAACCACAAGTATATATCATACAGCTCAAAACTCAACAGTCTTTATAGTCATGCATGAGAAATTATAAGTTAAACTTATAAGTTAAAATTCAGATAAGTAGGTCTCAAATGAGACTGAGGGCACCTCCAACCATACTCACATTCTCAGTGGACAGCTTGATGCAGGTAGAGTAGTGCTCTGATATCTGAGCGCTGGACAGCTTGGGTACAGCTGCAGGGGTCCCTGTGGCACTGAGAATACAAGAAGGTGTCAGCAAAGGGCCTGTAGCAAGGGCAAAGGGCCACAGTCAATCATACTATGGATGCATTTCTCCAACCTGTGCATGGGGGACTCAGAAACGGAGACGTCCGATGCCGTATGGAGGTCCATGACTCTGGACCTCCGCCTTTGACGCCGCTCTTTATCATCATCGTTGCCGGGGAACACAGCCAGGATAGGGGTGCTGGTGGCGGCAGCCGGGCCCTTCAGCGACAAGGATGGCGAGGCCCACTGGTGGTGGCGCGATTCCGGGGTGGACGTGGTACTCATCACTTCCTGCAGTGACAACACAGGTCTGCTATCTCAGTGCTGACACCCACATGGTATTCTGAGTGATTTTACCCCAGATGAACACCAATGCAGCGTGACGCTGTATTTAAGCCAGCAACGTTATAAACAGCAGGTGGCGCAGTGGTTATGGAGACAGACTGGAAGGATGAGGCGGCAGGTTTAAATGTTTACATAGTACATTTATAAAACAAATTAAAGAAATTAAACTGCAGCGTCTTTGCTCGCATTCGGACTGGGTCAGTATGCGCCTTGTACAGCCAAGTACCCAGACATGAAAACATATAAGAGTCAGATGTACGCCCCCATAATCAAGTTGGTGTTTTTCTAGACACGGAAAAGCGTTAAGCAGACAACACAATCCTGTCTACACGTAAAAAAGTACGGGTCTCCTGGTGAAATACGGAAGTTAGCGCTAGGATGCTAGAATTCATATCAGCATTAGCAAGCGTTTGTTTACAGCCATTTCATACAAGGATCGGCTGCAGGAAACATCCTTACGGATATTGTCGAAATCGTCGTACAGCACCATCATTCTCGTCAAATAACCAGAAGGCCTCTATTCTGGGTATACTTACGGTATTCTGGACGGGAACTCAAAACATAAACCTTCTCATATATCAGATATAAAGACCGCTTCTCTTCACTCTCACCACCATTTGAAAATTTGCGCCGAACGGTTTACGCATGTGACGCAAGACGTGCCAATGCGTCATCACGCTACGCACGACGGCGCCCGCTTCATTACGTTTCACAATGCGCTATTTCCCAATGTATCTGTTTTCTCAGTTTGAGTTCTTTTGAACGTTCATCTTGATGAATACCGTTATCATTTTCATTGAATTTGTGTCAGTTTATCGTTGCATGTTGAAATTTTGGTGAAGGAAAATGTGTCAAGGAAGGAGGCGCGATTATCACAGTTCCCAGTAGGTGGCAGCACCATTTCAAATATATGGTCGCAGGGTCGCCAATTCCAACTTTGGTCAGCTGGCAGGAGTGAGATTTTCAGTACGTGATCATTCTGCACACACATGCACGTAACAGTTTTATTACGTTGTAAGCAGTGTGTAGGATTTGTGGGTAAATTTAAGTTTATAAAGGAATAATATAGATTTGCTGTAAGATTTCTTGACGTGAACGCGAGAGTCTGAAAGCGTGAGTGTCATGCCAGATGCGTTCTGCAATCGGATAGCAGAGAACAATTAAACATCATATAAGGCTTATCCAACATAATACACGTGACATCTGGTAAACCTCTGCAGCATCCCGTTTTCTCTACAGAACTTTATTAAATGGGTATATTTTTGGTGCAGGTAGTGGCATGACCTAAACAATTGAACGTACAGTACAACTAAATATTTAATCAACAAAAAAATTGAATACAAGTAAAATAGAAATAATGAATTGAGTGTGGTGTCGATAGTTTTGGGTTATGAGCAAACAAGCTTATGAAGACAATATGAGTATGAAACTTGTACAGAGGGTGATTGGATATGAAGCAGTGTGCTTCTCATGGGTACTTATTTAAGAGGGCAATGGCCTGGAGGAAGAAGCTCCGGGTGGTGATTGGTCCTTGGGCTTAGGGCTCTTACTTTCAGGTTTCCAGAGAAGGGAGACATGGGAAGAGGAGGAGACTCGGGTGCGAAGCGTTGGATAGCATCTTCCTAGCTCTGTTCCTTATCCTTGATGAGTTTAGCACTTCATGCAGGGGGAGCTGACAGCCAATGATCTTCTCCACACATCACTCAATTCTCTGTAATCTCCACATTGAGTGCGATGGTGCAAAGCCAAACTTGACAGAGATGGAGGATGTAAAAAGCACACTATGACATCACTTGACAGTCCTTTTGGTAGTCGGACTACTCACCTTTACTGATAAGGCTGATTCGAGAGATGATCTCTTTGTGATTAAATTCTGCTGTCAGTGAATTCTATTTTCCTGGTAGTGGTATCTCTCTGCTTCCCCAGCTGTATCTCCACCTTTCACTACAAATAGCTCCTTTGATGCAAAACGAGTCCTATCGCACAGAGACTAGCAAACAGTCGCCAGAACTGATTGTCAAGAAATTTATTCAGTGTTTATTCAAGGTTTGTAAGTGAGGACCTGTTCCCACCCACTCGACCAGACATGCTTATACACGCAGATGCATTGATTTTAACCATCCTGATTAAAGTGCGCTGTTAACAGATTGTCTCCAAGGACATAGTCAAACAGACATTTGTGGTAGAATTGAAGAATGAAAGACAGCAGTGATAGGAGCCCGTCGACGGCGGTGTAAATGATGCATTCCTCTGTCTGGCCAACATTCAGCGTGCAGCTCTTTATTGTTCTTTCGGTGTTGGACAATGGTGGCGATTCCCTCATTTAAATGTGCTGTTGACTGTATCTGCACCTGTAGCTTCCAGGAAAGGCTCCAGACCCCGTACACCCACAAATATGATGAGTGGGTACAGAAAATGGAAGGATAGATGTTTGGAGCACGGTAAGTGATCCTGTGAAATCATGTTTTGCTGTGCATTGTCTATTTTTAATAGGTTTTATGTGTTTTCTGTGTATTGTTATATGTTTTTTTTCTCCATTTTGGTTTTGTAAAGCGCTTTATGACTTTTGTCTGGAAAAGGCACTTAATAAAGTTTACTTAAGTGTTGTGCTTTTGTTTATTTGTAGACTGTCAGCTGTGATTCATTAGACTGTTTCCAACAGCAGGTTTTCCCCACATCTTACATTAATTTGGCTGGCACTAACGTCCTGTGTGCCATACATTTGAGAAGGCAGGGTCAGCCAGGCCCCGGAGTAATGGAGGTTAAGGGCTTCGCTTATGAGCCCAACAGTGAAATCACTCCATCTGCCACAGAACTTGAACTAGTGACCTTCCGATCATAAGTATAGTCTTAACCCATAAAGTCATATATCGTCTCTAAATTACAGAATTGGCACAGGCTTGAACCTGGGTTCTTGCTCCTTTTACACCGCACCGTGGTGAGCTTTCCAAGTATTTGTCAGGAATCAGCTTCTTACCCTCAGTCATAGGCCTTTGTTTTCTGGTCTAAGTCGTGTGTCAGCTGACACCTCATATTTGAAACGACGCCCTCCGTGTCTGGAATGAACACAAACACCTCTCATTGTTGTACAGTTGCATTGTTCTGTGGCAGAGATTTCTTCTCTTTCTCCTGACATCCCTGCCATCGGCGCTGATCGTTGAGGAGACGGGGGGTCCACCTTCTTCCGATATGGAACAGCATCAGAGTTCCAGGGGGCCAATCAGACCCCTCTCCTCCAGAAGGTCGAAGCAGCCGACAGCGGCCCTGTCAGCTGAAACAAATTACCTTCTTTTGGGGGTGGGGTGTGGAGGGAGTGAGAAGGTCTACCATCTGCCCAAGGGAATGATGCTTCATACAACTTGAGCCCATAAGTTAGCTGTTATGCATAAAGAGCCGATCTGTGAGCAGCTCAGGGTATCCCATGGAGACGGCGGAAGCACTGGGCTTCCCAGAAACTCCGAATGATCATCAGTGTTGGGGGGATTGGGAAAAAAGCGTCCAGACTAGGTGGTGAATGCACGCCACAGGACCCCAGATTTACAGTCATCGGCTGTGGGTGAAATCTCCTCTTGCTTAATTAATGACAGAAATAAATATTTTCGCAGGTTTTATTTTTGGGTTTTGTTAGCACTTGTCCTTCCTCACGCCTTTTCTCTGTGTCAGTTTTGCTGAAGCTTTCGCTCTCACATCCCTAATGGGAAGTGTGAGGAAAGTTTGTCAGTGACGTCTCCGGCAGCAGGACTGGAGTGTGGGTGAGTCCCGCCTGGCTAGGGCTGCCTTCATGCTCCTTCTTTCATAGTGTCAGCCTCTCAGACTGGCGCCAAATGGCGCATTTGTCTTTGTAGGGAAAACGGGGTAAACGTCTGCCCTGGACACCGAACGGTGAGCAGCTTCCTGAGGTGTGATGTCGTGTTCCTGTTCAGAGAGCTCCCGTCACTCCGCACTATAGTCTGTTTCTGCCTTTTCTGGGGAGTCTTTTCTGGCACTGCGGATAGGGGCCATTCTTGGATTTTTTTAAAGCTAGATAGAATAAGAGGGGTCATAATTCATACAGTGGGGCCGGTCTTATCAGCAGCCAATGATATGTTTTTATTCAGTGAGTGACAGGTGAGTGGGCTCCCCATAGGCCAATCAGCTTTTACCTCAGGCCCTGTATTTTTTTTTTGCAGGCACCAGCAAGTGGTGGCTTAATGGTCAGGGAAGCGCATTTGTAATTGGAAGATTGCAGGTTCGAATCCCTGATCATACCACTGACTTACCCTGAGTAAGGTACCACCCCCAAGCACTACTCCCCGGGCACTGAATTAGCTGCCCCCTGCTATGTCACATTGACTCATATGGGTTAAATGCAGAGGACACATTTTGTTGTCAGCAATGACAACTGGTCACTAAATTCTAAATATTCTAGTAAGCAACTGAAGCAGACAGCCTGCAGCATCTCTCTGACCATGAAGTCCAGTGAAGCCAGGAGGATCTGTATCCCCAAGGCACACAATCATCTTGGTACCCTTTCCCCAGGAACACCATCTTCCCTAACAGTACCTGCCTCTTACACGGGCCCTCGCACCTTCCGTTCTGCAAGCTGTGGCCCTGTCATAGTAGGAAATTTGAGCTTGATAGAGAGTCTGGTGCCTTTGTGTCCTTGGCACGTCTGTGTTTTTTGTCGCTGGTACACATCTCTCTGGGGTCAGAGTGAAACTGCACAGACCACGTCCCAGGTGAGGATGGCATCAAGTCTGAGAGATGATCGGGCCCTGAAGCTCTCAGAAGGAAATTAGAATCGATTCGTGCAGAATGGATAGAATCGTAGGCCAGGGTATCCTACCTACCCGGTGCTGGATGGCTTCCTAACTTGTCAGACTGTCTGGCCACCGCCATCGCTCCCCTGGGATACACTGGAACACACTGGGACTCGGCCAAACGAAACACCAGCCTCTCACCTTTGCCCCAGTGTCTGGGAGCAGAAGAATTTGGCCCGTCCCAATGCCTTACTCAGACCGGCTGTGGGATGTTGTAAGTCTATGCATGCTGGCCAGGCCTTCAGAATGAGCACGAAGAGTGACAGGGAGCAGATGGTGCTGCAGGCATCGCAGCCCCGCGGGAACATTCCCTTGTCTGTACCAGCGAGCTATGATGGTGGCGCCGTTCTGGCCGGGTGAGCAATGACCTCTGTGGTGGCTAAATCCATACATCTGACTGGCCGTGAGTGTGAGTACACTCTTACTGCTGTGCCATGGTACCATTGCTAAATTTCAGGCGTGTAGCCTGGGTCCCCATGGTGTTTGACGGGTGAACAGCTTGTGTTATTTTCTTATAGTCGTGCTGCTTAATGAGTAAATCATTGATAAACTTTCTGGTAATTTAGTGAACAGCCGCTAATTGCTAATTAGCATGAAAGTGGCGGTAACCGTCTTGACTGTCATTAGAATTGTTGGGTTCGAAGGATACAAATACACCCATTCAAGCGTAATAAACAGAATCTACATGCAATGCAAGCATATGTCTCATACTGTAGATCAGGTGAGTTGCTTCCACCAATGAGGCGTCACGTAGATGAGAGCTTTACGTACCCAATCAAGCCTGATTGATTACGGCATTGCTGGGCCTGACAGGGGTACCACAGTGAGTTCTGGGAGCGTCACAGAAATCCAAGGCCATCATAATTTGTGATGCATTCATAGTGTACAACAGGGTCTGCTTGCTGGGCGTGTTCCCACGGTAACACGCCTATTTGTATTCAGGAGTGATGCTCACTGTGCAGATGTCCATCCTGGGCCAGTGCCACATAGCTACCACAACCGAATCTGCGGCACATTCAGATTATTGTGATGAATGACGTCACAGCCCTGGGAGACTTTTTGGACGGGATGTGTGAGCAGAGCGTGTACGCCAAGAAGAGGGTGTCGGCTGGCCGGAGGGTGTATGTAGAGCAGGGGTGTAGGCTGAGCAGAGGGTATAGACCAAGTAGAGGGTGTTGGCAGAATGCAAGTGTAGATAGAGTGGTGGGTGTAGGTTGAGCAGGGGATGTAGTCCAAGTGGGGGGTGCAGTCTGAGTGGGGGATGTAAATAGAGTGGGGGTATAGGCCAAGTAGGGGTGCAGTCTGAGAAGGGGGTATAGGTCCAGTAGGGGGTGTACGCTGAGTGGGGGGTACAGACTGAGTAGGGGGTGTATTCTAAGTGGGGGGTGTGAACCCAAGAGCTGAGCTAGGAGACGCATGGCAGCATGGGACCCAGGGAAGACTGGGGGAGTGATGATTAATGCCAGTAATTAATGAGATGTCTGACAGGTAGCTGCACAGCATCATTAAAGCAATTCAGGAAGGTATTTCACGATGGCCTGACACTTGGTGCAGGTCAGCCAGAAGGTCAAACAGCTCAGCTGTGATATACGTTACGTAGAGCTCATGTCCTTACGGGGGAGGGGGGGCGTTACAGAGGGTGTGTGTGCGCCTGTGCTTCAGCCTCCCCTTCCACACTCAGGCCATCGTGGCCACACAGCGAAATGGTCTCAGTCACTAATTTATCCATGTTTAATGTTGTGTCGCCCGCAGCTTGGAGGCCGTCCTCTCCAGCCTGGGACAATAGATCCCGTCAGCACCTCCCAGATTACAGGAGCCATTTCAGGCTTGGTGTGTCACGCCCCCCGTAGGCTCCGTGTGCCACGGAGATGATCGGCAGGTCCCCAAATACAGAAGACAGCCCACGGGCCATTTCCTGCCCTTTTGTGGAGGTGCAGGGGTGGGTGGTGCCACAGTGGGGGCGGCTGGTGTGGCTTGATGAGTAAGTTTCTGTGACAGTCTCGTCCCATTTGCCCCCACTGCCCGATTCACCATCCTGCTGGTCCTCAGCCAGCAAACAGCAGACAGAAGGCAGGTCGGCATGTACCACTATGCTACTGAGCTCAGTCCGCCGTCATATCCGTGATCGCTCTCACGTGAACAGCCCTCTGCTAATTCGAGTGAACCCCCCCCCCCCCCGCCCCATTTGTTACTGGCTATAGAAAGGCATGGTGCTATTCCAGGCATGTGTATCATGGCCATGTTGCGCAACAAGTGCATGAGTGTGCTGCTGTGCTCAAGACGCGATGCATCTGCTGGCCGTCAGCCGGAGAAGTATTGAGGTACTGACTGTGTGGGCCGGGCCTGTGTG
>JABFEB020000040.1:21433255-21460229 GCA_019775895.2 Stomatorhinus ivindoensis
CCCCCCCCCCCCCCCCCCCCCGAGAACCAGGAGGTCACCCCCTTTGTTTTGCCAGATTAGAACAATCTGCAATCTGGGCAGCCTGCAGAAATGTGACCATATATATTCAGCTGCTCATGAAAATGCAATAATATTACAGATGCAATGTTATGAATCAGATGAGGCCTCAACAAGTGGATCCAGAGATAATCAGCAATGTCATAACTGCTAACTGAGCTAAAGCCAGTCGCAATATGCATAAGTCATTCAAGGGGCTCGCTTTGCTGTTTTGGTGATAATAAAATATACTCCCTAATGAAATGTGCATCATAAATATTCCTGCCTTTTTTACGGAAAATAGACTGATTGGAAAGCCAAAATATTTTCATAAGCAGCTCGGAACAGGTGCGGACAAGAAATTTACATAGTCTGCAAGGCCAGATAACATCAGTGACATGCAGAAGTAGTTAAAGTGTCTTCATATTCTTGACCTTTCTGATTCAGTATGAATATTTAATTCTGCCTCTCACAGGTTTAGACCACATTACAATACATTATTGTATAATGTAACGCGTTATAGACTCTTGAATATTTTTCCGGGCACAAAAATGGTGGCTTTAAATGGTTTTCATTCCCATCAAAGGGACAGGCTGTGGGTGTCACGTTATGTTCCAGCTAGGTTTCAATTAATTAGTTTTCAGCCTTTGACGCTATGCAGAGAAAGGTTTGATGCTATTTGACAGTTAGGCTCTTAGGAAAATGAGGGTGTTAACAGGGAAATAAATGTTTTATTTAGTCTCTGTCCTTCATCAGAGCCCCAAAACAATTTAGTTATACAGATAAGTATTTATTAAGATTCTCAGCCTTCTAATTGGAATATATTGCACTCAATCCCCAAGCGGTAGCCAGCAGTAGAGCTATGAACAGCTAAGAGCAGCAATGAGCAGCTATAAGCAGCCATACGCAGCTATAAGCAGCTATAAGCAGCTATGAGTTCCCCTCATCTTCTTACCCAAACTGTAAGTGGAGGCATTATGAGGCATCTCTCGTGGGCGTGAGGAATGTGTGGGTGGGATAGGGAGTGAGGTATCAGTGATGAAGGAGGGGCTCTCAGCAAGGTACTCTGGGGCCACCGCCGCAGTTCACAAGGAAACACGAACAAAATTTGCTGTTGTTCTGCCTGAACAGGGATCCAGGTGCCTCTTTGCCATGTTGTCATTTATGCTGATGTCGTTTATGGTTTCTCGGTGGAGAGTGATGCTGGAACCTCCAAGGAGGGGGGGCCAGCGGTGCCTTCTCAGGGGCCAGTCCCCCCTCCCCCCACCAAAAAAATTGAAGAGCATTTCCTCTGGAGGTAGGAAGGTAATTCAAGGACCAAGGCCACTGCCTATTCTTCCTATAGCTAGAGTTGGCCGTGCCTGTGCTTCTGGATGGAGGAGCAGAGGAAAGAGAGTGGAGGCAGGGCGGCTTGGGCGGCTTCTGTCTGCTGTGCTGCCTCTTGCCGTCAGCTTTGAAGCAGTGTTCATGCAGCTTTTTCCCCACCACTGTCTTGCTTCTGGTCCCTCACTGGAAGCTCTTGTAGCTAATGGCAGCACTTGTATCTAATCTGGCTCTTCGACGGCTGTTGGCTTGTGATCACCGGCCAAATAAATAACTGCGAATGTGGTCACAAGAAACGTCAGCCCAGCCAGGAAGGGATCAGACTTAATGTGTTCTCGTTCAAGAGGAGCCCCCCCCACACAAAAAAGACTTCGTGCCCATGGGCTTTGTGGGCGCACGCAGGAGGGGCATGTTCCAGTCTAGCTGAGAGTGGTGTTTATTAAACAGAATACTTACCTTACAAGCCATGGTGCAAATTCAGTGACAGGTCCAGCAGGACAGGACATCTTTATTGTGTCATGTAACAAATAGGAGAGAGACAAAGTGTGGTTCACTGTCCTTATAAGGAGGTGAAATACAGACTTGACTGACTGCAAAGAGAGGTCAGCTTCCTGCTTATGGTGAATCCGGGCATGTTTCACGCTTCGGACTGTAGAGGGCACCAGAACAACCTGACATGAAAGGCCCTAAAATGGATCCACGAAAGCCAATGTCTTGTGGCACCAGGTATGCTTTTCCAGTTCACAGAGAATGGGGGCAGACTCAAAGAAATCAGTAAGGGTGATGGATCTCCCGTGGGGCTATGGGGGGTAAACAGGAGTCCATATGCTTTGTCGGATATCCCATCTGTCCTCCACAGGCCGCTGGATAGATAAACCAGGGAAAGAGGGGTGTAACAGGCTCTTAGGCTATGCAGTGTTCTCATAAGATAACATGAAACCTACGGCGAAGATTGGGAAATTAGGAAAATCATCACGCATTTCCATTTCTCAGAATGTGACTAGAGTGCTGACCTGAGATCAGAAATGTGGATCAAGGAACAAGCAGCATAGTCATAGAGGGGCACATGAATGAGGGTCCAGGTGGTCAGCTGAAGGTCATCTGCTTCAGAAGAACCATTTTGCTTTTGAGTATAAAGGTGCATTACAGACTCTAGCAGAAATATTAGCCACACGAGCAGGCTTGGTTCACAGCACGCCATATCTGCTGTGGGTGGACGCAAGAGGGAAGTGCTTGGGAACAGTGCTGACTCAAACAGAGAGTCACGTCGAGTGTGTGATTGTGTACGCCAGAAGGGGACTGAGTCTGACTAACACATTAGCCTGCCCACTGCCTCGGTCTTCAGCTCTCAAGGGGGACGTTCATGAAACACTTTATGTTATTATCTACTTGGAGAACAGATCCTCTGTTCTGAGGGACAACATTCCTTTGAGGTATGCGGTGATGACTGTCAAGGCGGATGCAGCCATTTCTAGGCGTCTTAACTGTCTGAGGCTATAACATCCAGAATGAGCAAGAAAAGCTCAACTCAAACACTGATTCACACATGAACATGCTGGGTGTCTTGGATGCACAGCAAAAACTGGATGGGCAACACTGATGCAATGATACAAGATCTCATAAGCAAGTGTAACCTTATGGGGACATGGTGCTGTTTTTATGCACATGATTAACGTGTATTTTAAAAAGGAAATAAACAGTTGTTTTCACGCTTCACAAATAGTGTTTGCATAATTATGCACATCATATTAAGTATTACCACTCAGTCAGAATGTGGATGGAAGGGCGATGCGCAAAGACGAAAGGAGAGTGGAGCTTGATCAACAGCTCGGTGATTTTGGGAATCTGTGTCTAGGAGGTTGTGGGTTTGAATCCTGCGGCAGGTGTAGAGATTCTGGGACACTGGCTGACCCTGCTCTGGGAACTTCACTTATACTTTGCTCCGGACAAAAGCTTCTGCTTAATAAATTAATCTGGTGAGCGGAGGAACATAGTCAACAATTTCATGGCTGGACCTTTTCTAGAAGTAGATGTTCTGCAATTTTCTTTTTTGTAGACCTGGATCTTTTGCATTATCTCTGTGCCTTTGGCTTCCCAGATCGGGGGCGTTAACTGCTACATGTCCTTCTGTTGGCCACCCACCATGGAAATGGAAGCTTCAACAGCAGTGAACGCCAGGGGGTGTAATGGATCTATATAGTGGATCCTTATAATGGATCCCTGTGATGGATCACTGTAATGGATCCACCTTCTCAGAGTGGAGAAGCATCAACCAGATTTCCTCACCAGCATCCTTCATGTTATCTTATCCGACCACCCTCTGCTCTGTGCTGCTGCTCTGATAGGCGTATCCAGAAGATGAACGGCTGATGTCTGTAAAATGATAGCTGCGAGGTCTCCCACAGCCATTCACTCAGACACCCTCATGAATCAAGTCAGAAACTAATAAAGCCAAATGATACACAATGAAACTGTACATTACATGCAAAATCCAAACAGCCAATCACAGACTGACAGAGGATGGCATACAATTGAAAATGGTAATTGCATTACAAAGAATGTTTATTGTATTTAATGACTGTAATAATATATGTAGATTGAGATACATAAAGAAAACATCAATATTGTCATGGTGACGGACAGGCCTTTTAGGTAGTAAAAGAGCACGAAATATTAATGAATACAATAAAGCCCTAAACCTGTTCCCAGAGTGAGGTGCACACTAGAGGCCAAAGCAGACACAAGGGAAAGAAATTCTGCTGAAACGTAGCACAAGTATCCATAACAAGTGGACATAGCAGGTTCACATTACCGAAATTGATGTAAACACGAGTATAGGGATAAGTGATATGGAATCCTGGAATCAGAGCAGAGGTATGAAGCCGTCTAATGAAGGGACACATGCAGAAGTTACATATCAATGGACAGACTTATCATAAGGTGTCCAGTGGGACCAGGCTGACTGAGGTGATTATTCACATAGGGACTCGCCTTCTGTCAGTCTCCCACAAACCCCCCCCCCCCCCCTTCCCTCTTGGCCTTCATCCTACAGCTCTGGGGAGGGCTTGGTTTTCAAACGACGCACACGGCGCGGTGAATATCCACCTTCTCTCACTTGAGCATTGTTGTAATCACTAACATTTCGGTTGATCTAAAACTAGACATTTTAAGATGCATGAATGCTGCACATAGAACGACCTCAGCACAATACAACATACTCCACTGTACATACTGTTAAGAAACAGGGTTTATCTAAAGTTACCTGGCAACTTTGGTTTAGAACAATAGAGCACAATACTGACCTCTTGGTAACACTGGAACTCAGTAAGGTTTGCGATACATCAAACATTTATGACATGACACATTGCCTCACCAGTATTTAGGTTGTAGTAAACCCATGTGATTGGCTGATGTACTGCACATGAGCCATCTGATTGGTTTTTTTATTGCACATGGGCCATCTAATTGGTTGGAGCAGCTTTGGCTGGTTGGTGCAGCTTTGGATGTGAAACAGAAGGTCATCCAAACAATGTGGTCAAATATAAACCATGCTCATCTGATTCGATAAAGATGCAAATGAGACTTCATCAGTGGTGGATATCAAATCTCCAGATAGTCTGAATGTCCTGTGGGATCACTGAAGGTGTAATGAAAACAGATGCACAGATCACAGTTTGCCTGTGCCAAGACAAACACATTTTGTTTTATAAAAATACGTAGCTTGAACCTCCCCCCCAATGCATCACCCAGCCGCATAAACGCCAGACTACAGAGCTGTAGGGGTCTGTCTCACATAAATTGTGCCTTTTGATCAATGTCTCCACGTCCGTCGGGTGTAGATCCAGCGCGTCTCTGTCTGAGCGTACACCTCCCCCTCCCCTCGACGCATTGCTGGTATAGATGCTCTTCTGACAAACCGCTGATGTTAGCGTAGATCATGGTATTTGAGCGGAGCGGGCGGAATTTGGTCAGAGCGCGGAGCGATTTTTTAATTAAGGCTGGAGCAGTCGCTCGGTCTCGCTCCGATACCGCTCACAGTACGATTCAGAGGCGTACCCAAATATACCCAGAATTCATCTGTACAATTATCAAGACTGTTACACAAATTGGCCGAGATGGAATTCACAAAGGAAACTGATAATACATACAAGTGTACTATTCTTATCAAACGTATAGATGACAATAATGTACAGCAAGAACAACAATGTAGTGAAACTGTTTCAATGAGTAAAGATTCACTTTGGAATCACTTATCTCAGAAACATGAGTGTGCTACTCGAACAGGCTGAAGCCGGAGCAAAACGTGAGTAAGTTTTATATGGCTGTAGCATATCAAGTCTATAAAGTAAATTAAAGTATAAAAGCCTATAAAGTAAATATTGGTAATCAAATAAATTCGTATTGTCGTTCAAAGTGGGTCTAATAGGATATTTTTTTTAATTTCACGTAATTCTTTCAGTGAAATTTTATTTTATAGAGACGCAGCAGCTGCAGCATCAACAGAAAATAAATTGAGGAATTTAAAACGTGCGTGTATATACTTTAGGCTATTAAGCCCACTGATTCCTTTATTTTTAAGCCTATTCTTGGGATGAAAATGCCATATGCAAACCTGTCTTTTGTTGCTTATAAGTTGCTTAAAAATAAATATATTCTGTTCTGACTGGCAATGTTGCCGTTGCTCATATTTCTTTATGATATAAGGCTTCGGTTTAAGGTGACATTTGTTAGGCATGCAGATTATTTGTCCCTCTTTTAAATTGGAGCGAGCGTGGAGCGATTTGACTGGAGCGGGAGGAAATTTTAGTGGAGCGAGGAGCGGTGTTCAGAGGTGTTCGGCTTAGTGCGAATTAGAGCGGAGGAGCGGCGGAGCCAACAGCCTCAAGAGCGAGGAGTGGGAATTCTCTCCGCTTCACTCCGCTCACATGCTCTGGCGTAGATCACGTCACCGGCACCAGAGATCCACGCCAGCCAGCATGCTGCTTACCACCACTGGGCCTGTCAGCTGCCGGCAGTCTGGCGTTGATGGGCATTTCACACCTGCCCATGTGACCAACGAGCCATTAGCGTCTCCAGACTGTTTGTCTGCTCGGGTTTATTCAGCACTTTGATACGATAAGTCAGAAACGCTACTGCCGCCACATTAGGAATCCCAGCCAAACCTGACACATGCGGCCCAGCAGGGACAGATGCCTGGGTTTTCCCCTGGAGATCCACTCTGCTCTTGAAAAATGGGCCAGAACAGAACCAGGTACTGGCAGGCGGCTGGACTGTGCTGAATGTGAAACGGCCCAGTCTATGCGCTCTACACAGAGATGGCACCGGAACCTCAGGATCCCCTCTCGGTTGGGGTGTCCCGATTCTGTTTGAACAGGGAAGAACTGAGCCTGGCAGGCTGCCACATTGCCCCAGTGATCAGATGCTGGTACACACCCTACAGAGAGGCAAGTTAAAGAACTGCAGCCCCGTGGGAAAACAATGTAATAAAACTGCGATACCAGGAACGTTGATGACCTGTGAGCAGGCTCTGTCTGAAGGCCACATCTGCACAGAGGAGGAGGGCTGACATGGAGGCCAATGAGGACCCACTCCTCACACCCCCCCAGACATACCTCCCTCCACCACAGTGAGGCGCATACTGGGTGTCTGTGTGTTCCTGTGCTATATGTGTGTGCGTGTGTCTGTTGTTGTGATAACCACCCCAGTCTGTAATTAGCTTGATTGGCCCGAGAGCCAGGCTCGGTCCTGATGAGAGCATTCAAGGAGACATCGGGGCTGCTGTGATTGACAGGCCTGACGAACGCATCTCTCTGAATGACACCTGAGGCATCGTAATAAACAGCTTGTCTCAAAGAACGGCAATTTGTGTAGAAAAATCTTTTGAAATCCCTTTACAAAAAGAGATTTCATTGCACATAAATTTCTTCCAGGTTTTGAACGTCAGTTTGATCGGTAAAAATCAGATTTGCTGAAACCTCATTCAATTTTATGGGTGAGAATGGGCTTATTGCTTGGGGGGTGGGGTCACCCCACTTCCTGTGATGAGGGGGGGGGGGTAAGGAAGGTGACGGCGTAGGACCCGCAGAAGGCAAATAGTTTCCATGAGGCTCAGTGTGTTAAAAGTGTGTTCCTACTGGACTGGGCAGGGTTGGTAAGCTCAGTAATCTATAACAACAGGTGTAACTCAAGCTCCCCCCCCCGTCTCCCTATGATGCCCTCCTCTCATTCCCCTGTGATGCCACCCCACCTTCTCCCGTCTCCCCACAAACAGCAGTATGACACTGTTAAGACCTCCCCACATTCTATATAAAGCGGGGTGGAGGGGGTGCTGGCAGAGCACCCCCCACCCCCCCCCCAAGCCTGCCTGAGTGCCAGGCCGCGCAACACAGAGCCAGCATTGTGCAGACAAAGTCCGGGGGGTGCAATGGCTGTCCATCTCAGTCCCCTCAGCGTGAGGAGCTGCACCTCCTGCCTTCACAGGGCCAAGATTCTAGTGACTCCTCTTCGTTGTCAATGTCCTGAAACTACGTTAGTGTCGCCCCATTGAGAAGTGGGCTGTCTGCACTGGGAACAGCATCACACGTCCATTACGTCCTGAGTGGGGGCTCCTTGGGCGGCTTGCCAGGATCCTTAATGGAGGTGGGAACCTGGGCTGGGGGGTTGGAGTGAGGTAGGGAGGCTTGGCGTCGCACAAAAATGAAGCAGCGCCAAGCACGGGGGACGCATAGAGGAGACGCAGGGGAGGGGTGGGGTAGGCGCTTCTAGGCCAGATGGCTGCTGGAGTAGAAGCTGGAGGTCTCAGAGACGGTCTTGGAGATGCTGCGAGATGAGGAGCCGTTGGAGGCCAGGTCCGGGGAGGGCTGGCATGCCAAGGCCGCTGCTCGGGCCCGTAGCTCCTGCGCCTCCTCCCCGGGGGGCATCACTGTGGACACGGTGCTCTCCATGCGGCTGGCTTTGTACACGCTGGTCTGGGTCTGAAGGTAGCGGGTGGACTTGAGCTCCAGGCCCTCGTAGGAGCTGTCGGGCACACAGGGGCACCAGCGGAACACCTGCTTGAACCCTTCGCGGAATCTAAGGGGAATTGGGGGAAAAAGAAGAAGAAGACGATGATGAAAGAGATGAAGAAGAAGAGAGATCCAGGCCCATCAATACAGAGAGCGTTTGCAGTAATTCAAAGTCCACAGGGATTTTAGGGTATTGACAGCTTTCATGGCAGCCACTCTGTCTGAGGCTTTTTGTTCATCTGTTTTTGTGAATTTGTGCCAAGAGAAGGAAGAGAAGGAGAGCCCAGGCATGCAGCAGCTGGAAGCCGGAGACAGCAGCAGAACACCAAGGGGGCCAGTGGCTCTAATGCTGTACACATGTTGTTGCTGTAACCGGATTGGCACTAGTAAAATAAGCAGTTGTTTACATGGGTGAAAACAGCACATTGCTAGATTACAGGGGTCCCTCGGGCAGTTACATGGTGGGTATGGGGAAGGGGGCGAGTCACCTGTCATTGAGGCAGCAGTAGATGATGGGGTTGTACATGGTGGAGCTCATGGCCAGCCACATGATGGCGAGGTAGACCTGCTGGATGAAGGTCTCCTCAAAGAGGTGTGGGAAGAACTCGTAAAGCAGGAAGTAGACATGGTATGGCAGCCAGCAGGTGGCGAATGCGCACACCACCACGATCATCATCTTCACCACCTGGGGGGAGCAGGGCAGACACGTGGCTCAGGTATTGGGGCGCCCGCTTTTGGTGACCTGACGCCACGACGGTGTACCTTCCGCTTGGCGATCAGCTGCTCCCGGTAGCGGTCCGACGAGTCCCCTGGGATCTCGCTGGCCCACAGGGTGAGGCCCACAACCAGGTAGGCACAGCCCATCACCAGCAAGGGCAGGAAGTAGATGAGAGCTGCCACGCACACGTAGTACCTGGGCGGAGACACACACATACACCTCAGACGAGGGTGGGAGCCTGGGAGGGATCATATAGGGGTCCATCAGGGTCATTATAGGTGTCCAGCAGGACTGATATGGGGGTCCCTCAGGGTCATTATGGGGGACTGACAGGACTGATATGGGGGTCCCTCAGGGTCATTATGGGGGACTGACAGGACTGATATGGGGGTCCATGAGGATCATTATGGGGGTCTGACTGGATAAGACTTAAGTAAATAAGAGACACTGTATAGGACTGTAGTTTACGTCCCAGTCGAAAAGTCTTAGAATAGCATTAGCATAATAGAACTAGATGTTCCCCTCATCAATCCTTGCTGTTGAACCTCGCCACCAGGAGCAGACTGGCACAGGCCCATGGCGATGCTGTGCCAGCATGTCTGTCTTTAATCAGACAATCACGCGGCTCTCAGGGCCTGAGTGTCGGCTGACTGGCTGGCAGCCCCGTGCTGAGCGAGTCATTCCGTGCTCATTTGGGTTAATCACTCCTCAAATGCGTGGGCTTCTGCAGGTAAACACGGTACACGCACGCACAGACACACACACACACATACACACACCAGCAGAAGCGTTGAGCAGGGTTTGAGTCCAAGAGCAGCTTAACCAGGCGTAGTGGACCAGCACTGATTGGACATCTTTGGCGTGTGGAGCAGGGAAGTGAGCCAAGGCCCGGGCGCCGAGACCTGCCGCGGATCTGCGGGTCACACAAGCAGCCTGGCACTGAGTTAGGGACTCAGGACGGGCCTTGACGTGCTGTCACCCAGCCTCCAGAGGGAGCCAATCAGCACAGCCCGGGGAGCCACATTCTGAAGACAGACGGATCAGTTGCCCGGCTGGGGCCTCCCCCCTCCCTACACTAACCCCACAAACCCTCCACCTGTCTGCTGTCACAGGTGCTCGTAGTCCCAGTGCGTGGGGCCAATTAGAAGGCCTCAGAGGATGGCTGTCTGCATGCAAACTGCAAACAACGTGTGTGTGTGTGTGTGTGTGTGTCTCTATGCATCTATCTGTGTGTCCGTTTGTGTCTGTGCGTGTGTCTGTGTCTCTGTCTGTCTGTCTCTCGGTATGTATATCTGTCTGTGTCTGTGTGTCTATGTCTGCCTGCGTGTGTCTCTGTCTGTTTGCATGTATATCTATCTGTGCCTGTGTCTGTGTTTGTCTATGTCCGTCTATGTGCATGTCTGCACGTTTGCCTATATCGGTCTGTCTGGGTCTGTATGTGTGTCTTTCTCTGTATCTGTGTTTATGTGTGTCTGCGTGTGCGTGTCTCTGCATGTTTGTCTGTGTCTGTGTGTGTGATCGCTGCAAGATGTGGGAGCTTAAGTTACTACCCGCTGGCTATTAATATCACCAGAGCCCAGCTCCCGGAACAGCACACAGACATCGACGGCTCATGAATCAGAGAGTATGTCACTCGGTAATCAGACAGCGGACATGACGCCGTTCCCCTGACTGCCTTGGCCACTGACGAGGAAGCTTCCTAAGTCACTCACGCCTGATCACATGCCACTGATTTTGGCAGCGCTAGCTGTTAGCCGGCCGCTAACGGCACGCAGCGAAGGAGGTTTTCAAATGGGACAGGATGTGGGAGCCTGTCCGCACGGCTGGGGGGGGCCTAATTAGGCGGCGCTCCTGGTTCCCCCGTGGAGAATCCCCCTCCGGCCCACGCTGACGCCTACTGGCTGAACTGATCTCCGGGACGACAGCCCATCAGCCTCAGGATGACTGAAAAAGGCCCGCAGACAGCCATCGAGGTCTCGCGGCTCCTCTGTCCTCAGCACCCCTGCACCGCTGTCAATCTTAAATGGGCACGAAAGCCTGAGACAACACTCACTTTGCTGCGTCTGTCAGTCTCATGCCGCTGGGGTACCAGCTCGAGTCACGCCCCTGCCGTTGCACCCGTGTGCAAGGGGACGAGCAGGCAGCCAATCAGGGAGGGACGCAGCCACCTGCAAGGTGCGTGCCACTATCTGCCGCACTCTGTGGAAGGGTGACAGTGGCGAGGGTGCGAGGCTCAGCGGGCAGGAACACGCTGCACTGATGAAAAGGTGAATTATCCGTCCTGGGGGAGCGCCGCTTAGAGAAATGTGAGCTGATTACATTTGAATTTGCTGCATCCTTAGTCCTGTTTATCCAAAACAACTGTGTTCTTCATCCAAAGTTCAAACCCCCCAAAAGGCCTTGGGCAGAATGAACTCATGGAATACATAAATATATGTGTTTAATAAACCCCCCGAGAGATACGGCTAATTGTGGAGCAGGAGACGTGGTCCTTTCATCATAGCCTCTTTGCAGTCGACACAGCAACGGGAGGATTTAAAAACAAACACAATCATAACCACAGGGAAGCAGGCACAGTCTACATTTGTTCAGAGTCGTTACAGCTTTTAATTACACACTTTGTGTTCACTTCCTGCACACCGTTTCACGAGGTCCTTGTGGTGACTCGTGACAGGAACATTCACAGAGCGTAAGTCTGCCGGTCGGCGGTACAGATGCGTGTGTAATGTTACCCCGGCGGAGCCTGAGCTAAAATTAACAAAATGTTCTAGCAACTAAGACTGCACTGTCCGTACTGAAACAGGGATCCTAACACAACACACAAGGGTCATGACCTTGACCTCCGAGCTCAGGACCTGGGAATGCTTATTTGTGTATGAAACCCGGATAGGTTGGAGGGCCAGGGCAAAGGCTCGCTGTGTTTTCACGATTAACTGAGTAAAATCCGTCATCTCACACTATCCTGCATGATGTCATATATTGTATCTATGCATGGGCTACCCGTCTGCTTCAATACTGATGTATATATTAATTTATACATATGCAAATGTCAGTAGGCTAGATAAGCAAAATCTCCTGACAAATTTATTCATATTCTAAAAGCAAAATTCTGGAAAATATTGGGTAGGACAAACACCACTTTTTTCAATATTGGGTGGGATGTGACACCCCCCATCCCCCCCCCCCCGAGTAATGCCTATGGTTAAATGCGAGTAAACAAACATAAAATCCATTTAAACTGCCGGACTTTGTATCCGACACATTACGCGCCTAAACAAGAAAATCCTGCTTGATGGTACGGGCCCCCAGGACGGCCGTGAGAGACACTCACATCTTCTTGAAGTTCCAGACGGCGTACTCTGGCCAGTCGATGTAGCAGACGACACGTCCGGGCAGCTGGGCGGTGCTGGAGTAGTAATACTGGGGGAAGGCCAGGAGCAGCGCCAGGATCCAGATCACCCCCACCACCAGCTTGGTCTCCGTGGATGACATGCGCTGCTGAAGGGGGTGTATGATGGCCACATACCTGGGGACAGACACCAGGTTTGGGGGGGGGGGGGGTGGCGTGGGTCAGTACGGACATCTCTCCGGACATGAGCGGAGTGTGATCTCACCCCCTCGAAGTGAGTATTTATATATCACCTGTATATGTGTCCGTGTCTCTCATGGAGAGCGAGAAGGGATTGCCAAAAAAAACGATGCCGCAAGGGGATCAATAAGGTGTCACGGTTCTCTTCTATTCTAAATCAGTCACATAACATGGCTGTGGCAGGTGGGGCGAGACCCGCTGCGTTTTCACCGCGACGACTCCCTGCGTGAGCGAGTGAAGTGCCCTTTAACATGCCGGCACGGCGCACAGGCTCTCGGTGCTAATGGCTCACATGCCGGGCAGCTAATCTGCCAGCGACGGGATGTTTGGCCGGTCAGACCTTCACACGCCACCTACGAGGAGTCTCCAGGCCTGCGACTTGCAGGAGGTCCTGCTTCTGTCTCAGAATATTTCCATACTGGAGCATATTTACTCACTGAGGTTTTGTTAGGTTACATATAAGTACCCACTTCTGGGCAAAACAGGGTATTAATTGGAGTCTGGAAGCATCTAAATCGCAGAGATTTTACTGAATAGGTCACGGTGATATTACTAAAACTCTGCATAGTTTTTAAACATGAAACTAATTAAGTGGAAATGTTAGTGTACGAAGGTTGCAGGTGGGTCTTTTCCCCTTGGCCTGTTGTACGCTGCCCCCTGCCTCACCTTGCTCGTCATACATTCCACCCCAGCGGGAGCCTCACTGCGTTTGGGCGTGACGACCTGATGGGCTCCGTGCTGCACAGCACAGGGTAAATCCTCACAGAGACCCATTCAGACCCTGATACACCTGCTTCCCAGCAAACGAGCTTCTCCTAATTAACTGCGACACAGACCGGCCGCTCCTGAGCCCTGATGTCCACGTGGCAGCATCAGCAAGGAAAGACGTCAACCGCGTGTCCGACGTGCAATGAATCTCCTTCACTCCGTGTGCTTAAAGGGCATCTATCACGCTATGAATGAGAATCTGCAGATCCTGCGGTGTGGATAAGGGTCTGCAGTCCATGAATCAGAGATGAGGACCTCCACAACGGGAGTCACGGAGTCCAGCAGAGGCAGGGGCAGCCATTACCATGCAGGAAGAGGTCGGAAGCACGGAGCGTGTGTGCATGAGAGTTAAGATTTCATTGCTCCAGTGAAGAGACCAATTAGTTGGCGAGATGCCGTCAGACCCCAACACATTGACCTCTCGGCAAAACCCATCGATCAGAGACAAACGGACACCATTGGAGTCAAAACAAATCCCGAGGAGATGGCCGAAGGGAGCAGAATCACGATGAGGCTCGAGCACGCCCACACTCAACACGGAAGAGACATCTGGGGGCGGCGTGCCAGGGGCCGGCCGGTGTCCGGGATGTGCGTGCACATTTTTAATGATTGTCACCCTTGCATTGAGACTCATTCTGTCAGGCTGTGTCTGGGCCCAAACAGACCAGATCCAGCTTCATGGTCCAGGACGCAGCCTGCAAGCCTGCCCTGCCGGCAGCGTCATGACCTTCGTATGTCTGTACAGGAAAAAGAGTGAATCTGCGAGATAAGCAAGAACACAGGTTTGGTTTCAATGTTAGCCAGGACCAAATCAGCCCTAAGACCTCTGCCCCCTAAACATACTCGGGACTCCCACAATACTGGTAGAGACGTGTCCCTCGTCCCCATAATCAAAGCTACGCCCTAGCAGCTGAGAGACAGGCATATGGAAAAGTGATTTTCTTTGTCTCACATTAGGATCATTTCTGGCCCATAAACATGAAGTCAATGGGGCACAGGTGACTGTCCAGAGGAGCACCATCAGAGATGTGGCGGACGGGTGGGGTCCGGACCAAGCGGCCATGACAGTCACAGGGGGTCATGTGACAAGCTGTTTCCCTGGAGCTGTGTGGCATGCAGGCGTCGCCACGCGCTGCCTCCGGGCATAAGGTGCGGCTGATCTGAGAGCAGCTGGTGGCCCCTCGGGGCAGGCAGCTCGATATTCTCGCGCATATTCATAGCTCGGAGCGTGCGGCACGAAGGCCGCCGTGGCAAGAGCAGAAAGCTTGAGGTAAAGGCTGCTGAAGCCCCTTCGAGACACGCCCCCGCCTCGGCTCATATCTCCCCATGTCTCACGCCACCCCCACTGTTCTACTCAGGTGACTATTAAAAGGCCACCAACAGCCCCCAGGGGCCCCTGTATTTTCATGGACAGCAACAGGACGTGGAGATGAGCACGTCGAACCCAGGACCATCGCTAGCTGGACTTTCAGAATTATTTTCACTCTTCTTAGGTCTTTTAAACTGTAATACTGCGAAGGTCATGTCTGTGCCTCGAGATTAGAAATCAGCAGACTGAACAAAAACACTTTCCATTCTTATTGTGTTTCCTTTGTGAGCATAAAGGCTTCTTTTGTCGGTTAAGGTTGGGGAAACAATGTACCTTTTCAGTTACTGTTAAATATGGTAGGTTCTAAGATTAAACATAAACGCACTAGTGTGCTGACTATGTATAGTTCTGTTTACAAGTTGATCCTGTCTTTCCCAACCTACAGTCTCCTTTAAACCGTGACACGTTTAATGAACTTTTCACGATGACTTATGACACTTGCATTGACTGTGACCCGCATTTAGGGGTTTACTATGACTTATTCAGTGCGTGTACCGCGCGTCAAAATAAACTCACACGCACGCTCGCGCACACTCTCGCTAACACACGCATAGATGCGGGCACGCATACACACGAACACGTAGAAACAGACTAATTTGCTCGGAGGAACAGCCATCGTTGCATTTATAAAAACGCTGAATTACTGGTCCTTCCGACTAGCTCATACAAAATTATTAACAACAAAGAAACAGCCTGCCCGAATACGTCTCTTAAAATGCATATTAAACTAGTACAGATTTACCTTTAAGTCGTTAATATTAACATACATAACAACAGGGTGCCCAAGTCCCTACTGTGCAGACAAGACACCCTATTTGATAATTTACTTCATTCTACCTGATGCATAAAAGGTGTTAAACAGCGTATTTTTATTCACCATTATATATTTTATTTATTCTACGTACTTTTTGCAGCAATTCCTAATAGCGGAGTGGAAGAATCATCACAATCACTACTGTCTCATCAGACGAGTTTCATGGCGAAGAACTTCCATTCTACCCGTATCTTGGTCTGTTTTTTGGAGAAGATTGTAAAACATTTAGAAAAATCTAGAAACCCGTCTCTTTAATATATATTTAGCTTTCCGGGTAATTTATTATATTTGGATTATGTGTTTGGTTTCTAGAAATATTAATTTTATGCAAATAATCCTGTACGAGTTTGTAAATTGGTAAACTGACGCGATGGACAATGAAGTGCATTATGTCTCGATTAGTGAGATTATTAGTAAGAAATTTATTAGATGTATGATTTATTATCGAATGCAGAAGAAAACACGAAGACACCGTTATCGTAACCTATTCATAACCACATGAATAAGCGGATGTGCGCCGAGGAGAGTGCAGACCGCCTTGTGCCCACGCATGGAGTTAGAAGCACGGAGCCCCGGCAAACGGAGACCGCACGACACAGAGACGTCAGCCCGGCAAAGATCTGCATAAGAACAAGTAGAAACGTGCAGAGATGGTCACCTGTCCAGCGCTATAGCCGTCATTGAGTAGATGCTGGCGAAGACCGCCGCGATGGGGAAGAAGTTGTGGAAGCGGCAGTACACAAGCCCGAAGTACCACTCGTTGTGCACGGCATAGGTAAAGTTGATCACGGTGTTAAAGGCAGACATGGATGCTTCGGCGAAAGCCAGGTTAACGAGAAAATAGTTGGTCACCGTCCGCATGCGTTTGTGTGCCAGGATGATCCATATGACCACCACGTTGCCCACCACGGACACGATGACGATGCTGCTGTACGCGATTGCCCACAGCACTATCCTCCACGCCGGCTGTACGAACTGGTTCCAGTATTCGTCGGTGTCGTTGAGACCGGACATGTTGCTCCAGTTGCCTGGAGGGTCCGTCGTGGGGAACATGGGATCCATTTACCGTATGCTTTATGTGGTTAATTTGCTTCGGCAGATTTGAAACTTTTACTTTAAAAGTCTGGTGTTTCAGTCAATGAAACAGTAGCTTTTAAGAACATTAATATCTGAAGATGCCTAATGTTTATGGGAAGGTTCAAGTTGTGAAAACACATTAAAAGCGAAAAAGAAAATAGCGCATGTGTCCAGGTGCACGGATTCCGGCACTGCGGGTCCTCAGTGTCCGCCTCGGTCCGGGTGCCCGGTCCAGCCAGTCAGTCTCTGGGTGTTTTCTGGGTGAATCTGTGGATGGTGAAGGGTTTCTGCCCCTGTCACATTAGTAAAGAGGAGGACCTTGGAGCTTTGCGCAGCGCCCGGAAAGCCAAAACTGGACGGGACCGCACTGAGATGATGATTCTCTTCTTAAAGCCTTGTGAGGAAAATCTAGGTCCGATTACCAGATCGTACCGTTTACCTTTAATCTGCGGTAAAGTATATATATATATGTGTCGTTGTAGGCGCTCGAGTTTCCATTGTTTAAATGTAAGGATTTAAGACGTTCGCTGTAAAATAAGAGTCACTCCCGTTATTTAACATAAGCAGCTTGCCAACCACACCCCCGTCCCCGTATTTCACTTCCCCCGTCTCCCCCATCTCTGCCCCCACGGATCCCCGTTTCCTTCATTGGATCAATGAGTAGCCTAATTATGAATGAGGGAAGACATAGTGTCGATTTGCGTGTATACACGCATGATTCCCGCAGATACACAGACGCAGCCTTCAGCGCGTTATACACCCGCGTGTGAGTACTTGTGTCTGTGTATGTATATGTGTGTGTTACATCCTCCTGTATGTAGTTCTGTGTGTGTGTGTGAGAGAGAGAATTGCAGCCTTTTGTGTGTATTGCGTGGATCTAACAGACTCCCAGCGTTCATATGTGTATTTCCGAGTGTGTTACAACCTCACATGTGTGTTACAGCCTCCTGTATGTAGTTGTGTGTGCATGTGTGTGTGAGAGAGAGACACAGAGAGAGAGAGAGAGTTACAGTCTTTTGTGAGTATTGCGTGCATGTAACATATATAGCCTACTCCTTTGTGAGTACTTCTGAGTGTGTTACAACCTCATATGTGTGTTACAGCCTCCTTTGAGTTTTACAGCCTTCCCTGTATATTTGTGTGTTTGCGCGCTCGCGTGTGTGTTACAGACATTTGTACGTATCTTTCTGTGTACTTTTTATTAGCCATGCAGTCAGTCCTGAACGATCTCACTTTAGAGTGTGACGCTGTCTACAATTTAACAGAAAAAAACCTTCAATGAGCAATTCCTGCGCGCCGAAATCAGTGCTAAGCCTATATATAGATCTACATTAATTATAAACTGGGGATGATGTGTCCGGTCTGAAGCTGCAGGAAAGGCGAAAGAAATTAAATGACAAGTGACATCAAGACAAGATAAACGCATGGTAAAATGATCGGAGCGGAGCAGAACGTGACCTCACCCTTTAATCGATATAGCAGCCTTGAGGTGAAACCCACTAAAATTTTGCAAAAATGTTTTGATTATTATTCCAGCAGCTTTGCTGGTTTTCGTTTTTTCGCGTCAGATTTTTTAAAATATTATTTTTGGGTCAGGATGTGCTCTTCGTACGCATTTTCCAGTCCGTTTAAACTACTTATTACATTCCGCCTATGAGACAGGTGCCTGCTCTTCAGATCTACACATTGCTGCCTCCAAGGCGAATGCACAAGTTACACAAATAAACTAATTTGGCACACACATTAAAAGTGAACAAACCTGCTTTTTGGATAAAAAAAAAAAAAGTAAAAACAGAAAGGCGGGTTTCAGGGCCTTAGCCTAGCGCCGAAAAGATACATTTGTGGACATGGATAAAATGAAATGCAGCGCGGGGACAGATCCGAATAAATAAGGGGAATTATCCCTGAATAAACGACTCCTTATCCAAGATGAAACCCACTTACTTCCTCTAGTGGAGACTTTGAAAATAGCACCGTCATCATCATGGAGGAGCTCTTCCACTAGAGAAATGCGGATGATTTCTGAATACCATCCAATGGCTCGCGCACAAACACACTTTGCTTGAGTCAGATTTATAAAAAAAGTCCCAATGTTGCCAAAATGTTGAGCGGTGATTGGTTATTCACTATTTGTATTCCAGTTGATCCATCAAAGGTTTCCCGTGTTCCTTTCTGTCGTTGAGACTTTCTCATTCTAAAAGCTCTGCTCTTCAGAGTGTGCCAGGGAGCATAGTAATGAGGAACTGAGCGAACGATCCTGTTTCCCACCTACAGGGACACAGACATTCCCTCAGGACCCAGAAACACCCTCAGCTTCTTTATACTTGTCTGCACCATAGTAGCTACCAAACATCTCAAAGAATCACAAACATACATTTAATTAACATATTATTTTTATCTAAAGCAACTTCCAATTGAGAAACCAGGGTCGGCTAGTTCCTGGAGCAATTGAAGTTAAGGGCCTCGCGCTGGGGCCCAATGGTGATGCCACTCTGCCCAACCTGCTGGATATGGGCACAGAACCCAAACCCAGAAACTGGCCCAACTGAATATCAATGGGTTCATAGTTACAGGACCTAGTGTTGTCACATTAATCCACCTAGTGCATGAAGACAGCATGGGTCATTGTGGTTCTACATGTGATTGGCTCTATTTGTGACTAACAGAATGATTTCGCCTTATCACTTAATCAGCTAGCGACCTCTGTGTCTGTTAGCGGCCTGAGATTTGCAAGCAGCTAATCTGTTAAACCCGGGACAAATGTGTCATTTCTAAGCATGAAATCAAAATGCAAAATGACAGCTTTAGCCAGCCGGGATTTTGCGCTGGCCGTTATCTGTCTCCAAAGAACCTCTGGGCTGACTGGTGATCGAAAGTTAACGATCATGTTTGCCGCGGAGAGACGCCAACTGTCACTCATACCCCAGCTTATGAATATTCGCAGCAGCCCTCAGACAGCGGGGAAACTGGAATATCACTTGCAGGAAATGGTCTGTCTCCATGATGCATTGTGCTAAAAGCATTCATCACAAGCGTATGTTTATAGGTGCCTCTGCTTTGCTCGTCATGAATGAAAGTATATTTCTGCCAATACCCCGATACCCAGGACCAGTCTGGTCACCAGAACGATGAGTTCTGAAAATGTTCTTTCAGATATTGCCCCTTGGCCAAGGTTCAATTCATTTTCTGATTACAAATCTTGAATTTATTTTATAGCCATTATGGAATATGGAAAGATATATTTTACATTATGCAAAGGCGAGATATGTCTTCACGGCCCCATTTGATGGGTCGTTATTAAAAAGTGAACGCTTGGATGGATGGATTAACATAAATTCATAAAGTGTTAGATAGGGGTCTGTGCTGCCTAATTTATTCGCTGAGCTGTAAATAAAATCTTACAGTAAGTCTGTCGTAGTCACTGTTGTGGTCACAGTAATTCGTTCACTAGGGTCGGTGTAAACTAAGTTGGTTAAAGTCATTCTGATTTGAGGAGTTTTTGCTGCACCACTGCTGAACTTACTGAATTAATATAGCCACTAGTGTTATCTTCTTGTTGGCATCAGGGCTCCAAATGAGATCCAGAAATAAAGGAAAGCTTAGATAAACCAAGGATGTGACGTGCAAATTTGGCTGTGAGCTGCTGAGGGGCTGGAGCAGAGCCAGAGGCAGGGAATCGTGATGGTGAGTAATTACCTCACCGTGAGCACTTGGACTCGGCTGCTTTTGGGTGGGAGAGCTGGCATAGTGCACGTGCGAGGTGCACCAGGACTGGGGGAAAGACCCGGGGTCTCTATTCAGCATTTTAGTATCTTATGAAATAGATTAAATCAGGTGTTCGGTGTCACATGACCACTGTAAACACCAGGCAAACACTTCAGGATGGACAGACTAGCGACGGAGGGAAGCCTCGGTTTTCCTGGGAAGCCTCTTAAATGGGAGACGCCTCAGGAAGTGAATCCTGCGATCGATTCACTGGTGACGAGTGAGACCGTGAGGCTGGCCTCCAGCTCGCTCCCCGTCCCTCCTCACCCTCCTCCGTGTCGTCTTCCTCCCTTACTGCCCGTCTGTCTCTCGTAAGTGTAGTTCATTAGCAGATGCGTCCTCTGGATGTCACCCATTACTGTTAGTACAGGACTGCAGCTCACTATTGATTTGCCCCAGACAATAAGCTGGGCTGCTCAGCGCACAACCTCTTAGTGCCGCGGCCTCCCACACCCACTGCTACTGTCTGCCGCACTCGTTCACTCCCCCCTAGAACCCCTCTGTCTGTCTCTCCCTCTCTCACCTCATCCCTCTCATTCTCTTTCTATCTCTCTCCCTCTCTGTCTTTCTCTCTCATGCACAGAATAGGTTCCCAATATCTCCCAGTCTTCCACTTCACTTCTAAGGGGTCATCTGTGTGAAAACTCTGGCTCTGTTTACTTTCTGCTTACTTTAATTAACAACCATCGTGGGTCCCTGTTAAGTAAATAGAGGTACGTATCCCCATTAAGTAAATACAGGTGTGGGCCCCTGTTAACAGCTTTTCTGAATTGTTAAAACACATTTCCAAAAATCTCTCTCCTCTCTTTTTCTCAAGACACTAAGCAGAAATCTTAAAATTCAAGTGACACTCACAAAACCTTTGACAAGTTGCGCAAAATCAAACATCTTCTCAAAACTATATTATCTTTGCTGAAATGCAAACCATGCTTTCAGATCGCACATCATGCCAGTCAGTTAAATAAACATTACTGTGCAGTCATTACACACTATAGTAAAAAACTGAAAACACTACCAGTCAAAACTGTTGCTGGTATGTAAATGTTTACAGTGGATGTGTTTTTTTTTTTTTTTTGCATATTGAGCTGCAAAATTGGAAACTATAGTACAGTATTTCTGAATAGCTAAAACACTAAACACCATTATCTGAACCAAAAGTTCAGTGGCCTGAACTCATTCATTGAATCATTAAATCTTTTGGCAGATCCATAAACAATGCTCACCTAGTGAAACACAATTTGCAAAACTCTAAACACATTCCCATGCAATAAAAGACATTTTTCACTGCATCACACTTGTGATGCATAACGGTGGCCTGAAGTGGCAAAAGGTAAACTCAAATAAAGCACAGCTGTCATAAATTAAAGACTATGACTCAAAATTGATCACACTTGTTTCAAATGATGTGACACAACCAATACAAGCCAGTTCAGAGTGCACACAGGTTGTTGAAGGTTCATATCAAGAAATTATCAGAGATGCAGAGGACAAGTGCGTGTAAGAGGTGGGGTACGAGGAGGAAGAGGAGGAGGGCAAGAAGGAGGAAGAGGGGACTGAGAGAGAGGAACACAAAGAGTAGTAATTTCTGATGAAATTCAAGCTACTGTTGCAGCCCATGTTCATGTCCATGGAATGACAATGAAGGAAGCAGGACAAAGAGTACAACCCAATATCAGCAGATTCTCAGATTCTACAGTACAACTATTTTTTTCATTGAAAGTTCACAGTACACTGTTTACAGATGTTTCAGTAGACTGGGAGGAAAGTCCATCAGTATTTGTACTGTACTGCAAGAATATTTTCATAACCGCACATTTACGTTTCGTAGAATTGCAAGACTGCCACACGAGGGTGGAAGGACAGCTATGTTCAGTCAGCAGCAAGAAGCTATTATAGTTGACATGGTCTGTCAAAACAATACCATTAGACTGTGAGAAATACAACAACAAGTTGTATGAATCAACACTGCCAGCCTTTCCACCATTGACAGTGTCCTCCAACATAACGGTGTGCATGAAACAAGTGTACAGAGTGCCATTTGAGTGCAACTCAGAAAGTATCAAAGAGCTGAGTTTTTAGTATGTGCAAGTAAGTGTACATTCAGACACATTCAGATACAGTAGTCCAGATTTTTACAGTATTGTCACGTCCGGGTGTTGACGGGCGAATAAGCAGGCATCCGAGCCATGAATACAGGCAGAAAACATGGTTTATTCGGGCGAGACGAAGGACAGCAATGAAACATCAACATAACGTCAATGACAGATCTGGGGGGCGTGGCACACACAAGGCTCAGATGGGCAGGTCATGACAAGTATGATACTACTGTATCCATACAACTGTCCAGCTCACTGGCATCATGGTATGTTCAATGTAAATCAGGAATGTTTATATAGTAATGTACCCTACAGCATAGGTCTGTTTTTGTTGCACTTATAAAACTATATATATTTCTACATTTCTACATATAGAGAATGTTTGAACTGGACTCCATGGACAGACCTCATGAGTACATTTTTGTGGATGAAGCAGAGTTCAATCTCACAAAGAGGAGAGACTGGAACATAATTGGTCAGTGTGCCATTGTTGAAGTCCCCGGCGAGTGTGGTGGGAATGTGAAACCACGTGCTGCCATAAGCAACCGTTGGGTTCTACATGTCATCATGTCATCGGCTTTCATGTTTTTCTTACGTAGAAGGTAAGTCACGTTAAAATAAAACTGGGCTAAGAATATGGCCCAACGGGCTTGGCGTGGGCTCGAGTGTTTAGCCTTCTGCAGATACTCGAGGTTCCGATGATCAGTGAGCACCTGGAAGGGCTGATGAGATCCCTCAAGCCACCGTTCTTCTAATGCCAACTTGATCGCCAGCAGCTCTTGGATACCCACGTCGTAGTTGTGTTTTGTGGATGTAAGTTTCTTTGAAAAGAAAGCACATGGTGTCGGCAACCACTTACCGGGTGACATTGGACGAGCACTGCGCCAACCCTGGATTCTAAGGCATCCACTTCAACTTCGAAGGGGTTGTCTGGGCATGGCTGTTGGAGGACGGGGGTCAAGCAAAAGGCTTGTTTTAAATGCTGTAAGGAGATGTCGGCTTCGGGGTTCCACTTCAGACAGGAACCAGCACTCCATGTGAATGAGGTGAGGGATGCGACAACCTGGCTAAAATTTCAATGGAGAGTTGATAAAAATCAGCGAAGTCCAGGAACCACTGTAATTCCTTTACAGTGTGAGGGAGTGGCCATTGTTGGACGGCGGTTACTTTTCACTCATCCATGGCGACTTCTCCTAGACAAATAACATAACCCAGGAACTGCACCTGGGTCTTGTGGAACTCGCACTTTTCAGCTTTAGCGAAGAGATGGTACTCTCATAGCCTCTGGAGGACCTGGCGTACATGACAGATATGCTGAAAGAGGGAAGATGAATCAATCGGGATGTCATCAATGTAGACAACAGCAAACCAGTTTACCATGTCCCGGAACTCGGTGTACATGAAGGCCTGGAAAAGGGGCTGTTAGCCAACCCATAAGGCATCACTAGATATTCATATTGGCCTGAATTTGTGACGAAGGTGGCCTTCCACTCATCCCCTTTGTGAATCCGTACTAAATTGTAGGTGCTACGGAGGTCCAGTTTGGTGAAAACGGTGGCTTACCTTAGCTGCTCGAGTGCAGATGGGATCAGCAGCAGTGGTTCCCCTCTTTTCACTGAGATGGCATTGAGGGCTCGGTAGTTGATGCAAGGATGGAGTCCACCATCGTTCTTCACAAAAAAAAAACCCGGCCGACGCCCGGCGAATGAAACCTTGTTGTAGTCCCTCACTTACATACATTTCCATGGTTTCCTACTCTTGGACAGGCAGCCTTTCAGAAGCGGTGCCCCCTCCAGGAGGTATATGGCACAGTCACACTCTCGATGGGGATTAGCCAGAACAAGAGGGTCTTACTGAAGACATCGTGCTATTCTGTATATTCGGTCGGAATCAGATATAAGTCCTCAGGTTCAGGACTCTCTACTGAAGAGACACAGCAAGGCAGAGCCAGACATGGAAGAAGACACTGATTCGACCATGCAGTTAGCTCACCCGTGCTCCAGTCGATTCAGGGTTTACGCTCTTATAGCCAGGGATGTCCGAGGATCACTGGATTCTTTGCCTTGAGAAGCACTAAGAAGCTAAGGGACTCCACATGAAAAACCCCCCACCTGAAGCTTGATTGGTTCTGTGCGATAGCTCACCTGTCTCCCACGAAGTGACTCTCCACTAACACTCAGAACCGTGATGGGGTTGGAGAGTGCCTGCAGGGGAAACTTAAGAGTGTGAGCTAAAGTAAAGTCCATATAAAGTTACCAGCTGCGCCTGAATCAACCAACAGTGTTGGGGAGTAACGAGTTGCATGTAACGTAATTTGATTACAAAAAAAATGTAATTGTAATCCGTTACAGTTACTAGAGAAAAAAGTGTAATTAAATTACAGTTACTTCTGGAAATATTCATAATTACAATGCTAGTTACATCATAAGATTGTACGCAAAACCTTGGCAATATGTTTAATAACAGTATTTTTATTGTTTTTCTTATGCAAAACATGCTCCTTTGCTATTTCCCTCTTAAGCCGAAAATTGGAAACTATTCGATGCTTCTGATTGGCTATCCTGTTGCTTCTACATTTGCAGCCAATTCTTCCAATTAACTTGCCGGAGCGGTATGAATTTCTGTTGCAGGCAATGGTAGACAAGGAAAGGAATGCATTCCATTGCTGGAAATACAAAAAAAAAAATTCCAATACATTACGGGTGTCACGCCCACTAGGGGCGGAACCCTCCCAGCTGATACGCGTAATCCGGGATCTTCGCAGATGATATAAACACCACCCCCCAGAGGAACCTCGCGAAGTATTGAGCCAATGCAGTTGTGCCATACCAAGCAATTTACTCGTCTAGCGTGTTCCCTCGTTACCCTGACCCATCTGTCTAACCCGTGTCGTAATTTAACCTGTTTAGTTGTGCCATACCAAGCAATTTACTCGTCTAGCGTGTTCCCTCGTTACCCTGACCCGTCTGTCTAACCCGTGTCGTAATTTAACCTGTTTATTCTCTTCCCAGAACCCGCACCTTGCCTGACCTGCTCCCCGCGTTCCCCGTCCACCCTCCCTCCTGTGTCCCGTTAGCGTGCCTTCCTGTCGGACTGACCCCCTGGCTACCAAACTCTACGAATGTCCCTGACCACGCCCCCTGCCTAGAGATCGCTATCTCTGTCTGCCGGCTCCCTCCCCGACCAGGATTGCTTCCCAGCGCCCTCTCTAGCGACGAGAGCCTGCCCGGATTGCCGCCCCCACGCAGGTCCTCTGGACAGGCATCCATTTGTACTGAGATCAATAAATCCTTGCTGACCCCGCATACCTGGATCTCCGCTTCTGTGTTCTCACTCAGGCGCGACAACGGGAAAAGGCACAAATTAACTGCAATGCAGTGCGTGTTTACCGGCTGTAAAGATGTTGTCGATATCTAAACTGTCCATGTCCAACCTAAGGAATCATCTAGAGGTTATTGCAGCTTACTGTAACTGCAAACAGTCATATTAAACAAGACAGGGAAGACATGCCTACCTTCAGCGTGCCACGTCACATGCTTCTAAAGTGTAATGCCCGGTACACAGTGTGATTTCAGTTTATACAATCATTACCGATCACACTGTGTGATACGGATCTAATAATCTTGGCTATGACAGGTATGCATACTGTACGATGACACCAATTCAATCATAAGATATGACGATAAGGGGTAAGAGAGAGCGGAGTACATATGGGATATGTGAAGGGGTTGCCAGGAGGTTAGGAATGTGCGGGGGGGTGGCATTGTCCATGTTCTTGCAGCCTTATCTTAGGCCTTCTGTGAAGACAGGAGGTGGTTCTTTCTTTCTCTCAGGCGCACCTGTGTCCTGTCTTCAGCAAACAGAGATGGTCAGCTCAATAATGTGTAGCTGGAAGCAAAGGTTAAGGCATGGATGGAGAATACATAAGGATAACATTTCTAATTTACTCTAACAAGGACTCTGTGTGATTTCTGCACAGAGGGTAATGTTCCCCCCACGTTTCTTTTTCCTTTGGTGTTTAAGCAATCAGAAAAAACTGTAATAGCTCTTTCTTGGTCTTCTGTGAATATGGGGACCCTTCCTCCTTGGTGGTCTCGACCCTCAATCTTGTGTTGACAAAACAAAATACATGTAGCCTATACAGTAAAATATCACATGATTAGGCATGGATACCAGAAAGTTCTGATGCAGTATATACTGTAAGCTACCAATTTACTGTAAAAAGAGGAGATGTTTTTCACCTATGCTGTTGATGAAATGTCCGGATTACAGATACTACTGTACATCTGCTGAGGCTTGGCTGGACTGTAAGCCCCCCCAATGTCAACCCATGATTTACTACATGGGCGACAAGGATTGCACGAATTTCATTGGACAAATTTGGTCTTCTTTGTCCTCTCGCTCCACCAACCCTA
>JABFEB020000040.1:21463987-21477466 GCA_019775895.2 Stomatorhinus ivindoensis
TGGCCCCTACCTTTGCCATGGCCCCTACCTTTGCCATGGCCCCTACCTTTGCCATGGCCCCTACCTTTGCCATGGCCTCTGCCTCCTCTCATGTCCTTTATGTTTGCTGATGACAGATTAACTCACCTGTTCCCTTTTATAGTGCCTAAACCTAATTGGTGTGTCTATAATTAAACACCTAAGTGTTTGTACCCCTGGTGGTTGTGTTAACCAAATGGTTCATGGGTGTGGTTATTCGAAAGGCAGTGCTTTAAAAAGTGCTTTTTGAAGTGTGTTTGCAAATAACTGTGTGTTGAGTTTTGGAAGAAGTGTGAAGCTTACGATGTGCTTAGTGTTGTGCAAATCTGGACCCATGTTTTGCTAACTGAGTGGTCACTTTTACCAGCTGTTTCTTCTTGTTTCATTAAGTCCTATGTATTTAAGTCCATGTCAGAGTATGTATCCCCAGTTCCGTCACTGACGTCTCGACTGTGTTGTGCCTTGGCTGCCTGTGTTGCCTAATAAACCCGTTGTTCTCGAATCTCTGTTGCCTAGATCCCAATTCCCTGTTCCCTGCTCGCCCAGCGCTCGTGACAGAATGTGACAGATATTACCTGGTTCATTTCATTTTTAAAAATTAATGGAGGCATACATCAGATAAAAATATTGTAATTTGCAACATTTGCTTTATTTATTGAAGGCTTATAGCTAAATTTAAAGATATTTCATGTTATAAAGTGTGCTTTCAATGATTGTCAGGTTTCTGTTTTTAAAACCATTTGCTAATTAGGTATAAGACTTTAGATTGATTACGCGATCTGGATTAAATGAAGTTTTGATCTGTGTGTTGAGTACATGCAATTAAATACTGCCTGGCCAAAAAAGTCACTATTTGAATTTATATCTGCAAATACCTAAGAGCCAATGATTTATCATTATTACAGTGTCAGGATTGGTGCCTGTCTGATCCTGTCCCATGTGTCTTGTCCCTGTTCGGCCACCAAGTTGCTGGCCATTCTGTTTGCTCCTCTGACTTGTAGCCCCGTAGTCCCTGGTGTGTAATCTCCAGGCTACTGTGTGGT
The DNA here is from genome assembly GCA_019775895.2 of Stomatorhinus ivindoensis. Taxonomy (NCBI): domain Eukaryota; kingdom Metazoa; phylum Chordata; class Actinopteri; order Osteoglossiformes; family Mormyridae; genus Stomatorhinus; species Stomatorhinus ivindoensis. Next base: position 21,465,049 of record JABFEB020000040.1, read on the forward strand.
TTAATGAGCTAAGTGGTTGCCTATTGTTACCAACTCCCCTTTTTGTTGTTTTTTTCTGTTATTTGTTACTTTATGTTCTCCTGGTTAATAAGTGTATACATTCCAGTTATAGGTCCTTATGTTTGCTCCCTGGTTTAATTCTGTTCTTATATTTATATTACTAATCTTCCCTAGTGCTAGCTCTTAGTATTCAAGGCTTCTAAGTTTCTGTGCTGGTTCATTTTAACTACCCCACCTGTGCCTTGTTTCTCTGTGCCCTTAATGATCAGTTAATTTGATTGTCTTCACCTGTTCCTTGTTGCCCCTAGTTCTGTGTAGTCACACCTGCTCCTTGTTAGTCCTTGCTATCAGTGTATTCAAGTGCCTGCCTATGTTCTATTGATGGGCCAGTGAAGCTTCCTGAGGCTTTCGAGTGTTCCCCATAAAGTTCTGGAACATGGTTTGAGACTTTTAACCTTTTGTCAAACATAAAGAGACCCCTAGTGGGTTTCAGCAGGACTTTGAACAGTCTGTGAAGGGAGTCTATATGCATTTGCATTGAATGAATAATGTGGTTGGTATGACAGCTGGGTCTGATTGTGCTTTCTTAAGTATAATCTATGTTATACTATGTTTATTTCAGTTTACTTTTATGTATTTTCAGTCATTTCGTATTTACAGTAAAATATTCTGGGATGATCTCACTAATTGTTAAACTTGCCAATTACATGCTGCAATACATGTGACCATTTTCACTTGTTGGGGTTTAGAGTTTTTAAACAGGGGAGAGAAAGAATATGAATATAATTCACATTAATTAATTTGGCAGATGCTTTTAACCAAATCTATTCAAAACAAGGGAATGGAAACCAAGCCTCTTCTGTGGCAGAGAGAAATGGCCCATTGAACAAGCAAAGGAATGAATAATAAGATCCATGACCTAAACACTAATGAAAATCTCTGAGATGTGCTGAAAACTTTATGGAGTGGTTAAACTCACCTATCATCAATACAAGATCGTACCAAGAAATTAATGCAAATCTGGATGGAAAAAAATGTTGAGATGTTGTATAAGCAATTGGAAACAATGCATTGATGAATGTGCACTACAATGAAAGCTAAACTTTTTTTTGGCCAGGCATTGTATGTACATGTGCTATACTTCATTAATTGCGAAGGTATGTGATGTTTAAAATTCCTAATTATAATACAGTGCTCTCTCTTTTATGGTTGCCATCTGTTCATTGAGCTCATCTGAAAGCCTTGAAATTCAGCTTGCAGTAGAATTTTTGCTGAAAATGAATAATCTATACATCACAAGTTTAAGTTAAACAAATGTAGAAATATGGGTCATCCTCATGAGAATATTTTTTGCACGAAAACTTATGGTGAAGTTTGTTTTTTGTGTAGAACAATTGACATTACGTTCTTTTTTGTATGTTAAAATTGTCATTTGTTGTTGCAAATAGGTGATTTTTAAAAAAATCCATTTTCCCCAAATAGGTAGCCAAGGTAACACAAAACTATATAAAATGATTTTAAATCTTTCAACTTCATTGCTTGTAACCCACAATAAACAATCAATTTGTACAATAAGGAAAATAACATGTTACAGTAACGTGTTCATGACAATGTATTACTACATTAATTTGGGGGTTTCAGGTTATAAATGGTTATGATTATAAATGTTAACTTCAGGTCTGATTAATCACAATTAATCACAGAAAACTGCAATTAATTAGTTCATTTAAAAAAATCAGTTCACAGCCTTAATTCAGATGCATAATTATGACTGCTGTTTATATAGAGAATTCTAAACTGAGCATGTCTGGCTTGGGTAGAGCATCCCATGAGTTTAGTTCCACGGAGGTCTCGTGTGACCGCGGAGACGTGTGGGTTTCTCTGTTTGACCTATAAAAACAAACCTCCTGCTTGTGTTACTCAGGTTATGTGCTCTTGCCAGGCTGTAATTAAGCGGCTGCCTTCCCCAGCCCTGCTGACATGGCTGCTCGCAGTGAAAACCTCACCGCTTCCCCTCGAAAGTGAGTCACACATGACCTGTGTGGGGGAGACGACCACAGCGCAACTGCCACTCCTCCCGTCTGCTCCTCAGCTGTTTCCCTGATCACCTTCTTCCTGTGGATATTAGCCCCACCCCCCCATTCTCCCCTCTAAATGGGGTATGAACACTGATACCTCTGTGCTATGGGGAGGAATTCCATCCTAAACCAAAATCACTCTATTTATGTTGAATCTTCCTTTTTCCGTTATTACTTGGATAGATCGGCATATACCCTTTTGAAACATTCCCCCGCTCGTGGGTCTGGCTGAGGCGGGCCACCCAGCCCCCTGTGCCCATAGCTGGGGCTCTGGGTGGATGTGCACACCGTCACAGCACACAGGAACCAGCTCTGGAGAGCAGGCCTCCTCGCTGACCTGCTCCCTGGTGGAAGAAGGCTTACCCAGCCAGCAAGGGCCTGCATGTTGGGCATCTGGAGTCTGAAGCACAAAGACCCAGGCAATCTGATAACATAAATCTGAGGCTCTCTAAACAATGTCAGGTATGGAAGACGTCACACCAGTCAAAGACACCACAAACCTGTTTTAAACATTGAGGTAATACAAACTGATATTCCCCAGTGCCATACAGGATGAAGCCGTCTTCCATTCAGTACATATCATTAACACTCTACTGATTTTTCTACTGAAGAAACTGAATTATTTTAACCGAGGGAAAATATGTTCCTTTGTATTTGAGATATTTATTATTATTTAAGGAAAATGAATGGGTTTACTTAATGGGAGGCCTTCTGTTTCACTGCTGACGAGATATGCAGGCCTCTGACGGTCTGAAAATATGTGCATTCCGCATGGTTACCGTAGCCCCACAGCCGGAGCGGGAGCCCAGAGTGGACAGCGTGGAGCCAAAAATCCAATTTCACACATCAAACGTTGTCCCCCAGCTGAAACACAATCTGCCACAGGACTGAGGAGGAAGGGGGAGCCGGCATCAGCCCGTCGGCCGAATCCTCAGACGCCTGGATGATAGCCTGATCTCAATTCAGCAACAGAGGAATTTAATAAATGAATTACAGATATGCGGCTGCTATGAAGATCTGCGAGCTGTATTCACTCGCGTAAAGTGATTCCCGTTGATGTGCTTGTGGGTTTATTCCATAGTGTTTGTTCTTACTCATGATTGACAGGTAAATGGATCAGGTCAGCCGGGCTGGTCAGCAGGCTGGTTAAGGATATCAGCGTCCTGCAGGTCCCCTGCCCTTGTAGCCTTTAGCTAAGGTAAAATGAAAGATTATCTTGAATGGTCCCAGCTATAGAACGGGCCGTGGGCAGCAGACTTGCTTACATTTGTTTAATTTTTGCATTCTGCACACTTAGGGCTGAACAATAATGTAGTTCACTTATAATGTGGTCCTTAAAGATTTTAAATAGCTTCCTTGTTAAGCCAGGCAGCACATTCTGTGAGGCCGCGCACAGCCGCAGCAGGACTGGATCTAAGGGCGCTCTCAGGCATGATGGTAAGTGGGATTTGGGCTCCCTGCCCGGCTGGGATGCCGTGCATTCTGATCATGCTTATTACCTGTCCGTCTCAGGCCGTGAAACATGCCCAGAGTTAATGGGTACTGATTATATTGCTGCTGTGAAATGTTCAGTGGCTCCCCTTACTTTCATCGGGAGGCTGCAGGTCTCCGTGCCTCTCCTTCCTTGGTCCTGTGGTGAGAATCAGGTGAAGAAGCTTGTGTGGTGCTCATTTCGGTGTGTGCCTCCTTGTTTTCTCGGAGGGCTTTTAGATGAGGATCACCGTCCTGGGGGGGCACACCTGCAGATCAGCTCTGATTTCAGCAGAGCCGCAGCAGAATGTTCTCCGATCCCCGTCTGAGCTCGGTGCTCTGTTTCGTGGAGGTCACCGTTAGCGACCTTACGTAAAATTTGCCAATCTGAGGATCTGGCTGTGCCGGTTCTTTGCTATCTCTTCACTAATCATCTCACGGATGTCGTCACCTAGTCCCTAAGTGTTCAGTCTGCCTCTCAGAGTGCATAGACTTAAGAGACACTAATCGGTTATTAAACTGAACTTTCATCTTGCAGGAGGAATCAACACATGCCATCTCTGTAAAGTAGACCCCGGCACTCCACGTATTCCAAGTGAATCATTATATAACTATAAAACATCACTGCATTATTGCCAAAGTGCTGGATAAATGTGGCCTCAAACACACGGAGACAAATTAGCGGAATTTCCCAGCCTAATGTCATGACGTTTTTGATTAAATTTTCAGTCAGCGCTGGTTCCTCTGAAACAGCTCAGTCCCGGTGCTCTTCAAACATAGACACTGAACAGGCTGCAGGAATGATAAACACATCCAAATTGCAGAAGGTGGTCTGCTAGTCAAGTTTCAAAGCTGAAGATTAAGCTGTATAAGGAACTGAATCAACAGCTTGAAAATGATGGCTTCAGATGGTGCTGGCGACAACAATCGGTTGGGCAATAAATTATTTGGGCTTTGTAATTACTTTGTCCAGTTTCAATATGTGATGAGTTCCTTGATATTCAGGAGAATAAATTGTCAATATTGCTGCATACAGGATGGAAGGAGAAGGAGCAATTCATGGTGACAGGTATCAACATCAGCACAGTTCAGCTGAGGAAAGGTCAGAGATACAAACAGAACTGAAGGCACGTACACAAAAAGATGCGGACAAAAAGAGAATCAGGCGTGCTAAGGGACTAAGAAGTGTGGAAAAAAACAGATCATGGTCCCAAGGAAAACAGACTCGGCATCTGAAGCTTTCGGGAGGAAGCCCCCATCGCTGACATTGATATTTATTCTTCAAACTGATTCTCACAGAAAAAGGCCTAAATCACTGCATTCGGTACGTTTTTTAGCAGTATTGCGTTCATGTTTTTTATTTTGTTGTTGCAAATGCTACCAACCGATGTTTAATGTACGTCAGAACTAAAACCCATAGTGGTGCATTTCTTACAGGTAAAACAGAGATCTTCAAAAGGTCTTGTCTGACAATAATTAGGCAACTTCACCAAAGAAATCACCTTCCCTGTAGGAAAAATGAATGCTGATAAAGAGAACATAGGAAAATTGCGTGCAAAGCAGACACTCTTCAATCGACCTTGTTGCCTGTGGTCTAGTGAGGGCCTGACTCATTGAGGGGGGCTGGAAGCAAGAACACTAGATGGATGGCCTCCAACAGGCATTTATCTGACATCCTGTCTGTCTCCCCCCTCTCTCAGTCAGTACCTACCTGCTTCCTCTGGTCATCTCCAGATGACCTTTTTACGGTAACCTAGGCTTCCCGTTAAAAAGATCCATTATTCATGGTGATGCATTATTGAATATTATGGCACTTCAGAAATTCAGGACATGTTTACACGTATAATTTTATGCAAAGCGAGGTCAGCTCAAAACTCAAAGTCAACTTTATTGTCACTGTGATCTTGCACAGTAAAATGAGGCAATCCCAATACAGAACTACAAAAACAAACAAAACATAGCACAGTTCAGTGAACTTAGTGGCTGCTGTATCCTTCCACACTGCCATCTTTAATTGAAGACAAAATCCTCCCATCTGAAGCTCTGCCTTTGCTCTGTGTGGGCTGCTGAAAGCATGCCGCTCCAGACATGTAATTCGGTATCTCTAAATGTCACATGGTATACAGCTGTGTGTGTGTGTGTGTACCTCTGCCATTTTCCCTATGCCCGCCCCCCCAAGACCCTACCCAGGACAAGTGGTTAGATGATGGATAGATGAACTACATGTATTTACAGTAAATGTAATATGGGAGTTAGTAGTACAGTAGATACCTACTTGACAACATTTCCTACAGTGTCAGAAAAAAATAGTACCAATTTATACCTTTGCCTGTCACTGGGGCTGTACCCTCAAGGGTCTGCCAATTGTAGCTTTTAAAGTACAGAAATGGACTATGAGGAACATTTTTGTACCATTGTGGGTACATTAATGTTGTTAGTACCTTGCAGATGTTCCTCAGAGTCAATTTCGGCACTGTAAATTAGACTAAAAGTACATTTACCTACAGCTATTGTACAATTGGCAGACCATGTAGGGTACAGCCCCAGTGACAAACAGAAGTACAAAATGGTACTCTTTTTCTGACAGTGTAGCTAGGTCTGCCAAATTCACAACTCTCACTGGAAATTAAGACAATTAAAAATATAGTAATCAGTACAAAAACAACAGGGATTCAGCAGCTGTCGCTGCTTAGGACCCAAAGAATGAGAAGCTCTCCAGAATGACAGACATTATTAAATATGACTTTAGCCATTTTTAACCATGCTCACTCTCAGACAAAAAGGGTAATTTTTGAAAGTACAGAAAAGGATTCTGAGAGACGTTTCTGTACCATTGATGGTACATAAATTTTGTTTGTACCTTTGGGATGTTCCTCAGAATCCATTTCTGGAGTTCAGCTCCAGTAGCAAGCAAAGGTACAATTTTTTCCCCTTTTTTTCTGAGAGTGCAGTTCTTTACCCAGCACTTTGAACTACAGAAATGCACATCTGTGCACTATTTTGCAATTTAGATGTAAACCTTATGCCACATAATGAGGGCCTTGACCGTTTTGAAGGAGTTTCCTGTTGTTCATGACAATCTCAACAAAGGACTTTGCTATTCTGAGTTTTTCTAACAGATTCTGTGAGACTGCGCCAATCTCAATTTGTCCTCAGATCGAGTAATTAAACCTTGACAAAGTAGCAATTTAACTGCCTGTCACAAATGATGGAAGGTTCTGTAAATGAGAGGTGTCTGAGGGATCCCCCCACCCCCAAAACCCAATACGTGTTTATGTATTTTGCCTCACATATATGTAGGCAGAAGGGAAACAATGAGCAGGAATACTAAGCCTCATATGATTTCTAAGAGACATTAAGAGATTTATGTCTATAAAACATTACTACTTCTTGTATAATAGTATTGCTTATTTTAATTATTATTATACAGTAGTTATAATAATTTTAATGCATAAGAAAGTAAAGGAGAAACTAAAAGTGAGACTAAAATGACTGCATATTATCACATTATAGTGGATCACACTTCACAGGAAGGTGACACAGTTGCTCGGTTGGGTGTGTGTGTGCAGTTTGCGTGTTGCGTCAGTTTACTCTGGGTAGTCAGGGTAACTTACAGGGTGCGGTACAGGGACATGCATTTCGGTAATTTGATTGTCCCGACTGACCACACACTCATGCATTAGGAAAGCGGCTGACCTCAGCTCATTTCTCTCTTTGTCTCCCCCTGTGTATGGGGCACATATTTGGCTCCTATTTCGTGTCTTTTTCTGGATGGTACCAGATTAGCTAAACAGTCACACTCAACCGCAGTTAGTTTTATGTCGTTCATTGCAATATTGCAGTATTTAAAATATTCAAGCAGAACTCTGGCACTATAATATTATCTGGATAGCTGGACGCAGATCGTAGCAATAGCGGTTTCATGTCCCCACGCCGCCGACAGGGTTTAATTAAAAGAAAAAAATAAACATTATAAAACAACCCTTCAAGACAACATGGATGGAAACCGAAGAGATGCGACAAAACTTTAATTCGACGGATAGTTTAATTCAGGCGTTTTGGCCATTAGCTCTGGGAAGCAGAGAGAGGCCAACGCGCTAGCAAGCTAATCCGCTAGTACTGTAACAGGCTAGCACGCTAACCGGCTAACAGGCGGTATCCCCGGGGAGGGATGTGGAAGTCCGTTCCGCGGCTGTCTACTTGTACTTTTATTTTGTCACCGGCACCGAAATGTCGCCGTGTTATGAATGGAGAAGCAGCACCCGGTACTATTACTGCATTAAATTCACGCTCAACGTTTACTCCATGCTGTTCTCGGTAAGCGCCCCGCTCCCGGTTAGCTACGCGAGCTTTCGCCCGCTTTCTCCCGGTGTCAGTATATGCCGTCCGCATCGTTACAGTGTATCTCCTGTTGCTTTTAATTTGTTACGTTTGAATAGAACAACTTATCCCTGTGTAATTGTTATTATTATTATTATTATTATTATTATTATTGTACCATTAAGCCTAAATGGACACCAGTTTGTTTATCCGTCTGAGTGCTTGTGTCAGTATGCCTGTTTCGTCCACCGCCCATTGTCTGTTGCTGTCTATCTGCTTGTCAGGATATCAGCCCGTCATCCTCTCGAACTTTCACCTTTCTCCCCGTTAACTTGTCCGTCTGTGTCAAATCCCTGAAACTCACGGTCAGATTACAGGTGGAGGCTTCAGTTAGCTGATAAAATCCACCCGAGAAACTTATTTTTAAAAGTAGTTAAATGTGTGATTTTTTAAGGGACCAGTGGCAGCAGTGACGTGTATCATTTAGGCACATTTAAACAGGATGGGGCACTTTCCATCATTGCTAACTGTGGTGATCCCCGGCCTATTCTAGGATGTGTAAAGACATTAAATTCATAGACCCCCAAATGAGTGCTTAATTATATCACTGTCTAGGGCTGGGCTGTGATAAATGAGCTCCCTGGCAGTACTGTGGAATCAGCAAAACGGATCTGGGGGCCACTTGCTGCATTGCGGTTATCCTCCATATCCTCCATCTTCCTCTGTTTGGGACATACTTTGTGAGACCATGAAGGTTCCATAAATTTCCAGGTGGCCTTAGTGCCTTCCTTAGACTGGGAGCAATTATTGATAGAGAAGAGCGATTGTTGGGAGATGAATGTTCCCCTGGCCTGTGTTCTAAACAGAAGTTTTGTTGCTAAGGGTATATATGGAATGAGATACTAAACAGGATATAAACATTCATAACCACATCCTGCGGCTTAAAATGCAGTGTTTGCCACTCCTTCTTGACCAAGGCCCTGCGCTGGGGGACACTGTTGTGAGAGGTAAGAAGGTCTGGATAGAGAGCCTGCTCCCCCCTGCAGGCTGTGTGACTGATCTCTTGGTTTGCACCTGTTTGCTTTCTGCTCTGTGTCTCTTGGCACAATGGTGATGGCTTCCTTACTGTAGTGCACATCCAAGGTGCAACCGTAAATGGGTCTCTAGGAAACGACTGTCTTTTCTGTTTAGTGTGCGGAGGGGTTAGGGTTGCAAAGGTGCAGAAAAATTACTGAAACTTTCCAGAAACTTTCCATTCCATTGGAAGTTAAGCTGGGGAATTTTTGAAAGTTGAACTTTCCATGGGATTTAATAGGAATATATGGGAATTAGCAGGAAAATTACCAAAATTTTGCAAGCCTAGGAGAGGTAGTTTGGTATCTTTAGTGAGAACATCAGCTATGATTGTCAGCATGCATACATATGTTTACAAGCTTTTGCACATGAACACACATGCCTTGTGTTCATAGGTACATATTTTGTGTGAAAACCACAGGGCTTTTCCTTTTAATGCATATCGGTTATGGGGCTACATTTAACACACTGGGTTTAAAAGTGTAGAATTGTCAGATGGTAATCAGGGATGTGTCAGTTTTTAAGCCTGTAAGTGCAGGGGCTGGAGAACACAGGAGAACACACTGAACAGGTGTGAATGTGTGTGTGTGTGTGTGTGTGTGCGCGTGCTTGTGTTTGTGTATGTGTGTCACAAAGGGATGGATCTCTCTGCAGGTTGAAAGTCCTACTCTGTTTTAGAAGGACCCTGAAATAAGTGGCCCTGGCTCTGGGCTCTTGTCTGGGTGCTCTCTCGCTCTCCCGTTGCCTGTTTTGTTGCTCTGATTTTACACTGCTCCCATCTCTCCCATCCCTCTTGTGTGTGTGGTTTTTTTGATGAATATTTTGTCCCAGAATCAATCAGCAGAAATAATGAGTCTCTCCTGTTCGCCTGCACTGTCCCATCTCTGCTTTTCACTTCACGGGAAATTACAGCCATTTTACTGTTCAATTTGTGCTGTCCCTGTGCCTCCATCTCTGCCGCTCCCCACTTTGTGGCTCCTTCTCATATGTGACCTCTGAGAAGCCGTGAGTCATTTTACATCCTCCTCTTCTCTTTTTCTTTCCTTCTGTTTCATCCGTTCCCCCCTTTTCATTATTTGGAAGAGGCTGTTAGCTTTGAGGCTCATACGTAGAGCGTAACACAAGCTGGCTTTGACATTTTGCTTTACAATGATAACTCTGTCCACATTTGAAGGAATGAAACTAAACTGAATAGCTTAGAAGCTCCACGTTGCCACACTGACTCCACCAGCTTCTTCGTGCATGTCCCTGTTCCCCCCCCCCCCCAGCTCTGTCGTCATTTGTCCACCCACAGTGGTAATGGTGGAAATAAATGCATCATGCTTTTTTCACTTAGGCTTTCTAAATAGTGCCATGAAGTATGAATGCAGTGTCCACCTCCTTCAGATGTGCTATGTGCAGTCAAACTGTTTTCAGATGCTGCTCATGGGTCCTGACAGTCTCTGGCAGCTGCTCTGCTTTCCTTCTCCTGTTTCCCCATCTTCTGGTTTTAGCTGTAGCCACATTGTTTGTTAGATTACCCTGTTTCCTGATGGATGCTGGTATTAGGAGTGTGGCAGAAATAAGAGCTTTTCCTCTGGGGGGGGGGAGGTGGCCCCTAAATGTAATGCCAGAATCAGTAGCTGCCTGTCAGATGTCAGCTTTAATTTTTTTTTCCTTTAGGGAGGATAGTCTGTCTTTTAATGTTAATCAAACAGGAAGTGGAAGGCAGGCACTGTTCGTCCACTTCCTGGAATGTACTAATAACTTTCCAAGGACAGTCTGGATTGCCACATATTCGCAGAATGTTTTCTTTATACTCCCTCATTGCGGCCTGGCTTTGTGCACCAGCTGTGGCAGGATTACAGTCATATTCATAGGACAGGAAGTGACCTTACGGGTGGGTGGGGTCACTCTGGCAGTCCATCGAGTTCAGAGCACTTTGCAGGAGATCAGTCCATGCAGTGGGGTACTGGAGAGCTTACGGCACGGAGTGGTGGGGGGAGTTCCCTGAAGAATTGCTGCTGCTGAATAATAATGCAGAGAGTTCTCTGTGTGCAAGTCGGAATGCCAGCAAAGTTTAATTACAACCTTCCAAGGGGGCAGAGAGACTGATAGTTTGCTGGACTCTTCAGTCCAGAAAGGATGAGCATCCATGAATGATCTACTCTGATTTGCACACACTCCTCAGTAAGAATGACCTGTGTCTGAGGTAATGACATATCTGTTTTAGTGCTGTGTCATTCTAACTATAATGGATGTTATATGATTCTGTGTGTGTGTCTTTCTCCCTGTCAGAGAGGCAATGCTGTGCTGGGATGCTGTCAGAGGTCGAAGGTTATTCACACAATAATGAAACCCACAAACACGACATTCGATTATGTTTGCTTTCACTCCCACTGTCCGCAGCCAAAGTCAGACACCTCTTTGTTGTGAAGATATCGTGAAAGGTGTTAAACTTCATCCATTCACATTTCACTGGCACCCCACATTGGTTCCCCTGCAGGGTCATACATTTCAAGTGAGGGAAGCTGCATGCGTGTTAATGTTAACTCAACTCCTGGGTCCTTGTGTCAGTTTTTCCTTGTGTTAATTCATCCTGTGTTTTCCTGTGTTAATCTATCCTGTGTCTCCCTGTGTTACCCTGTATCAATGTGCCCTGTTTCTCCCTGTGTTAATCTGCCATTGCCCTGCAGCTCCTGGGGCTGTGCGTGCTCTGCGTGGGTCTGTATGCAGAGGTGGAGCGTCAGAAGAACCGGACCCTCGAGGGGATATTCCTGGCCCCTGCCGTAGTGCTGATCTTGCTGGGCCTGGTGATGTTCACAGTGTCGCTGGTGGGCATGGTGGGATCACTACGGGACAACAAGATCCTGCTGCACATGGTGAGGACCCCGGGGAGGGGGCAGGTATCAGCTTCAAAGTGCTGTGTAACTCTGTAGGGAGGTGTGCAGTTAAGCTCTGCTAATTCCAATGGAATTACAAACTCACATTCTGCCTGTGTGTTTCTGTGTCTGCCTGTTTTTCCTGCATCTTTAGATGTTTCTCAATATGCATAATTGACCAAACTTGTGTTGTCATGTACCTGTTTTACGTCATCTTCCATTGTTCTAAGACCAGTTCCAATGCTAAGAGCAGAAGTAAAAATCTCACCAAACAAGAACAATCTTATGATTCATTGTGCCCCAAGTTCATTCTTGGGAGGCTGCTCTTGCTAAGACCTCAAGTATGTTCTTAGGTTCTTTCTCAATAGAAAGAATGCAATCTGTGTGTTCCTGTGTCTCCCTGCGTCTGCCTGTTTGTTCCTGCGTCTGCCTGTGTGTTTCTGTGTCTGCCTGTTTGTCCCTGCATCTGCCTGTTTGTCCCTGCATCTGCCTGTTTGCCCCTGCATCTGCCTGTTTGCCCCTGCATCTGCCTGTTTGCCCCTGCGTCTGCCTGTTTGTTCCTGCGTCTGCCTGTGTGTTTCTGTGTCTGCCTGTTTGTCCCTGCATCTGCCTGTT
>JABFEB020000040.1:21502916-21516309 GCA_019775895.2 Stomatorhinus ivindoensis
GGGGCCCGCCAAAGGTCTCCCCCCCCCCCCCCCCCCGAACCCGCATTCCTCTGGTTTTGCTGTCAGTCCATCTCTACTGAATCTCTCCGTAATTTCCGCTCATGTTTCCCAGTATCACCCTGCACCTGAGGATTTCCTGTCCGCCTTCCCCCGCCGGGCCCTTTGCCCGAGGCGTAGGCTGCACTGTGCCGCAGGTCAAGATAGAGATGGAGTCTGACTACGAGGACAGTGAGCACCGACACAGAGACATAAGCAGTGAAACCACGCTGTAAGGCCACCCTCACAACGTACGCACTCACCATCCAGGACCACTATGACCGGACATGCTGCACTGAATAATCAGTCTCATATCTGTTTCCATTCTACCACTGACCAAATCATCTTCCTTCTGTCATTTTCAGTTGGCCACTTCCAAACTGAGTCAGCCAGCTAAGTGCGAAAGCTTTTTTAGACTATACAGACGCTCCCTGGCTTACGTTCTGATAAACCTAATGTAAGGTGAAAATATCATAAGGTGAAAATGCATTTAATACAGCAATACAGCACACCTAACCTAACAAACGTGCTTGGAACACTTACATTAGCCAACCGTTGGGCAAAATCGTTAATGCAAAACCTGTTTCATAATAAAGTGTTGCATATTTAATGTAATTTATTTAATAATCATACCCATCGTAAAGTAGAAATATCATCACATGGACCCTCGTAATCCGGGCAGCGTCTGAACACATATATGTGCATACCTGGCTTTCATGAACGTGTCTGGGGGACACCATCGAAAACACAGGTATATTTACCACACTTGGGTCCCCACTTATTCTGTACTTGAAGTAAAACAAAAGCCAGAGTATTTTCAGACTTTAGTTGTGTATGATTATGCCTGATTACTTCTGGATAGTTTTGTTTGGTTTTCATTAGGGGCTGAATATGAACTGGAACTTCACCCTGTTGGATGTAAATAAAAACATTGTATGGGTAAAATTTGTCCTTTTAATGTGTTGATAAAGCATAACTAACAAATGAAATCCACTGAATTAAAAAAATAATAATACTTTATTTTTCCACTTTAAGAAATCATGTTTCTGGAATTCACATAGAAAATCATACTGCTACCTATTCTTAGGTACACATGCAGCTTACATTATTTGGAATTTAGAAACTGACCAGTTTTCAGCTGGATGGGTAACATAAACACAGATATCCTTTGACCGGTGCTGTAATCTAGCACTCTGACAAAGTTCTGTTTTTTACTTGTTTCTGGCAAATTGGCCAGAATGCCGCTCTCGTGGCCTAGCATCGCGAGTCTGCGTTCAACAGGAAAGGTGTAAAATGACAGGCTAATGTAAAAGACAGGAGGCTGTGTGAGTGTCGGGCCCCGGGGGCTCCTGGGTGAAGCCATCCCCGAAGCCGCAGGTCTCCTCGAGGCAGGGAGGCTGGTCGCACATGGGACACAGCCTGTTACGCTGCTCTGATGCCCGCAGCCACACAATGAGGTTCCAACGCTCCCCAGAAGAGATCCGCAAGGCCCCGTGCATCTGCTGTCCGCGGTGCAGCAAGCCGCTGGCCACACGGTGCTCCACCTCCGCGCACTCCGACTCACTCAGAGGGACCTGCAGGGGGCGCCCTCGTTACACAGGAACACCACTGGTATCATTTCCAGCACCAGAATGCTGAACTGCAGTTCATTAACCAACAGATTATACTGGGGAAAACATTATTTTGCAGCATTATAATGATATGGGTTTTAGAGTATAAACTGCATCTAATTAGAAGCTGCAGCTCTCAGCTTGAACCCTGACTGGTGGGAAAGGGGATGAGATCATCACCCACCTGCCTCATATCCCCAAAATACAGGTTTCCATCGGTGAACTCTTTCCCAAGACATGCGTTCAGGGTCACCTCAGCGTTGTCATAGTGATAGCTGAGATCCAGATCCTGGCCCATGGCGTATTTCACTACAAAAGCCTTGTGGCTGTCCAGAGAGCGCCCGCCGCAGTCTGGATACAGCAGCTGTGTGATGGGTTGGAGGTAGCGTTCACGGAGGGGGGTGATGAGCCCTTCATCGAACCTGAGCTCGTTCAAGAGGATCTGAAAATACACACAGCCATGAGATGATCTCCGCGGGCACATCCAACGGGGCCGTTTCCACGGTGACCCGCATCCTCACCCCGTAATGGTTCATGGTGTTGGGCCTCCCCTTTGGGGCATCAGAGCGCTCAAAGTTCTCCAGCTCCTCGATCAGCATCCTGCAGAATTCCTTTCGGAAAACCGGGAAGCGATACACTCTCTGGGCTCAAAGACGGAAAAGGTACACGCTGAAGAGGTGTCCGATCGTGTTCTGGCCAATCAGATAGGCCGCGACACACAGACTCACCTGCTAGTGGCTCCATGTGGTCTAACAGGCCCCTGCAGGTAGCTCCCTCTGAACAAGCGTAACTCACTAGCTGCAGAAACTCAGGGGCCAGGAAGGACTCCTTAACAGAGAGCGATGTATGAGAGTTAAGAGGGGACTCCCACATTCTTTAGAGCACTTCCAGGTTATCCCATGTCACCTGTAAGCAGTACACCTCCCCATGGATGGCTTTGTAAACACTGCTTATGAGAGCTGTTCTCTCTGCAGATTTCTCACACAGGTTCCTGCGCCTGTCCACTTCAGATTCAACCTAAGGGGGCAGCGATCGATAAATCAGTTCATGAAAGAGCAAATTTAAAGGGGGGGGGGGGTTGTAAAACAGCAAACCAGGCCAGACCTTCTGCAGGACAGCATGGAGATCACCATCAGTCACACAGCCACAACTCCTCAGCACCTGGAAGACAGCAACAGGGAGAGGGTAAGTGGACATTGTCAGTAACTCAGACCCGTGCATGACACCATCTGCCAGTAAGTGTAACGGTGGTGCAGCACACTCACATCCAGATAGTCTCTGAGGAATTGCTCCTTGGAGGTAAACCGGACGTGAAGCTTGTATTCCTTCACGAAGATGTTGTGCGTATAGAAACACCTGCAGCTGTAAAACTCCATGGTCTTTTAAATAGCTGATCATTTAACGCGGCGATGTCGGTCCGCTCACTGCTCCATCTGCCGACGTCTGCAAGGTCAGATAAACAGATAACTCCGTTTGAGTTCAGGGTTTGGCTTCCCTACCCGGCTCAGCAGAGTGACCGAGCCAGTCGGTTCAGCCGGTCATCTCAATCGAAGCGCTAATTCAACACAGATAAATACAGACAGGGATCGCTTCGGGTGTACGGTGTTCAGTTCCGATTCGGTTTACCTAATTTGGTGTATGTTTCAGGTTATGAATTCAGGGTAACTTCCCCGGACTCGTTACGCTCCTTCGGGCAAATACGCTGCTGTGATACCGAAGCGGCGTCCTGATAACGCGGTTCGGGTGCGTGTCTCAGCCGGGTCAGCGAATTACTAGAGCTGCGATCGCACACAGCCGGTCCAGGAGCGCCTCGGCTTTACCCTCCGGTACTTCCTGCTCTGTAGGAGACCTTCCGGGTCCCGCAACACAGTCCCTTTCCGCTCCATGTAACCCCGTTTCCCGGCCGGTGATACTGCTGGTTCTGGATCCCCATGTTTTGGACCGGGGGCTGCAGCCGCGTCGCGCGTAGCCCCAAATGTTCAGCATGGACTCTCTGCAGGTGGCCGAGGAGGAGGTAGTGGAGTCGACGTCCAGCCGCCTGGAGGATATTCACACCTTTCTAGCGGAGGGCTGCTACCCGCAGAACATGAACCCCATGCGGAGGAAGAACCTAAAGCGATACGCGGTGAAGTTCGTAATGGAAGGTATGCGCGGTGCTCACGGCGTCTACTGGCTGCAGACATGGCAGAATCGGGCGGGTTACCCACGCCTGCGAGTGCT
This sequence comes from Stomatorhinus ivindoensis, assembly GCA_019775895.2. Lineage (NCBI taxonomy): Eukaryota > Metazoa > Chordata > Actinopteri > Osteoglossiformes > Mormyridae > Stomatorhinus > Stomatorhinus ivindoensis. The sequence goes on from JABFEB020000040.1 coordinate 21,506,783, forward strand.
ACGCATATGCCGGACCCCCTAATTAATGCATCTGCGACATACACAGATGGTCGCTTGTCTGTATGCATGTTTGGTATTGTGCAGTGTGCTGTCTGAGATGGATGGGGATCTGTACCTTCCATTCCCAACACACCCAGTCATGTCTCCGCAGAGGAGTGCCTCTACTACGTGGGGCCGAAGAAGGACGAGAAGAGGGAGGTGGTGATCGACGCCGACCGCAAGCGGCAGATCTTCGTGGAGTGCCACTTTAACGAGGTCGGCCATCACCTAGGTCAGAAGAAGACGGTGCACCGCATCCAGAACAAGTACTATTGGCTGGGCATCGTCAAGGACGTGGTGGACTGGGTAGGTGTCCTCCGGGGATACGGCGTGTATTTGTTACGGGTTCATTTTTCATTTGACAGGTATTTAACTTGTAGTGCCCATGTTAACGTGTGTCTTTTCCTTTAGATCAAGGTCTGTGAACCTTGCCAACGCGCAGAGCTCAATAAAAGCATGACGAGGACGATCCGCCCCATCAAGGTGGATGCTCCCTGGGAAATAGTGGGAATCGATGTTTTCGGTAAACTTGTATTAGTAGATGGATTTTTCCATGCAAAAGTAATTTGAATAATTGTTTTCTAATGCAGCAGTGTAGTATTTATTTTTGGTTTTTACTTTTGATGAAATCCCACAACAGTGGTGGGGGACTGGGTACGTCCGGTACCCCTCAATATTTAATTTGAATTAATTAATCCCCTCCAATGAGTAGGCCTTTGCATTTAATTAAGTTCCCCCCCCCATATCAAACTCGTGCACAGTTGTGTGTACTCTGCGCGTGTATGCTGTGCTCCTGGATTTACGTGTGTGATGCTTTTTATTTTATTTGTGTGAAGGACCTTTCCCTGAGACAAGGCAGGGCAACACCAGTGTGGTCATAATTACAGATTATTTGAGTAAGTGGATAGAAGCCACCCCTATACAGAAGAGGGACTCTCTTTCTGTGGGGAGATGCATTTCAACCGCTGTATACAGGTAAGTGAGAAGTGCCATCAGTTACAAATGCTATAATGCTGGATACATGGATGGTGTTTTTTTTCATTCACCTGAGGTGATTCCAGCTGGCTTTACTTTTTTTTTTTCTTTTCTTTTTTAAACAGCCAAACATCAGCAAATGGCCCCAGATAACCCAGTATGACTGGTTACTGTAATCTATTGATGAATAAATAATGCTTTATGGAACCGATTGCTGTTATGAACTTCTTTTCAAAAAAAGGGCTGAATTCATACCCTAAAACAAACCCATGGGTCAGAAAACGCAGAAAACAGTTCATGAAGCTTCATTTGCTCATCACTACTGTAACATAATCTGCTCATTTAGAGTTTAATGCTCTGACTCTGCTCTGCGGTTCTGATAATCAGAACGTGAAACATCATTCTGACTTGGTTCCAGGTTCGGGTCGGTGAAAACGGCATTCTGTTCCGAGAGTGTGGACTTCTGCACGGAGGTGAGATGCTCTCATTCCTACTCGTGATCATTTGTAAGATGAACGTCCATGTCACGCGGTGTTCTTAGACCCGGGTATGTCCCTCCCCCTCAGGTGAGCAGGCACCTGAGTGACAGGTGGAACGTGGTGCTGAAGGTGACCCACGTGGGCCAGCCCCAGGTCAAAGCCCTCTATGACCAAAGCAGCAGTGCTCTAAAGGAAGCGGTCAGACAGCTGGTGAAGGAGAAGCAGGCTGAGTGGGATGATTTTCTGGACCCGCTTCTGTTCCTCTTCCGCACCTCAGCCAACCCCATCACCAAGTTTACACCCTACTACCTGATGTTTAACAGGGAGGCCCGGATACCCAATGTGGTGAGAACCTCTACGCGGTTCTACTAGATCCAAGAAACGCAATGCGATTGGGTAGTCTGGTCTCCTCCTGGATCACCAGAAATGGAAGAATCTCTGACTGGTTAAAGTCAGCTTTGCATCTCTGTCTTACCGTTGCGCTTACGGATCCGGTTTTGACCTGTTCTCTCCTTGAAGACGGAAGCTGACTTCCTCAAATACCACCAGGGGCAGGGAGTCTTAACAGCCAGAGATCAGGGGGGCAGCAACTTCATGACAGCCATGCAGGAGCAGCAGAACACGGTCAAGCAGCTGGTAGGTCCGCCCCCCCACGTTCACGTGCCCCAGTAGCCTGTACATGCATGTGATCCAAATTTTAATCTGTTGGCCTCGCACTACTGCAGAATAACAGGATGTGACACACTGGTGCTGCAGCTTGGACACCTCAAGTCCTGGGGCAGCACCCGAAGCGTGAGGTGTCTAAACTCTAATTCATGCTTTTCCTGTGTGCGGTCACAGTCCATACAGACTCTTGTGTACATAGTGAACATAAGAACATAAAAAATTTACAAACGAGAGGAGGCCATTCGACCCATCAAACTCGTTTGGGGAGAACTTAGCTAATAGCTCAGAGATGTTAAAATCTTATCTAGCTCTGATTTAAAGGAACCCAGGGTTTTAGCTTCCGCTACACTAGTAGGAAGACTATTCCATACTCTAACTACACGCTGTGTAAAGAAGTGCTTCCTCAAATTTGTTTTAAAATGTTCTCGCTAGTGCATTTATCCTTGGGCGCAGACGGTTGCAGTCAGCGCATGCGTACAGCATAGATGTTCCAACAGATCAGCAGCAGGCAGATGTTAACTTCTTGGTCTGAATGAATTCTCTTCTTTGCCTATTTTTTGGGCATTCTCTTTCCACAAATTTGTGAACCAGAATACAACTTCATGCTCCTTCAGTGATGAGCTATACACCGATAAATAGAAATACTTCAAAATAGAAATGTTTGCACGTACAATGGCGTGCAAAAGTTTGGGCACCCTTGCTTAAAAATGTCTGTTAATGTGCATAGTTAAGGGAGCAGTACTGATCACCAAAGGGCAGAAAGATGCAGGGTGGTGGGAAGGGGATTTGAGTTGAGGGTGTCCCATTAACCCGGCAAGAACACATCCAAATAGGCTACACACAATATTTAAACAGTACAAAATTCACTGCGTTTCATTTACACGACTACGTGACGGGGCACGAACATCCAACACACGCACACACATGTATGCAACAGCAAATCAATAGACACCAGGAGAAAGGCAAGCATGTGTTGCAACTACCAGATACCATTATGCAGATGGCAGTTTACCATACGCAGCAAACAAGAACATGCAGTGTGATAGCATCCGCTAGTTTAACAAGTCTAGAAGTCATTGCTCACAGTGGACAAGAACATAAGAAATTTACAATCGAGAGGAGGCCATTCAGCCCATCAAGCTCGTTTGGGGGAACTCAACTAATAGCTCAGAGTTGCTAAAATCTTCTCTAACAAGAACTTATCCAAACGCACAATAGTTATTTTAACTGATCCATACCCTCAACAGGACTGTGAGAGCCATAGCAAAACCTTCAGTCTGTTCCTCTTGAAGTATTCCATTGTTTATTTCGAGGTGTGTTTCAGATCGTTATCTTGTGGTAGGATGCATCCTCTTTTTAACTTCAGATTTTTTGCAGATGGCGTGAGCTTTGCTTCCAGAATTTGCTGCATGATATTTATTAGAATCCATTCGTCCATCTACCACTTGGCTCCCACGTAAGCCCAAAGCAGATGATCCACCCCCATGTTTAATAGTTGGAGTGGTGCTCTTTTCCTGAAATCCAGCACCTTTTCTCTCCAAACATACCTTTGCACATTGTGGCCAAAAAGATCTATTTTGACTTCATTAGTCCACGGGTCTTCTTTCCAAAATGCATTAGGCTTGTTTAGATGTTGTCAAGTTATTAGGGTATTGACTTAACTTGAAAAGGGCATTGGCCAACCTCAGGGTTACAAGACTCAACTTGTACTGTTTCCTTAATCTACTTTCATCATCAGTCACCCCGATGAGTGGCCAGATTAGTCAGTTACTTAGTTTAGTTAATCAGTCAGTTAAGTTGATAACCTTCAAACACAAGAAAGAAACATAAAAAAATACATTAATACTAGTTCTCTACATGTGGCACATGAATCTCTTCACCGAATAAGAATCAACCTTCACAACTTTCAACAACACGACACTACAGGCCAAGCATTAAACATCAGCACACACCAGGAGGACCAAACATTCATAGCTATTGCATGAGCTAACATACAAACATATAAGCATACTGCATAGCATGCAAAGCTAACAAGAACAATTGTGTCATTTCTGCCAACAATCATCCTCATTCACTACAGGTTATGCTGTACAATGCCAAACAGTACCAACAAACAGTAATGAAAACATTTAGCTTCCCTGGAGGTGGTCAGTAAGTGAAGTCCATTCTAGTGGTTGCTTCTCTCAACAACAATTTCAGCAATGAGGGCCCTCCAACCAAGCTTGCTGCTCAACAATATATTTCTTTATCTCCCAGTGGCTTTTGGGAGAACACTATCCATTTCCTCTTCCGTCTTCAGAATAAAAGTCACTTTACATTTCAAAACAAAAGTCCCTGCTCCTACCAGATCTGGCAGCACTGATGTTCTTTTGCAAACTTCAGCTGCTGAATTTTGTGGCTGGGATTCAGGAAATGTTTTCTTCTGCTGACCTACCATGAAGGCAGTATTCACACAGTAGAATGGTGTACCACCACTCAGAGACTGATACATCTTCCTGAAGGTCTTTTGCAGTCAAACAGGGATTTTTTTTTTAACTTTCTAGCAATCCGATGAGCAGTTCTTTCATAAAGTTTTCTTGATCTGCCATGGTGTTAAATCAGACTCACCGCACCTCAAATTTGAATTTATTTACCCAATTCTGAATGCATTAACCTGTACTTGAATTTCTTTACCTGAATACCTGAACCTAAATTTGAATGCGTCTACCTGAACTTGAATTAAAGAAACTGAATTAGAATTTATTACCTGAACATGAATTTATGTTGCTAGTGTGGTAATAAAAATTCAAGTTTGGGCTATAATACACAAATCCTGCAAAAAATGCTGAAAATGAATGGGTCATCTCTAACTTTGTCTTTTGGTGATCAATTTATCTTCTCTTCACTTAAAAATTCACAGTAACAGACATTTTAAGCCCAAACTTATGCAAGATACTGTAGATGATTCAAACCCTATACTGACTAGAGGGTGTTTCAGAATCTTGCCACACTAGTATGGCATCTGATTACCCATATTTACTTATAATTATTTTGAATTAGTATCGCGTCAAGAAGGTCCTCATCACAGTCCTCCTGCAGAAAACTTACAATGTACTGTGCATCTGCCGAGTCACACTTCAGTGATGTGATGTTAATCCGCCGTCTGCTATCACTGAACACCAGAGATGCCCAGGACGGGAGTAAAATCTTCTGGTAAGGAGTTTTATTAGATCTGAAGTTTAGCAGCTGTTGGGCTACTGCCATGTCTTATTCATGCCTGGGGTGAAGCATAGCTGCCAGCAGACTACAGCAGTCATCTTGCTGGGTTGCAGATTGTAATAGAGTCATACATTTGTGTACCAAGGGGCAGTTCTGCTTGCCTTACAGGTCATCGCCAACATGAATGCAGCCTACAGACAGGAGAAGAAGAACGGCAAGCGGCCGGCTAGGGCCAGGACTCCCCTGCTCACCGGGGAACCGGCGCCCATGAAGAAGCTGAAGGAGGCCTTCCTCCTGCCCTTCCCCGTGGACGCAGTGCTGGACTCTGAGCACAGCGGCACCCCTGACAAGAAAAGTGGCCTGGAGTATTCCCCTGCCCATCCCTGATGTCCGCTGACAGCCTCCACGGCAGAGGGATCCACGGGCGGGCATCTCCTCCGGCCTTCGAGGGGACGGGCAGAGAGGCTCCAGCAGCGAGGAGGCAAGAGTCTGACCCCACGCTCGTCACGCGGGCGAAGCATGGTGACGAGCATTCAGATGGTCACTGAAGTCGGCCGGGTTGTTCTGAACCTGACCATCTTCTCCCGGGGTCACATGGTGATGGCTGTTCCTGTCATGAGTATTTTTCTTGAAAGGGGTAGAGAGGAAGACCATCGACAAAGAAAGAGTGAACCGTGGGAGATGGTCTCATACCTTGGCTGATCACTGTTGTACTTGCAGCACCACTACTGTGTCAAAAGACAATTTTAAACATTTTTGTTATTAGCTTCAAAATTACTTCCCCTACCAACTTGCCCAAGATTATCCTTTGAGCAATATTCTAAGTGACACTCTGCCAGTGACATTTCCAAGAGGAGAGAATTTATTTTTTAACACTTCTTAAACCTGATGTTGAATGTAGAGACTTGCATACAGACTGGTGAACAAGCATTATTCCCCATCACAGCAGACGGTATTTGCTTTTCAGTGAATTTAAGAACGAATCGGATCATTAGTGTTAGTGCAGAATTCGTTTTACTCTTGAAGAGTACGGCATGTGATTCTGAAAAATGACATTCTCTGTAACAATGCGTTTTATCTTTATTTCTTCCCGTGGTAAATGATAAAGTATGTTATGCATTAAAAGTTTTTATGTATTTGAAATACACGACTGTGTAGTATAATATTCATTTCGCCGGCTCACCATATTAGAGTTTAAAACCTCCGGAAGAGTAACTCTGGCTTCACTGCAGACCGTTCAAGAGTTTGCAAATAACGGGCGATGCTGATTGTGTAAGTGTCTTGTGTGGGGTCCTCACTCGTCTTGCGGTCTGTGATGGCGAAGGACGCTGACAGGGAAAGGTTTGCAGTTGGGAGTCAAGTGCGCCGTGTCACAATGGGGCGGGTGTGAGTGACGCCGCCGCTCACGCTCACGCGCACTTACCTGCTATCAGGTTTGCTGAACCGGGTGCGCTGGACATTATACGGTTCGCGCGTCGTTGTCCGGGACCGAAGTACGCCGATGGGCTGCTGACACAAGCTGGGGGAGGGCGGCTCTCTGAAGCAATGAGGGTCGCTTCTTGCATGATCAACAAAGCTGAACGTTTACGATAGTTTCGAAACCGAGGCCGGTCTGTGCGCGATCGTAGCCTCCACCATACGCAGTCGGTGGTTAGGAGGAGGAGGAGTCAACGTCACCTACATAGCCGGCTTCCGGAGCTGCTGCTGCCCGAGCAGTGGCGTGCATGCACCCTCCGCACCGGTCACACAGCCTACCTCCCGGTCCTGAGAGAGAGGGGGTGACGCGCCACATCTAGACGGGAAATCGGTGAGTTTCTGTTGGGATCATGATCGAAGTATTAGAAATATAATAATAATAATAATATTAATATAATAATTATTCGGCTTTTTTAAAAGATCTGCAAGTAGTATACGGGACGGTAGCCTGTTTTAAAATATTGACAAAGGGTTTGCATGTACAATGTAATTCTGTATAAGGCATCAACAAATGTGCTGTTTTCCCCCTGTAATTTGTTTAATTTTAGTTACGCGAAGTAATTTGAATATGACACTAAATGTAAAAAAAGTGGGCTTTAGGTAACAGGAAATCTGAGTGCAGATGAGAATTATTCAGTGGCTAGAATTTCTTTGGATATTTATCTTGCTGTACTAGATGATGTTTTCAGCATTTTGTTCCTGTCATTGTAAAGTTCTGACACAGACTGATAGAGTGAGATCCTACCTCAGCCCCTGGTTCCTGACCCAGTTTGAGGAAGATGAAGCTGCTGTCCTCTCTGAGCTGTAGCCTCCTTTTCGTCCTGGTGGACATAGTGGTTTCCACTGTCCTCTACATCCACGGCAACCATCTGATCACGTTTGTAGAGGACATCTGGAACTTTGACATTTTACGGTCTACGTTAGACCTGTGGGGGATGCTGCTGGTCAGGGTCTCGCTGCTCCTGGGGGCTGCGATTGGGGTGTTTAAGAACCAGGAGGACGGGCCCGAGAGGACGCGGGACCTGGGGACGCTGAACTCGCTGCTGTGCCTCGTGGTCATGACTTACGCCCTGGCCAAGCTGCTGATGTTCTCGGAGCAGGATGGCATGATGTACGAGCCCTGGTTCCTCAGCCTGTTTGTCTGGACCTGTGTGGCGGCCATGGGGACAGTGATCGTGTGGCGCATTCTCTCCAAGACCTCACGGGCCGAGACGGGCGAGGACATTGAAAGGCTGCTGGATCAGGCAGCTGGGAGCAGCTCGGAGGAGGAGGAAGAGGACGAATGTAGGGGAGAGAAGGCTTTGAAGAAGGGACAGGCCACCCCCGGGGCCACGGTGGGCCGGCTCCTGTCCTACTGCCGGAAGGATGCCGGTCTTCTGGGAGTCGCCCTCTTCTTCCTGCTCGTCTCTGCTGTGTGTGAGTCTGGCCTGCCCCCCCAACTGTTGCCCCAAGAGATGACCCACAAGGGGGAGCTCTGGTACAGCTGGTTTCAGGCCTCCAGTGTGCCACCAGTTTTACTTGTACAAAAATGCTCTGAGGGCAGAACATCTCAGAGAGACTTGGGTCCAAGCGAATAGAGGAGGCGGGATCCATAGATCAGATGTCTTGGTCCCTCCTCCTCTAGTTGCTTAGGCCCACCTCCTCTAAAATATGATTGGTTATCTCCCTAAACCAACCATTTTTTGTTCTGTGTTTAGAACACTTTTGTATAAGTAAAACTCCCATGAGCCCCAGAAACTCATGTCCTTTATTAATAAATCCAGTTCTTCCTGCATAAATAGAACATGAGCCCTTTAGTAGGCCATTTACGTGCCTGCTGTGTGCAGTTAATTACACCACTTTGTTAGCACTGCTATAATACTGTGTGTGTGTGAGAGAGAGAAAGAGAGAGACAGAGACAGAGACAGAGAGGCCTCAGCTGGCTAATTCAGACCCCAGACCCACAGCATGTTGACTTTCCGACAACTTGGTCAGACCGGGCCGCACAGAGACACGAAGCAGCTGAATGACACTCGTGTTCCCTGCCTTCGCAGGTGAGGCCTTCATCCCCTACTACACAGGCCAGGCCATCGACAGCATCGTCATCCACAAGAGCATGCAGTACTTCGCTCAGCGTATGGTCGCTCTCTCTCTGCTGGCACTTGTCAGGTGACCAATCGGGAGCCTCCTTTCTGATCCCATCCATCCTATCTTAATTATCTCCACACCTTGAAGCCCATTCATCTTCCTGCTTATCTTCCAAGCTTCTAGCACAGGGCTGGGTGTATCCTCCATGGGATACCCGTCCAGTAGGGCAATAAGAGGAAATTGACCTGAATTGTTTTATTTATCCACTTAAATGGCCCTCTGTGTTAAGTTCTCTTTTCTACATTTAAAAGTGCAAAACTTAAACGGAGAACAACTGTGGATGTTAGGACCTCTGGCATGTAACTCTCTCTCTCTCCCCCCCCCCCCCTCCTTCTCCCTCTCGCTTTTCTTCTCCCCATAGCTCACTGGCTATAGGGATTCGAGGGGGTGTCTTCTCACTCATCTTTGCCAGACTAAACATCCGCCTGCGTAATCTTCTCTTCAGGTCACTAATGCGTCAGGATATTGTTTTTTTCGATGCCAACCACACAGGTGATTTCAGTCGCCTTTAGGCTGTTTTTGTGTGGAATTTAACCACGGGAGTAAATTATGGGGAATAACTCCCCC
>JABFEB020000040.1:21588195-21601732 GCA_019775895.2 Stomatorhinus ivindoensis
AGCCTACTTTAAAACTGCATTATTGTAGAATTAACCCCTTAGTCCATATTCTAAAAATTGCATTATTTAGAGTAAACGCAACACACCCCAAATTTCAGTATTCAGTGGCGTGTCACCTGGCTTTAGTGACAGCACTCAGTCTGGTTCTATAGTGTCCAGCCGGATTGGAGAACACGTGGAGGAATTTTGGATCATTCTTTCATGCAGAACACTTCCAACTCACTGAGATGAAAGGAAAACATTCTAACGTAAAAGCAGTGAAGCTGAAACCTTAAACTGCTTTTCTAAATCAATCTATAAATGGAAGAAAAATTTAATTTGCAAAGTTTACGTTTTTCCCCCTTCCTATAACACAGTAAAAATATTTTGGCAAAACTTTAAGTTCGGTACCTGGTGAGGTGGAAAAAACGCCCTCTTATGTAGAACTCATCCAAATGGCTTCCCCTCATGCAGGGTGGCCCTCTGCTGATTCAGAAACTGTGAAACCCCAAGATTCAAGTAAACTTAGCAGTTGTGAAACGATGATCTTTTGCCTCCACTTTGCCTCTCTTGGGTTTCAGCAGTTCCCTGCATTTCAATTTTTTTTGTAGCTGTTCCCCAATATATGCAGCTCAACGGTCACTATTATTCTTTTGAATTGAGAGTTCTTAGTTTTACTTAAGTTGATGACAAAAGTATTGTGTGTTGCCTCATTTATATGATGACGTTTCCTAAACACTACTAAAATCAATATCAAACATTTCTGGGTTTTTTTATACTATTCATCAAGGGTGCCAGTAATTTTGCCACATTTATTTTTGTCACAATAAACTACTCTGAAGAGAATTCCAGCAAATGTTTTTATTACGTGAATAGTCAGCAGTTTCACCAAATTTAAATAATATTATTAGTAGTATTCTGAATGTTTTTACTTACTATCTTGAGGAGGTGCTGATATTTCTTGAGTTGACTGTATCCGCAGCTCTCATCTCCCTGCTTTTACAGAAGCGCGCAAGCAGAAGCTGATGGAGTATCTCGCCAGGAAGCGCAGACAGAAGGGTCCCGATCCCAGGTACACTACACTTCATTTACCTCCTCAGATTGTCAGTTGCCCCCAAATGTCTGTATCTGACCTGCTTATTGTTGTGTGTCATCAGATCATACCTTCAGCAGAACTCCACTAACTCTAAAAAGCTCACCGACACCTTTGTGAAGCCTCCCACTGTGAGTACTTGGGAAATGCCGCCTTTATGTCAGCCTGTGAATGTTTTTGGCTGTCTGAGGTGAGGGGATAGGATGAACATTTCCGTTTGGAATATATATATTGCTTAAATTCCCCAGTATTCTCACAACACCCTGTGTGCTGTTGGGTACATGCTTCTTAAAGGCATTTTCTTACTGCTTTGTACATTCCAGTCTATCAGGGGAAAGGAGAACCAATCTGACCCTCCCAGACCGAAGCCAGTTGTGACCTCAGCCCGGCCTGCTGGGGGAATCGGCAGGACTTCGCTTCGGGCTCCTGCGTCATCCGACGCTGCCTCCAGTACCAGGATGTGCACAACGGCACGTCGCTCACGGCACAGTCCAGCCGATCAGCTCGCCCCTTGTCCTCACACAGTCAGAATACCTACTGCGTCCCACCCCAAGACTGCTAGCGACTCCATCGCCAATCCTGTCAGCTGTTCTGCTAGAGCCCAGTCAGACACCCGTCAGCCCGTGGGGCGCCCGAGCGCGACCCGTCAGCCCGTGGGGCGCCCGAGCGCGGCCACCCTGGATAGAACGTCCCAAAATACTGCAGTTGGACGGCCAAACACCACAGTTATGGCCCGCTTGCGTGCTAGCCAGGCTGCTCTGGTGACATCAGGGCCCAAGGGGGCTACCTTGGAACCTAACTGCACCCCTGCTGTCCCTGGCTCCAAACTAAGCAAGCCTGACCTTGCTTTGGGGGTGACAAGGATGAAACCTTTAAATGGCAGAAAGGCTTCACCTAAACCCACTCTGCCTCGAGTCCAGCAGCCACCCGAATCAGGTCCGGGTGCCAGACCGGGTTCCAGGGCCAGAACCATGCCCCTGGCAGGGGGGCGGCAGTCTGGCCCGGCCAAACCACGCTCCGGAGCCTCAGCTCTGCACAGAGTGGTGCAGCAGGCAGTGGCTGGGCTGGACAGGAAGGTGTGCTGGAGGGTTGTCCCCCCACATGTTGATGGGGCTAGAAACGGGACCCTGGCAGCGAGCGGAGTAGATCGAGTTCCTGTCACTGCTACCCCATGGCAGGGCCGGAAAAAGCTGACCACAGCGCAGGAGGAGAGATTGTGAGTTGCCTCACCATCTGTTTGGTGTAAACCGTTGTAATTTCAGTTAATTTTCTGGTATCTGACTGTCTTTTAGTCCCCCCTCTATTATGAGGTGGTACATTCCATCACATTCTCTCACTTCTCTTCTGGCTGCTGCAGGCAGAAGCTTCAGGATTGGCGAGAGGCAAAGGGCATCTCGTATAAGCGCCCCCCCATGCCTATGAAGCCTTGCAGGAAGAAGGAGGTCGCCCCTCCCTGCTACTGGCCCACCATGGAGAAGGAGGATGAGGTCCACCGCCTTGTCTCCAGCATCGACAGCTCGCTGACAGACTGCATGCAGCTGCTGGAGGAGGTAACCAGGACTGCAGGCGGAGATGAAGCTGGAGCCCTTGTCCTGCTCGTCGGCTCCTCTCTGCACGTGTGCTGTGTCTCCCCAGGGCTGTCCCACGGAGCGCGTGACCGAACTGCTCTCTCGACTGCCCATGGCTCGCAAGTTCGCCAAGTACTGGATGTGTCGGGCGCGCATCCTGGAGCGGGAGGGGAACCTGGAGGTGCTGCCGCTGTTCGAGGAGGCTGTGCGCGTGGTGCTGGAGGTACAGGCGCCAGGCCCGTCCTGGGGTCGCCACAGGTCAAGGGTGTCCTGACCGTGGGGTGGTAAAACTGCACTGACCCGCCTCTCTCTCTCTCTCTGCATGCAGCCCGTGGATGAGCTGCGCACCATGATATACGAGATACTTAAGAAAAAGGAAATTCAGAGTGAGTCACTTGGCAGTCTCTTTTCTTACACCCCGCTGTGTTGTAATTTGTTAGCTTCCTATTTGGAAAAACTTTAGGGGATCATTTTATGCATCATTAAGGACATTCTTACACAGTTATTCTCTTAGCTCTAGAAGGAGAAACTGGAGAACAGACAGATCTGCAGGACAAGGCCCAGGAGATGTCAGGAGCCGTCCCCGTCACACCTCGAGCCACCAGCGTCCTTATTCGGGGGGCCAAAGAGGGCTCCTCTGTGGTGAAGTACAAGATCACAGCTACCCCAGGGTTTGTGGCTGACGGCTCGGCCGTGATGGGTCGTGTTTCAGAGGAACATCTCATCTTCAGCCATTCAGCTGGTTGACCCACGTTGTATTTTTGTGTCTCCAGAGCCCAAAAGTGTCAGCAGCAGGAGCCCATGCATGTGGACGGTCAAGAGCTGAGGTTCTTCACCCCGGTACGGCGCTCCGTGCGTATCGAGAGGTCCGCCCGGCGATATCCCTCAGCCTTGCGTGAGCACGACCCTTGTGTGGCCTCCCTCAGGGACCTGCTAGCGAAGGAACTCCCTGAGGGCAGAGAGTCTCTCTACATCTACAGAGAGAACGAAGCCCTGGGTGATCAGGTTCAGCTGCAGTTCAGGTCACCAGAAGCTCTGTGATCTCCATGCTGCCCCCATGTGGCGATATGATTTGATTGAGCATCTGCATGCTGTCCACATGTACAGTACATGATCCAAGGTTTTGTGTGGATGCCACTGTCTGCTCCAGAATTATGTGCTCGCCGTGTGTAAGAAAAAAAGTAATTTTAGTTATTTATGTGTTATGTGTAGGGGGGGGGGGGTTGGAGGAAAATGTAATGTATATTTTACATAATAAATTTTTTTTCATAAAAACTGTCAGTGGGCAATATATACAGTGACAGGCTACCGGCCTGACGTCATCCTGTTTTTCCCGTCTTTAGCGTGGTGCTTGAGTCGATAGGTATTTCACTTTAATCTGGTTTGTTTTATGTAAATGTCTTGAAATAATAACTGTAGTGAGGATCTAAATGTTGTGTATACCGACCTCTTGTGGTCGGTCCAAGTATCTTAACTCGACCACCACCACCACCAAGAAAGGTACTTTCCTACCACTCATCTGAATTAATAAGAAAACGACATTAATCGGTTACTGAGGAGAACGTGTTAAGTATGCTGGTCTTTGCTGGTTAGCGGTATAACTTCCGGGATGGTTTTGTGATATGTTCAATAGAAAACATTTTCTTATGTAGTGAAACCATCTCTCAAAAAGTCAGAAAAGTTATTGCAAAAAAGTTTCTTACATATCAAAGCAACTGTAAGCAAGCGGTGTTCTCATTTTTTCCAGTCTGACGTTAACTAGTGCCAGGTCAAAGGGGAATACGGGGGTTGTTTCAGTCTGAGCGTCTTGGACAACTTTAAAAAAAAAAAAGCACCAGCTCTCCACCCCCCATTACACCCTGATCTTTTTATAGCCCTGCTTATCACGCCGGGCCTCAAATCATGGAAAGCCTCACCATTAACCACTGGATCGGAACCCCGGTACGTAACCAGCCCTTCTTCGAGGGGGTGAAACCGAGGGACTGCGTAGAGGATCATAGCCTTTTCGCCCTCCCCGGTCCTGCTTTTCCAAGTCTGGGTGAACCCGACGGAACGGCGCTCCGCATACGGAGGCAGGGAGCCGATCTCGGTTTTCAAGTGCTGCTGGACGTGGCTCAGTTCCGCCCAGAGGATATTCTCATCCAGGTGTTTGAAGGCTGGCTGCTTGTCAAATGCCAGCACGACCGCAGGATGGACGAGCACGGCTTTGTTTCTCGCTGCTTTATTCGGCAGTACCGGCTTCCCGAGCACCTTCGGGCAGAAGACTTGAGAGCCATGCTGTGTCATGATGGGATCCTGGTGGTGGAAACCAAAAGCTGCGCCCCCAGTTCCCCATGAACACCTCCAGTTACACACTGGCTGGTAACCGAATCATCAAGGCTGTACATGTAATGTTGGCCTTACAATAACAATTAAAAACAGAAATGTGTGACGGCGAACGAGTTATATGTAGCACTTAATAAACCTTTATGGCTGTGAGTCTCAGGATCATTTTATTTTCCGGGCATATGATTGCTTGTCTATGAACAGCACAATAAGGCACCGCACGAGATCGTCTTTCAAACAGTTTTATTTAGGGTGTGTTTAGTTAGATGTTTTGAATTTAACCTGTTTCGCAAAGTTAAGATCAATTATAGGGTACTTTAGCATTATGAGACAAAATATATGTAAAATAATTTTTTTGTGTATACTACTTGGCAGTAATTAGGTGAAGTGAAACACCACAGCGCTCAACAACGAAATGTGTCCTCTGCATTTAATCCATATATAATATGTAGGCCTATGTACCAATGAACAGCTGTTGTCTAGCGCCCGCAGAGCAGTACTTTTCTGCTCGAGGATTCGAACAAACAACCTATCGATTACTCGCAGGCTTTTCTTTACAGTAGCATTTCAATTCAAAGATTTAGTGGTTACACGATTCTTAATCGGTAAATGACATGCTGTCATTCAGGAGCACGTGGGGCATGTATCCTACTCTCCGTCCTAAGTTCGCTTTATTCATGAATTTAAATCGCGTCCCCCCTAAACAAAAAAATAAATAAAACTTTCTCCTACGCCGTTGCTGCTATTTGATAAAGTTTTAATTTTGTCTGCTGCACGTCCACCGCAGAGCCACTCGCCAGGCGAATTTATGGTTGAAAGGGTTGCTGCATTTCCAGAAATGTGGAAATGTGGGGTACTAACTGGGATGAGTGGGACATACCGGGAGCAGCATGTACTAACTGGGAGCAGGGGGCAACTATAGTGACTCGCGTCGCTGCTTGACATGCAGCCAGAACGGGCTCCTCCTCCCCAGGTTTCAAGCCGAGCATGTGCGGAGCTGTTGGTTTCTCACACATGAGTGTGGGTTGCGGGAGGAGGCAGTTGCAGGAACTGAAGTGCTACAATGCGCATTGGGCTGAGGTCTGGATGCATCTACAAACTCAGAGGACGGCAAATTAAGGAAGTTGCCCTGCTGACGCCGGAGGAATACTTGTGGAAAGAGCTGAAAACATCACTTCCGAAGGAATTGCGAAGCTTGTCTCGGCTGGCCGGACAGGTCCTCGCGGAGAGGTGCTGCCCCAAATGATGGCGCTGAGGGCGAAGGCTTTGTACGACTTCTATTCCGAGAACCCGGGGGAGATCTCCGTGAAGAAAAACGAAGAGCTTACTTTACACAGTGAACGAGACATAGAGGGCTGGTTTGAAGGTACGAACGCCAGAGGGGATCGGGGACTATTCCCCGCTTCTTATGTGGAGATCCTGAGAACCAGCGCTGATTCCGACAATCAGGGGGCGGCACACGGCGGTATCGCTGCGGGAAGCTACGGAGCTTCATCTACCAGCCAGACTCCAGTCGATCAGTCCGCCAAAACCACGGCACCCAAATTACCTGCTCATCCCACCTCATCTCATCATAAGTATCAGTCTAGCGACGACGACTGGGATGATGACTGGGATGAGAGTTCAGGCGGCGGAAGCGCTCCCAGCGTCGGAAGACACAGCGACGGCAATGGACCTTCAATATACAGTCTATCAACTTCGGCGGGTCGGGGTCCAAATGCCCAGCAAGCCAGGGGCTCGGGAACAGTAAGCAGGAACCTCAACAGGTTCACAACCTTTGTGAAATCTGGCGGGGAAGCGTTTGTGCTGGGGGAGGCGTCGGGTTTTGTAAAGGATGGGGACAAGATCTGTGTCGTAATGGCACAGTACGGTCCAGAATGGCAGGAAAATCCTTACCCGTTTACCTGCGCTATTGATGATCCAACAAAGCAAACAAAATTCAAGGGAATTAAGAGTTATATCTCATACAAGCTCACACCTACCAACACACAGAACCCAGTCTACAGGAGATACAAACACTTCGACTGGCTGTATGCCAGGTTAGTGGAAAAATTCCCAGTTATCTCTGTCCCTCATATTCCCGAGAAACAAGCCACGGGGAGATTTGAAGAGGATTTTATTTCTAAAAGGAGGAAAGGACTTGTATGGTGGATGAACCATATGACTAGTCACCCCATATTGTCCAAGTGCGACGTCTTCCAGCACTTTCTCACTTGTGATAGCTCTGATGAAAAGGCTTGGAAGCAGGGCAAAAGGAAAGCGGAGAAGGACGAGCTGGTGGGAGCCAGTTTCTTCCTAACGATCAGCACGCCCCCAGCCCCACTCGACTTGCAGGAGGTGGAGGGGAAAATTGAGGGCTTCAAGGCTTTCACGAAGAAGATGGACGAAAGTCTGCTGCACGTCAACGGTGCGATAAATGAATTTGCGAGGAAGCATGTGACGGGGTTCAAAAAGGAGTACCTGAGAGTAGGACAGTCGTTCAAATCCCTCGCCCAGGCTTTTGAAATCGACCAGCAACCCTTCTCTGCTGGCTTAAACCACGCCATCGCCTACACCGCCGAGACCTACGAGGCCATCGGAGATTATTTTGCCGAGCAACCGAAATACGATCTCGACCCCATCATTGATTTGATAACCGTCTACCAGGGACACCTGTCAAACTATCCAGACATCATCCACGTTCAGAAAGGTGAGGTAGCCTCTCAGCTTTTCATATAGCAGTTGATTCAGCCTAATGTGCTGAGAGTAGTTCAAGTTTGCTAAGGCAGAGAAATTGAAAGTTAAAGTGAACTGAAAACACAACGATGTATTTTATCATGCGTGATTGTTCTCAAATTATGTAACGACATACTCGCTAGCCTGAATAATAACAACAACAACAACAATAATAATAATAATGTGGCATGGTGGTGCGATGGTTAGCACTGTTGCTTCCCATCAGTAGGACCCGGTTTCGAGTCTCCGCCTGTTCTCCTCGTGTCGTCGTGGGGTTTTCTCTGGGTACTCCGGTTTCCCCCCACGGTGCAAAGACATGCTGAGGCTAATTGAGTTGCTAAAAAAAATGCCCATAGGTGTTCATGTGTGAGCGAATGGTGTATGAGCGTGCCCTGCGATGGGCTGCCTCCCCCCCCCCATCCTGGGTTGTTCTCTGCCTCGTGCCTGTAGCCTCCGGAATAGTCTCTGGACCCCCCACGACCCAGAAGGATAAGCGGGTTGGAAAATTGATGGATAATCAATATTTTATGACAGCCTCACTAGTGGCTGAATTGCAATTATCTGGTAGTTAATGAACATTTCATACTGTTACGGTGGGAATATGTGTTTATAATTGCTTACTAAGAGATTGGCAGTTTTATACCGACAAGCAGTATGCGAAACACCCATCAATATTCGTGTGTGGGGGGGGTCCCATCTCCCTATTGTTGCTCAATACCGATCCCCATAAAATTTTCTCATGAGTTAATTGGGGGTGTCGGACCCTCGGACCCCGCCGTATTTCGCATACTGGAGACAAGCCTCATTTTATGTTACAGCACTTATGTTTCCTTGTGGGATTATGGGTTCGATCCACGCATTACATTGGCCTCATCCACAAGAAACTTTATGTTTAGGATTATGGTCCTTAAAGCTTTTTAAAACTAGTCTGCGGTTCCTCTTAGTTCAGCATGTTGACACAGGGCTGTGTGAACTTAAGGGCGTAACTTTGGATTGTGTATGGCCGGGTAGGGGAGCTGAGGTCTCCACCCATTTAAGGGGGTCCAGGGGGTTGCATTGGCTAGGTTTGATTACTGGGGGGGGGGGTTGCAACCCCCCACCCCCCATAATTTACGCCCATGTGTGGAGTATTTAAAGCGGGCTGAGGCCGTACCTCAGTTGGGTAACAAGTACTCACCTCTGTGGCTCGTGGCATGACGCGTGCTTGGAACTACAAACCTAACTGATGTTAAAGCGAGTGGGGGCGGAACCCTTTGGCATCGATGCAACCCCCCGGCTCGATGTTACGCAGTCTGCACGAAATGCCGTTTCGTAATGCAACGGTGGATCTTACAGAATACAACGCGTTTAATGTGAAACGACAAGCGACAGGTTGTGCTCATGAACCCGTGACAGTTTTGGGCTTCTCTTTAAAAGCAGCGTGCATTTCACCGGCAGTTAATAGCGCTGCAGCTTCCTTGTTATCTCACACTTTTTTTCCTCGATGTAACTAGCAATCTGTTTAGCGTCGTCTGCCAAATGTATTTCTGTTCCGCTCGGTTCCCTTATCGCCGAAGAACGTCCCCGTATGATTACACTATACTACACTAAACGGTCCCATTTTTTATGCTTTCGGAGTGCAGGTCGAATAGATCTTACTGTGTAGCACGGCCGACTCTTCCAAGATGACAGACTTCTGTACTATTATGCCCATCAGGAGAAAGGCATTCTGGATCAGTAGCTGAAGTAGCTTGAAGTGATTTCACCACAGTCAGACACTGAACTGAAATCAGTGGTTTCTCACGTTCTGATAAACTTACATTAGGAGCGGATAAGTAAACTCTTTAACTTGCATTTTCGGTTATTTTCCTAAACTGCACCACCTACTGTTTTGGCATAGATGCCTGTTACCCCCTTTCGCTAGGAGAGGGGACCTTGAGATTTAAATGGACTCCCTACGTTGTTTTTTTGTTTTGGACTTGCTGGTTGTGTTTTGTCTGTGTGTCTGGATCAGTATAGCTTCTGTGCAACTGCAGCACTGTTGTTAGTGAGGTCGTTGCAGAATCCATAGTCATCACATCATTAGCTGTATGAAGTTGAATTAGCTCAAAACCCCGTATTCATGGATGGGACCCTGCACTGTCAGAGCAATGAAAGGGAACCAGTGTTGACTAGTTTGAGAGTCCGTGAATTTCCTGCATTCATATGTTGAAACCTGCTTCTCTATTAGCATCTGAACCAAGTGCTATTCTCAGTTTTTCATCGCTTTTCCATGTTTATGAGGGCAGAAAATAATCAAGGAGTTTATTCGCATAGATGTCTTGTGTGTGCATCTTGGGATCTGAACCCACACCCATCGCATCACTAGCACAACACTATATTCGTTAATCTACTCAAGACCTTGTGTTACACCTACAGTATATCCACTCTCCGCTCCATATATGTTTCTGTTTCAAATGACTTTAGAGAGCAGCGTGAAAGCTGAATGCTCTGCTTGGTGCTGTTTACGAAAGACGTCACTGTTGGTTCTGTTGGACATCCACGATGCCAGTAGCCAAGCATTACCTCTGATGAGATTCGCATGTATCCCAAGGCGGGCCATAAGTTGTTGATTGCAGAAAAGTATGGGGCAAGTGACTGGAGGTGCTCCGTGCAGATGGGAGTACTGGGCACGGTCTGTGTTTGGTCATGACGACTTTTGCCATAGGATTAGGGTTCTGAGAAGATGCATGGGCCTCACAGCAGAACCACAGAACTTTGTCAGGGTCCATACCTCTTTGCCTTGTCCACAGTTCAGTAATTCGGGTCCAGAGACTAAAAGTCCAGACTAAGATTTTGTTTCAGCCAACCAGCTGAGTACTCTGTGACTGTGACTCCTTATACTTGGTTGGTTGAAATAAAATCTTGGTTTGGACTTTGAATCTACAATCTGGAGCTGAATTACCCACCTCTGACCTTGTTGGCCAAGCATGCTTTAATCTCATTGTTTGACACTTCTACTCTGATATGGCAAGGAAAACAAGAAGCATGCATTTTGTCCTGGTGTGTAAGGACTTGCAATATGAGATGATTTATGGGGAGTCATTGGGTGACTGATGTGCGAATGATCCTGGTGCAGCCCAACTTGGCCCAGCACAGCCATCCCACTGCAGTTCTGATGGCAAAACTCTCCTGGAAAATGTGAGCTGTAGCTCTGCCTTGAATTATTCAGGTTCCGGTCATATGAGTCATGCACTGTGTACAAAGTCCCACTGCCTCTATGCACCCCACAGATTTATCGCTAATGACTCTCATTGCTCTGTTCCTCTATCCTTCCATCCATTCATCCATTTTCCCACAATCACTTGTTCAATGAGCCTGAACTCTATTATAGGTAGCACAGGGCTCTAAAACAGCTATAAAATGAAGCAGGAATACAATTCCATTTATAGCTCCAGCTGTGTTGTCAGCCCAGACAATGTGTCAGATGATCAAACACTCTGAATAACTTGACAACACTGTGTCTGAGGCCATTCTAGCTTAATTCATTTCAGTTTCAACAACGTCTTACAAATAAGCAATACTTTTTTAATAGTCTCTTGCTGCTGACAGCCAGAGAGACCAGAAAGTTGGCTCCCTGTCTGCATTTAGGGAAGATTTTTAAAATGTATTTGTTTATTTGCTCTCTAACTTCCCCTTAAGAAAAATGCACCAGTTTCTCGTGATTGGTTTTAAATCTAGCACAACCTCACAAAGGTGTTAAAGGACCATATTGGTGCCATACTAATCTGTACTCCTAACCTCCATCACAGGAGCTCTGACCAAGGTGAAGGAGAGCCAGAAGCACATGGAGGACAGCAAGATGGACCGCTCACCACTGGAGGGAATCAACGAGCGCTGCAACATCATCTCCTTCGCCACGCTCGCCGAGATCCACCACTTCCACCAGATCCGTGTCCGCGACTTCAAGGACCAGATGCAGCACTACCTGCAGCAGCAGATCTCCTTCTTCCAGAAGGTTACTGGCAGGCTACAAGAGACCCTGCAGAAGTTTGACACAGCTTAGGACTGAAGCAGAAGACGACAGAAACAGGTGGGATCGGGAATCTCCACTTTAGCGATGCGACAGAGACAGGAAAGGCTCCTTCCCTCCTGCCAAGAACATCCTCCTGCTTTATGGCCTGAGAACTCTGTGGTGACTGTTGCATGATGACTTCTGAGATCTTCCTGAGCCACAGATGGAACATCTGTAGGGCTGCCCAGATGCCGTGTGTATTTTAAATAGAACAGCACTGTTTGCTGGATCCTGTCTGACCGAATCACTGCACCACTGACCACGGTGGATTATTGTGTGAACATTTTTTTTGCCAATTTCTGAATTTTACCAAAGTAACTACAGAGAGAATAACAACTTTCCTGTATGTCTAGTAACACTGCATCCTCTGAAGACCCCTAAAGCCTCACGTCATTGCTTGGATATGAAATACAGTGGAAGTTTCTGAAAGGTTATTTAAAGCTGATCACTGTCTTCCTCGCCACAGACCAGCTGATTTACCAGCTCAGACGAAGTGTTTACAGTTTCACGACAGTCCAGTGATGACCGTGTGTGCCTCTTTTTTTTCCAAAATAAGTTTCCACTTTACAGATTAAATTTTGCCATTGGAGGACTCAGTGTTCCATTTCCTGGACGAAGGCGGCTTGTTTTTAGAATGAACTGCCTGGAAAGCACCGCAGTGATGTCATACTCCAGCCCAGCAGGGCCCACATTTCAGGGTGGCTCAAGTAGCCCGGCCTTAACTCTTTATGATTCCATGGCCTGAACCAGGACAGGGTCTGGGCCAGAGGAACGTTGGACTTGTTGAGGAAGGGGAAATGCTGAGCCCCCCCCCCCCCCCCCCAACACCCCAATAAGACATTAACGTGTCAGGGCACCCCTGCAATGAAGACATTATTTAGAAGATAAAAATCTTATAATCAGGAATGCCAGCTTCCCTTGAATGCAGCTGAAACCAATTTTACCTTTTACATAACTGGGTGGTGCTCTAAAAACAGCTAATACGATGTCACTCCTCTGCTAATGCTGCAGTGCGGAGAGACCGGAGGCCGTGAGGACGTGTGCCAGTGCTCTGTCCGTTCACAGTGCTTCTGTGTGAGGCAGACTGGGCATTGCTTAAGATAACCCCCTGAGACTTCCGCTGGCATGGAGGAACCAGAAGTGTATGACTCTGATTGAGAGAGCAGTGTGCTGGCAAGAAGTGTTGGTGTGTTCCATTTTTTTTCTAATTTAGCTCAACCCCTTTGAAGGTCTCTCAGCTCTTGGTACACAGATTTTCTATTCAGAAAAAAGCTTTGGCACCACTGTACAATAGTGCCTGGTGTAAAAGAAATTATGATTGTTGCCATATGATTCTAATTTCACTGAAAATGTTTTGTAAGCTTGAAAATGCTTGTCTTTCAGTCATTGGCTATAAAGAGACTCTGCTTTACCTGAATTTGTCTGGTAACAAATTCGCAAAACTACAGATACAAAGCACCTGCCCCTCCGTCTCCTGCCACATCTATATTTATTTAGCAGCCCCTTTAGTTCAAACGATACGGCAAACAGTGCATCAGCAAGCATACAGCAGTCAACGTGTCGACTGAGCATAAGTGCAGCTAGGCTCTACTTCCAATGAATGACCAGTCCCAAGTGTAAGTGGTATTGGAGCAAGAGGAACGCACAGCCAGGGCCTAATAACACAAGTGCAAGGTTGAAAGCATTCAAGCAACATTAGAGACCAGCAAGGGAATGTATAGTGAAAAAAGTAAAAGCCTGTTTATCGTGAATAAATGCTTACTGCGGTGAGGTGGGGGGGGGGGGGGGGGGGGGGGGGGGGGGGGGGGGGGGGGGGGGGGGGGG
>JABFEB020000040.1:21619898-21631178 GCA_019775895.2 Stomatorhinus ivindoensis
GTTAGCCCGCGGTGGATGTGACGTCATGATCAGTGTCTGCAGGATGCCCGTTAGCCCGCGGTGGATGTGACGTCATGGCGCTGGTGACTATGCCGGGCAGCTTTCACTGCTGCGTCTGATGTCTTGTGGACAGACTGTTAGTTTAGCTCATTTCTTATAAGCAGTAAAGATACAAAACGAATGACGCAGAGGGCAGGTGATGCTGAGGCCATGAAAGCACAAGCAGAGATTAAGGTTTCCCATGAGAGCAGCGTGACAATGTGACCCTGAGGGCAGCTGGCTTGTGCTGAATCACTCCTGTTGACCTTTCCAGCTGTTCTTTCCAAACGTGAACATTTCATTGTGACAGGAAGTGATTTAACAGGAAGTTATGGCCTCTTCGTTCCAGAGCTCAACTTAAGGCCGCAGTCGTCTTGTGAATTGCAGGGAATCTTACTGGTAACGTCTCTAAACAAACCCTCTGACCAGATTTTCAGCCGTTTAAAAATGTATTTCCTTCCTTAATATTGGTGACATTTCTTGTTGCAGTTTGACTGGTTAAGCAGAAGTTGGTCAGCCGAGTGACACTTTGCCAGTAACGCTTGCTGTTTTAGACCAGCTACCACCAGCTGATTTCTGCATAGAGTGCCAAGCATGCATGCTGCTCCAGGGGAGAAGATGACTGCTGATATCTTTATGTTCCTCACCTTTACAGATGGAGGAACTGGTGGATAAGGGGCATTTTATCATTAACGATGATTTGTCTCTTCTTCCTGATCATCTACCTGGGGCCTATCACGTTAATAATTGGGGTGAGTCCTGTCAGCTAGCAGGGTTTAATCTTCTGAATAGAAACCCCAGAGAGATCCAGCAGAATCCCGTCTCATGTTCCTCATCAATATGTTGGCTTCTAATTAATTCATTGATTGAATTAGAGCATCTAGAGGTAGAAAGTTCAGGTCCGGAAAGTACAAATACAGGCCAAGGTTTTGTTTCAGCTGAAAAGTTGTGTAATCTGTGACTGTGACTCCATAAACTCAACTGGTTGGTTGAAACAAAACCTTGGTCTGGATTTGTACTTTCTGGATCTGAAGTTATTACCTTTGGGAGCATCCAGATTGGGAACAACAATCGTCGTGATTTAATAACAAGGGTCTCGTGGTCCACTGACTCTCCAGTTAAATCTGCTCAACTGAAGTTGATATGGAGTTGATATGAGACAACCCTATATATTAAGAAAAATGCAATGCTGCCAGTGGATCATATTTTCATAACATCTATTTGTACTATAACTGTTTGCACATCATGATGCTACATCGGCATTAATAGTCTGGAGTTTTCACAGCTGTGATTAAACACTGTTGTTATGTTGAGCCGGCTTATTGAATGTCTCTGTATCACCTCAGGTCATGGTGGTTCAGATCAAGTGTTTCCAGGAAATCATAACCATTGGGTACAGAGTCTACCACTCCTATGACCTGCCGTGGTTTAGGACACTCAGCTGGTAAGAATCCTTGTGTAATGTAAGAGCTGGGCAGTGGTCTGGGAAGCGCTAATATTGTCACCAAGCTCCTCGTAGTCTTGGAAATTTGGATAATGAAGTTGCAAAACTCTTGGTTGTTTTTCCATGTAGACCTGGGGTAGGTAGGGAAGCAGTGGGAATTCTGACCAGGCTGCCTGTCTGTATGATCCGGAAGCTCCCAATGGGGAGTTTGTGTTCAGGCAGCCGTAGATGCAGAAATTCTCACTGCTGTGCAGGTACTTCTTGATTTGCGCAAACTACTTCTTCTATGGGGAGACAGTGGCCGACTACTTCGGCGTCCTGGTCCAAAAGGAGGAGCCTTTGCAGTTCCTTGTACGATATCACCGCTTCATTTCATTTACACTCTACCTGACAGGTGAGTAGGTGGGACTATCAGAACCTGAATCAAAGCTGCGATTGAGTGGTTGCTTCTGATTGGAAGTCTCACTTTGCGTATTGAAGCGCTATAAAACTTATCAGACTAAACTTTGCCCCCAGAACGAGACAGGAAGACCTGAGAGTTGAACTCTGTGAGGCTTATTTATAGAGGTTCTCTGCTTGCATCACGTCGTATTCAGCTGTATAATATGATATCTCTGAAGAGAGAACCTCATTTTAAAACCACTTAAGATGCTTGATAAGTGTACAGAGAAATTGAACCCATACTGTAAAGATGAGTCTCTTTCACAAGATTGATGCAATGCTCCACTAACAGGGGAATGCAGGGCATTTACTGAGGAACACTAGTGCCCCCTGCTGTTCACTGGTCTGGCCTGGGTGACTGAGGCTGTATCTTACCTGACAGTTCAGGGGACTGTCTTGATAGGTCTGTCACGGTGTTTGTATGTAATTCTCATGGCGTCTTCCTGTCTTTGGCAGGTTTCTGCATGTTTGTCCTGAGTTTAGTGAAGAAGCACTATCGGCTGCAGTTTTACATGGTTAGTACTCAGGGTTAACCACTTGTACTAATCCCACACCAATCAGAGGAGCAGAGCTAGTCACCACAATGTCCCAAAGGCAGAAATGTGTTCAGGAATGTTCCAGAATGTTTATCACATATTTGTCATTTGCCACCAGAGATGGAGAGATTAACATACCTTACATTACACTAAGGGTGTAAGTCTTGGGGCCTCGGAAACGGGTGTGTGGGATTGCTTTAAGGTCACAGCATGTCCTCATTTAGGGAGACCCCTGGTGGACATACAGCCATCCTGCAGTTTTGGGGAACGGGATTGTCAAGCTGCCTTTTGGCTTCTCTCGGGTGGGGCAGACCTGTGGCTTCTGTGCTGCCCGCTAACAGGCCTTCCTGCGTGTCATTCCTGCCATTTCAGTTTGCCTGGACCCATGTGACTCTGCTGATTGTGGTCACTCAGTCACACCTTGTGATTCAGAATCTTTTTGAAGGGATGATCTGGTAAGTAGGAACACAGCGGCCTGTGTTAAGCTGGCTGTGAGTGAGTGAGAGTTGCATGTTTGGATGCCATGTTTGCATGCAGTTTGCGGTGGAAAAACATGCCCTGTGAGTAAGGTCCTGTGTCACGTTCTGTTATCATTTTCCTGTTCAGTTCTGATCCATACCGACTGTTATAACCATTATCTAATGAATGACAGAGTGCAGTGACAGCTCATATGCCTATATTGATGTGATCAATTCACATCTCCCTCTAGTTGGACCCTTATTGGCTTCTCTGAATAATGAAGATCTGTATTATTCTGTCCGATGACATCATCCTAACCAGCATCCAAAAGGCTGTTTGTTAAAATTCAGTACATTTCTGATTTCTTTATAGGTTCATCGTTCCCATATCCATCGTGATTTGTAATGACATAACCGCATATCTGTTTGGATTCTTTTTTGGAAGGACGCCATTGATTAAGGTATGGAGAGAGTATCCAATTTTCATTGCTCTGCTAAATACTCCTGTCTTCCAAACCACATTACAACCGTCAGAATCAGCACAACAATATATGGGAGGTTTAGGGTCAGACAGGTGTGTTTGAAAGTTTTAGGGGGCAGGACTTGCTTGACCAGTTATCAGTCTAGCTGAGTTTTTCTGAACCATAACCAAACAGTTGCGCCATCAAGGACCCAGAATACCTCTGACAGGTGTGTTGGTGGGAGGGACCAAAAGTGTAGATTTTCTGGAGGTCCCAGGGGACTGTGCTGACATTCACTGGTCTAGCTAAACCTGCACCCTGTTTAGCCAAAACTGTTAAGGAAGAGTCTTTCACTTACAAAGCTGTCATGTGACCCCGTAGCTCTCGCCAAAGAAGACGTGGGAAGGTTTCATCGGAGGGTTTGTCTCCACGGTGATCTTCGGATTCATCGTAAGTGGCTGTCGTTCTTGTCTGGAGACCCTGGCGGCCCCCTCCTGCGTTCAGGTCATGTGACTGCTTTGTCTCTGCCCTCCCCATGTGCAGTTGGCCTACCTCCTGGCTCATTATCAGTACTTTGTCTGCCCGGTGGAGTATGACAGCGAAACGAACCGCTTCGCCGTGGACTGCCAGCCCTCGGAGCTCTTTCTGCTGCATGAATACCGCCCCCCCAAGCTGCTGCAGCAGTTCCTGCGACAGGTGGGAGCCTGAGGCTGTGGCCTGTCTGCATCTGACTGCTTGGACGCATGTGACACTCTGCAGCTCCCTACTGGAATCTGGAAGGGAGCAGAAACGTGGAGCATCTGGGGGTCCCCGAACACTGGAGACTGGGTTGTACGTTATAGGTTGTACACTATAATGACTGCCCCCCCCCCCGCAGGAGACGGTGACCCTCTTCCCCTTCCAGATCCACAGCATCGCCCTCTCCACCTTTGCCTCCCTCATAGGGCCATTTGGGGGCTTCTTTGCCAGTGGATTCAAGAGAGCTTTCAAGATCAAAGTAAGAGACCGCATGCCGAGCCGGGCCGAGCCCAGTCCGCTTCTCGCGCGCCACTGTCCGTCACTTTCCCCCCCACCACACTCTCGTTTGCCCTCTAGGATTTCGCGGACACTATTCCGGGCCACGGTGGCATCATGGACCGCTTCGACTGCCAGTATCTGATGGCAACGTTTGTTCACGTTTACATAGCAAGTTTTATCAGGTAATCAATCAATCAGACAGACAGGTCTTCACATTATGGCTGCTGTTAAAGGCACAAGGCCTGGGGTTTGTCTGCAGGTTGATATTCCTGGGGCCCAGTGCGTGTTCGTGGTCCCTGTATCTTTTCGGGGCCCATGTGTGTGTTCATGGCCCCTGTGGGTGTTCGGGGCCCATGTGTGTGTTCGGGGCCCCTGTAGCTGTCTGGCTTGTGACCCTCTTGCCTCTTTTCCAGGGGCCCCAACCCAAGCAAAGTGTTACAGCAGCTGCTACTCCTGCAGCCAGAGCAGCAGCGCAGTATCTTCAACCTGCTGCGCTCCCACCTGCGGGAAAAGGGCATGTTGCCCCCGACTGGAAGCCAGGCGCAATGAGGGCCGGAGGTGGACCGCTGGCCCCACCCAGCTCGCCGTGGAACCGCCTGGAGCATCTTAGCATCTATACTTACCAAAAACATGCCAGTAATTACAGACAATTAATGCCGAGCGGTCACCCCGGCAATGGGTTGCCATGGGGTTTGCATGACGACTTGAAGAGCGGGCAGGTGGGATGAGGAAGCTGCTGCCTGTTTTCTTGCACTGATAATAATGAGTCTTTCAAGAAGGGGGGGGGGATGTGCAGACATTGCCCCTATTACTGTTGATGTACGGGGAACATGGATGGTAATCTCTACTTTCAAATGGTCCTAATAAGCTGGCCTGTTGCAGTCTTTATCTTTGGGGTCTTTGTGGTCTTGGTCTCTTTGGAGGACTGAAACCTCTCAGATGTCCCTGAGAAGCTGTGACCCCTCCCTTCCCCCACATATGTCTGGATTGACTCTCATTGGCATGGCAATACGTTAATGCAGATCTATAATAACAATGCACAGTATGTACAGACATACGTTCATGCATATATACAAAAAACGAAACTTAATGTTATACGACTTTTCGACTCTTATTCAAGAGTTAGAGGTTATGCAGAAATTATATCTCTTTTGTTAGTGTTTAGATCACGGGTGGGCAGTCTTACCCACAAAGGGCCGGTGTGTGTGCATGTTTTTGGGATAACCTGTAGGTCAGCTGTTCAAACCCAGATGTAAGCACTCTTCAGCTAATCGGTCCTCTAATTAGTGACCTAATTAGGGAGTTGCAGCAAAAACCTGCATACACACTGGCCCTTTGCGGATAAGATTGCCCACCTCTGGTTTAAATTCTAACTTACTTCAGGTTTTATAGACTCCCATTACGGTAGAGTGGCTTGCTAGCCAGAGATGCTGTGTTCGCTCAAACTGCAGCCACTCTGAGTCTCACTGGTTTTGCTAGGCTGAACCAGGGGGCTGCTACGAATGTCCGAACCCTCCTTGCATCTGCATCGTACTTTTTATTAGCTCTGCACTTCCTGACTCTTTTCTGGCTTGTAAAAAAGAGCATTTTGAATTTTTGAATGATACAATGAGCTGTAACTTTGTTTTTAACTGGTTAAGATTGAAACTTGATGAGATTCCGTGTCGTACCCTTAGCGCTGGGGGCTTTGTTTATTTACAGGGGGGTTGCACAAAGCTATAGCAAAGCAGTGTGGTTCAATCACATTATATATTCCCTCTAAAAACCCTTGAGAACATCAGTTCAGTGCATTTGATCTGCAACAAGAGACCTCGTGCACGTTTGGATTTGCTATGAGGAAATAATTGTTTACTTTAGCAACGGCAGTACTTGAATGGGTTTCTTGTCTTTAACATAGATTTTCTCCACTTGTATATTTGTTCTGTTTCCTTTTCCCCATCATCACTTTATCTCTTTTCACCTGTCACTTCTTCTTTTTCTCAGAAGTATATTTAGAGAGTTACTGGGGTTTGTGGACCAGCTAAATGTCCAATAGCATGAAATGCTCACAGTAAGTCCGGGGAAGACTGTCTTTCCAATGACTAGTCATGTACTTTTTCCTGAAAAGCAGAACTTTGTAATGTATGACATTAGAAAGTGGGGTCTGTCATTTTATTAAGTTATTTTGTCGTTTTATGGTACCTTTGGTTTACCATATGTGTAATTGCTGCTGCAAAGAATGGCCTACACATCTGCATTGGCAGACAGTTGATTTTTTATTTTTTTTGGAAAATGTTTCAATTTGATCATTGTTTTTAACTCGGTTTTGGGTTAGATTTTATTCACAGTCCATGTAAAGGATTATATGATCTAGACCTTATATAACTATAAAGGTGGTTTGATTTAATAATTCTGTTAAAAAACAGGACGGGGGAGAATTGTCACACAAGAACAAAGGTAGCAATGTTTGCTTTATAAAAAGATTTAATTATCATTACTACTGTTATTATTATTACAGAATTTGACTGTATATACTGGAGATAAATAAAGGCTGTATTATTTCTTTGTGATAACGTTTATTTTAATATTATTGACTGGGTGTCCCTGGACACCATTTAACAGATTTTGTGCTGTGTGGAAAATTACCAGTAACATGTGACTATTAAGGTGATGTCATCAGCTGTGAATTGAATACCTCCTGAGGTAGTTTAGCTTCATGACTATGGAAGACCTTGGAATTGAGTTCCGCCGTGATCTAGTATAACTGGTACTCCCTTGTAAATTTCAAGGATTAAGTTCCACAACTGACTGGTAATCTCTTGAGAGCGTGAAAAATCGACATGCCCACATGGTCATTGTTGTGACTTTTATTCAAAAAGGTGAGGTTTGTTCTGAGTTAGGGTGTCGTCTGCTGGACTCTCTAGTGTTGACCTGTACAGCCTGAGGAGAGCATTCACTGAGATCAGCTGTAGGATATTCTCTTCACCCTAAGCCTGAAGATGCAGCTCATCCCATGCCACTGGACGGCAGACAGATTCTTCTGCTCACAGTCAGCTCAAGACGCAGCGACTCATCTCCAAGACTGTTTCTCAGCATCGTTCGTTACACGCCGCACGTCTCGAATAGTCATCCGGTGTGAGGTAGAGTAGCTTAGTGCCTCCGGCCTCTGACCGGTGTCTGGCCTGTGCAGATCAACTACTGCAGGGTCACGGCTTGAGGAGGACAGGCTGGTGTCCAGGATGTTTGTTTTCTGAGCTAAACGCCAGCCGATGTGACTCTACATGCGGCATGAGCAGCTCCGGTGCGGTCGGCGCAGCTGCGGCTGGGGCGGCGTCGTAGACGCGGGGATTCTGTCTGTTACGGAATCGCCACCCCAGTCGTGAGGAGCACCTTCATGGAGGGTCGGTGATGGTCCGTTTTCTGCTGTGAAAAGTTCACTGATGAGGTGCTGGTTGGTCAGCGGGGTCTGCTTTCCCTCCACCGCCCGTCCCCACGTTATGGACGAGCGCATGTGCAGTGTTCCTCCATTCCTAACGGTTTGTTTTTCTCCGAGATCGCAGACTGCATACTCACCCGAGTGATAAATGTCCAAAGGCGGATGGAGCCGCAAACAGGACGGGGGGCATGTGCACCTTGTGTGTGCTGGACTGCCCCCCCACCCACTGCCCCAGCCTTGTTTCCTGTGTTTGTAGATGGGCTTCACCCCCCCCCCCATCCTTATCCTGAATAATTGGTTATTTGTTGTGAAGATGGATGGATTTAACTTTCCCGTTATCTTTAATTATGAATAAAAGTGATCGATTCAAATATGAAAAATAGCTAAACCATCTTAAACCGTTTTCACTAAATACATGTCACAGATACATATACTGGTTGTACTGAGAAACAGTTTCTTGTGTTCAGTACATTTCTGTTCAAGTATTTTGCCGTTTATTACATTTTAAACAACCTTTTGTACATATCGCCTGGTAGTTAATATGATATTTTTCCATGATTAAGTTGTAAACGAAAAAGGTTGTTGCCCCGGGGGGGGAACCGTGGTAAAAGTAGCATTTTATTATTTTAAAAAATCACTCACACTGTGACCCGCCAGTTGAGAAACTCTGATTTCATATCATGAATACATACAGTTAATTGTCATGTGACCCTGAATACAGAGCAAAGATCCAATGGAACCACTACCTCACTGCTCCTTCTGACTGTTTGTATCCTTATATGGCTGCTTCCTGTTAGGTTGCCCCAGTGACGGGATAGGGGGCGGGGCTTTCCCATAGTGGCCCCTCCCGTTTGGACCGCAGGAGTCCCAGCAGAGCCAGCCAGGCTTGTACAGCGTAGCGCAGCACCAGGAAAGCTATGGGCACAGTGACTCCCATCAGGTGGAAGGCAAAGGCGCTGGAGCAGCCCGGAGCAGAGGCCAGGCAGAAGGTGCCCAGTGCCGCACAGGGGTACAGCACCAGCTTGGCCAGCATGAAGGCGTGGTTGCGTCCGCGGTAATGCACGTGGGGGTGCAGGGCTCCGCCCCCGGCCACCAGTGCCACCACCCAGATGGCGAGCTGGAAGAAGCCGGCCAAGAAAAGGATGACGCAGCTGATCTGCACAGCCTCCCGCTCATTCAGAGAGCTCTGCGGCAGCTCGTGTGTCAGCTGGTAGCACAGGGGCAGGCCGCCGACGAAAGCCAGGGAGAAGGTGTTGAGGAGCCCCATAGTGCGGGTGGGCCTGACCACATGCAGGAAGAGGGAGTGGTGCACACACCAGAGCAGGCCTACTGTGGCGAAAGAACCAAAGTAGGCCAGGAAGTTAGGCCCATAATCCCACAGCGCCATAGTCAAGCTGCCATTGAACCTGTCCTTCAACTCGCTGGGCTCTGGGATGTTATCTTCACTGCTCCCACATCCAGGAGAGAGAAGTGTGGTTAGAGGGTGACAGGAGGGACAACAGGGGGAATAGCACAGGAAGTCACAGAGGATAGTACAGCCTGATGAGTGATGGAGTACTTCAGTCAGCATTGATTTACTGATAATCATCAGCTGCCGTTATGGCTGTGTGTGTGCAGATCAAGGGTTTCCAAAGTGGGAATGGTGACCGCCAGAAGAGAAATTGGAAAATGATCAGTAAAATGGTCCACCCTGATCGGCAAAATCTAGTGATCGCATATGTCTGGCACTGTTATTTTGAGGGTTGTGGGCTGTAATGTGTGCAAAACGATAATAGTAATGACAATAATGATAATAAACTCACCATATGTCTAAAATGAGGAGAGTGGCTACAATGGCATAGACTCCATCAGTGAAACCTTCTAGACGCTCTTTGGAAAGAGGCTCCCTGGGGTGGTAAGAGTAGTGCCCAACGGCATCAGTTGGGGGTGCAGTCTGCAGACCTGACAACAACATACAGTGCATTAGTGTGGTTTTTTATTATTATTTCTAAGATAATTTTATATGTAATAAGCCATATTTAATTATTATTTAAACAACGTCTAGCTAAGGATTCTTCTGAATAAATATAGTGAAAAGATAATCAGGAATAACAGTGATGGCCAAATGAAGCTCCGTGAACCATTTGCTGTATTTTCTGACCCCACTAGATGGTGCTCTTGGTTTGCTTTGAGCCCTATTATGAACAGAGAACACCATCTAGTGGGGTCAAATAAAAACAGCAAATGGTTCCTGATGCTTCATTTGCTCACGACCAGGGTTTAATACTTCTAGGACTTGTGTCAGGAACTTACATCTGCCATGCGATGTAGAATCCTGCTGTGTAAATATTTGAGAATTCCACTGTAACCTAAATAAAAATGTAACTTTCTTACCAATGACTTTTCTGTAACACCGTTTTAAGGATTGAGAGATATAGGGAAGGAAGACAGCAAAGACCAAGGTGACAAATGACTGTGGAATAAAACAAGGGTGGTAATATCAGCTGACACTTTCCATTAAATGAATACTGCATGTTTGAACAATTACACACATAGATGTGTGTGAACATTTTAAAGATTGCTGCTCACCAGGGGGATGCAGAAAAAGGAGACAGCGGCTGCGATGAGGCACAGGAGCGGCACTCTCAGGATAACTTTCAAAATGTGCCTTTTGTGAAGCGTGCGCGTCTCATTCAGGAACCGTGGGTGGCTGAACCCGTAGAGGACGATGGCGGCCTGTGCACGGAATGGCGGCCGTCTCACATTCTGCTGAACCTTCGACGACTGACCGTCCATCATGCAGCGACTTGGAGCTTACCTGCATCAGGCCAATCATCATGACACAGGCGCAGAAGAGGTTTAACCCCAAGATGTTATCCGGGAAGGCAGCAATCAGGGAAAACTGTGGAAGGGGAAGCGGGCAGTAAGAAGGGTTGAGCATTGGGTGGAGTGAGTTTTCCAC
This sequence comes from Stomatorhinus ivindoensis, assembly GCA_019775895.2. NCBI lineage: Eukaryota > Metazoa > Chordata > Actinopteri > Osteoglossiformes > Mormyridae > Stomatorhinus > Stomatorhinus ivindoensis. The sequence goes on from JABFEB020000040.1 coordinate 21,630,651, forward strand.
CCATTGAAGGGGATCCAGGTGGTTGTATTGTCTGCATTTGATTATTTACACCCTTGGGCAGCAAGCTGACTTTCCCCTGCATCGCTGACACAGCAGTGCAGTGTTTGCATCCCACTGGACCAGTGACCAGCCCATCAAACGCAGCCTTGTTAACTGTAATGGATAGCAATCCTTTCAGGTATAATCAAAACTAAAAGGAGTAAAAAGCTTTTGCGTGTAATTCGCATTTCTGTAGAGCTGTAGTACGCTCCTAAAATAAGGAGAAGATTAATATTTTTTTCTTAATAAATAAAATGAAAATCCCCTTCAGGGCTTTTATACAGAAAGGAGACGGAAACGCACCGTGTAGGGAAGGAACGTTATCAACATCATACATGCCTGGAACAGAGAGATAAAGAAGCAGCTTATCAGCATCAGCAAGGTCTAATATGAGCCATTGTGTGACTGGTTCAAACATAAGAACATAAGAACATAAGAACTATACAAACGAGAGGAGGCCATTCGGCCCATCAAGCTCGCTTGGGAAGA
>JABFEB020000040.1:21642759-21654621 GCA_019775895.2 Stomatorhinus ivindoensis
CTAGAGGGTGGAGGGGGAGGGACAGCAGGGAGGGGGAATTAAAATGAAGCAGAAAAAAGGCAAAAAAAGAGGAATAATGAATTAGTAAATACTGACACTAATATAACCATTAAAATCTTACCGTTACAAAACTCTGTTATGTCCCATGATGCATGCTGAGGGCCTTTTAGTGATGTAGCTACTCGATTTGGGTGGAGTTTGAGATACAAGGGATTTCTGTACATCTTAATTTGTGGTGGCAGGCTTAGCGTTACAGGCAGCTGGGTGACTGATGTCTGTATCCATTGGATCCTACACTCTCAACCTCTCATTGTTTCACCTTGGCCACACGCATGATGCCCCCACCCCGGAAATCTGTCACTCTGTCTGTCTTGTGCTCTTTTGGGGGTGCGAATCCCAGCCCACCAGACATTAAGAAGACATATTCAGCCTCTCTGTTCGGAGCTGGGCTGTAACGTTTGATCACTGCAGGGAATCGTTTTCATACCGGTGATGAGATTCCTGTAACATAACGTGTGATGTAGTGTTTCAAATACAGTCAACTGTGCTGAAAATACCGGTATGGTTTTGGTGTAATGCAAGGCTGGTCCTCAGATATTGTTGAAACATTGGTGTAGATGAGTGTGTGTTGAAGTATAAGATATTTGGTACTAAATGAAGCAATGAACAGCTTTTAAAGACTCGGATTGTGTGAAGCCGCTCTTGTTACATTAGCACTTTGATTCATCTCTGCTGTCCTCTAGTCCTGCTCTTTCCTCTTAAGCTACTTTCCCTGCTGCTCTTGATACGCAAGATAAACTCTCCCCTCGCACGCGCGCTCTGCTTGTGTGTAGTCCTGTCAACGTTTTATGTCTTTTTGTCTTCCTCTCCCCCCCCCCCCTGCTCCCATCTCCTGCAATCTACCTGCCCACACCAATCCATCACCCTGCCACACTCCCATGCTAAATTATTATTTCTTTGATGTGTTACCAGTTTAAAACAAATCCAATCCGCTAGCCTTCAATTTATCACCGGGGACGGGAAGTCACGGCTGAGCTGCAGCTAGTCGGGGGGGGGGGGGTAAGGGGGAGACTGAGAGGAACAGGGGGGGATGAAGAGAGGCAAGAGAAAGAGGTGGAGAGTGAATCAGGAGTGACTGAGAGAGAAACTCAGCAAATGGAACAGAGAAAGGAGAAAGATTTGGATAGAAAGGAGGATAGATGGAGAGAGACAGAGTAGGGAGAAAAAAGGAAGAGGAGAGAGAGAAGGGAGAGAGACTAGAAGAGAGGGGGGAGGGAGAGACAGGGAGAAAGGCAGGGAGAGAAAGAGGCAGAGAGACAAGGAGGGAGAGACAGGGAGAGAGGCAGGGAGAGAAAGACAAGGTGGGAGTTACAGGGAGAGAGAGAAGCAGGGGGAGAGACAAAGGGAGAGAGGACGCCCCTCCCTTAATGGCCTCCTCCTTCTCCTAATGCCTGCGATAATGTATCACTCCTTGCTCGGCTGACAAACCATTTGCAGGGAAATGACTTTTCATGCTGCAGATTAGTCCTTTGGGAGCAGAGAGGGGAGCTGCAGCGACTCCCCCACAGCACAGACGCGGCACAGACGCGGCACAGACGCGGTGAGCGCGGAGGACTCGCGACGGGCTCTTGCCCTCCACGTCACGCTCCAGGTGAGATCCCTAGCCAGAGTATGGCTGTGTTAAAGATAAACGAGGTCAATTAACAGAGTCACTGGGGGAACGGATCAGCTTCCACACCAGTGACTCCGGAAGCACGGCGCTGCGTGGGCGACGCCTCCCCTCTCGCCCCCTCTCTAAGACCCTGGCCCTCACAGCGGCCCTCTCTGTTTGGTAAAAACCCCTCTTCACCTTTAATTCCCCTTCTCTCACTCTCTCACTCTCTCCTCCTCCTCCTCCGTTCTCTCTCACGCACAGCACAGCCTCACGGCACCACTGCCCTCATACTCTGTCATGTCCCTGTTTACTCAGCTCACATCTCATTAACTCCACTGTTCTTTGGCTAATTCCCGCTCCAGGATGAGGTCATGATTGTACAGGCTCTTTAGGCAATTAAAACACCTCCCCCGGCCCCCCCATTCATGCAGATGGGCTGACAGACAGCTAGATACTGATTATGTCTATCTCCAGTTTTAGGATTTCCATGTTTTTTTTCCCAGAGTTCCTCTCTGCCCTGTCAGGCTTCAATTCCACGAAGGCAGAACATGACACAATCAGGGTGGTGTCATCTGAGCAATATGCTAAGTTTTCTGGGATGATTTTAGACAGAAAATGATTGGCAGCAGCTCCTCAGGTCCCAGCTATGGATCCCATTGGCCAGCCTGTCACCGGACTGGAGCTGGGGAGTCTGGTGCCTGGTTGCATTACGTTCAATTACCCTAATTAATTTGCTGTGCAATTTCTGAAGGCAACTGCAAGCACCTGAGCTTCCTGAGGAGTGTCGGGGCAAACTGGAGAAAGGAGGCAGGATTAATGTGCTCTGTCAGCCAGCACCTGCTTTCACACACTTACTGTTATATGGTTCGTTTTGATTGGCCGATTGGCAGCATGAGGTAATCCCCGCTTTTCCAGCACGGTCAGTCTGAAATGCGGGGTTGGTAAGACCTCAGTGGAACAGGGAGACACAGAGAGAAAGGCCTTTAATGGGGGAGGGAAAGAGGTAAAGTGTTTATGACGAATATAAAAGGCAACATTGGGAAGAACACATGAAAATGAGAGGGGGGGGGTGCATAAAGGACGGGAGGGAAAGATGTGGAAAAAATTGTGTAGGACACAGGAGAGGGAGGGATATGTTTGAATTTTAAAAGTGCTTTGCAGTATAAGGAGAAGATAATGTGCAGATATTCTGATAATCACACCCAGCAGGTGGCAGTTTCATGATGAGGGTAATGATGACCCTATACTGACCTGTTAACAGGGACACGCGGGTGACATGGCAGCTCAGCGTGTGATTACACGCCTGTGAGCATGTCATAACGCAGGGAGTCGAATTGGGACGCAGCTCAGCGTTAATCCCAGCTGGCAGCTGCATCCTGCCAACATGATCGCAATAAAAATATAGTGATCAGTTATATGGACAAAACTTGAATATGTTATGGTGGGGAGCACCAGGGACAGCCTGCCCTACAAGTGATATAGGCGACTGACTAGGGCGCTTGATTAGGGGGTGCAGAAGAGCAACTGAAAAAAAATAAATACCTCTAGTAGCATTCCATGACATTACAGTTATTTATACTAGTTTTAATATTTCACTGCTTTTCGAGTGATACATGCTAGCTAGTTAGCAGCCAGGTACCCTGGCCTAGGGGTGGGCGATATGCCTTAAAATTATTATCACGGTATTTTTCACTTTTTGGATGGTGACGGTATTATATCACAGTATTAGTTTTTTCGAAGTTTTGAGGGGAAGAATGATGTCCTGTTCTTTTATATAATTAAAATTGTAAAATATGTTTTATTTTATGGTTATGGGTGGTGTTACTTTGAAAAGATATAAAAAGTGAGATAAGTAATGTTTTCTCATATAAGTTTCATGTTTCAGAGTGAATGATAAGCCGTTTCAGCCGAAAACAGCGCACTTTACAGCTCATTTCCAATATAACACAGGGTTACCAACTATGGTCAGCTGGCTGGTGTGAGATTTTCAATTCGAGATGCACACACATGCACATGCATTTACATGTATGTAGCAGTTTTATTACCATGTAAATAGTCTGTGGGTTTTGAAAACTACCCAAATGCTTTTGATATCGCTAATTGTAAGTTTATAATGGAATTATACAGATTTGCTGTAAGATTTCCTGCGTGAGCACCTTACATGAAATCAGCAGCGCATACATATGCTGATTTGGCGAATATGTTTAACTTTTTAGTTTAATGTGTATAATTAAACGAAATCTGCTTTAAATCTGTTTTTCATTTGGTAATGTGCTATCAGGACGTGGAGCCGGAGTATATTACACAGAAAATTAACACAACGTAGATAAGCCGATTACGTATAGGCCTACTATATAAGAACAACTATTCAGATCACAACCGAAGCTTGGAAGAAAATAAAATGCTTTATTTTTATTAATAGCCTATGCAGTATAATTGGGCTGTTGACTTGTCGCGGTTTTAACGGTACAGTCCAAATCCATATCGCAGCGCAAAATCACACCAGTAATAACTATGGTACCGGTTTACCGCCCGCCCCTACCCTGTACTACTGAAATGATATTAATATATATATACTATGTAGTGATACGTATGAATTTACATTTTTTTTCTCCTGCTCTTGTGTGTGTGCGTGTGTGTGTGTGGAGGGGGTACTCAGAATCTCGCCTAGGTAGTGGATAAAGTCATATTCAAATACCGGTAAAATGGGGAGTACAATCACCAGAATTTGATATCAGCTGTTATGATTTAATTATCTCGAATCACTAACCACAACAAAATAAGCATGAGGACAGACTTACAACAATAGCTGTGAAGATGTAAATAGGCTCATCCATCTTTCCTGGCGGACAGCTGAGGGCGCGCATAGCTGCGGACGGCACGGGAGCGCGCCGTTCTCCGTTCTGGCTGCGGAGTTTAGAGTTGTATAGGATAAGCAACTCAATAGCTAATCCAGAGAACTTCCGCAACGCCATAAAATATAATCTTATTAATGTTATTCATTTTAAAACGTAAATTAAAGAAACAACTTTGCTGAAGTAAATTCAGTTAGACAAATAATTTTGGAGTCGTAGTTTATTATCTATTTCCATATTTAGGAATTAACTCACTCGCGTTATTAACATTAAATAATTTCTCATGAATTGAACTGCACGAGCAATTAAACTTAATAACAATCACATAACAATCTCAATTTGATAGCGGTAATAAAACAATAAAAGCTATCAGTTTCAATCGCAGGCGTGAGAGTTCGCACACGGCACTTATAAAGCCTCCTTTTCTCCGTACTTATTCAAGCGTCATTAAATTAATTCTTTAGGAGTCTGAACACTCATCCTGCGTCCTTATGCTGCATTCGTTTATAAAATACCCGGAAATGCAAGCAATGGGTAGACATACAGATCAGCCTGTCCCGCCAACCTCTACCCGGTGTCCCTTCCTGTTGTACGCCTAACGACAACAGTTTAAATTCATCACATAAATAAATAATAATACCGTGAAGTTAAATCTGCGGCGAAGTTCCTGTTTAATGCGGTGGCGTTCTGGTTTAAACTTAACATTGAGGTTTTATTTTAGACTCCACGGCGAAGTTCTGCTTTACACTATTAGGTGTTTACAAGTTCTGGATTAAGCTCAGTGATCTTTCTCCGTTGTCAGAAGTCCTGCTTGTCATCACGGGCAAGCAGTGAGAACCGTGACACCTGTTGAGGGCCGTTTCAGTTTCAGGTTGGTTCCCTGAAGGATGGAGGCCTGAAATAGGGGTTAAGTGTTTTCTGGATGGCTGCATGCCTGAATATGAATATCCCAAGCATGGGCGGAGTTTGAGGGAGGCGGGCGGCTTGTCGGGAGGGAACTGACTCTAGTCTCCTTGGGCTAAATTGCAATAATTTGACAAGACCAGCATTGCACATGTTCTGCGTTGACACGGCACCTTTGCATAAGGGGTTTGTCGGTACTTTATTGGTACAAAAAGCAGTATGTTAGTGTGCATCAGATACATATACGTGAAACCATAACGTACTATGGGTGAAGTGTTAATGCGTCCGTTGTATCGGGGATAGAAGAAGAAAGAAAATAAAGGAAAATAAAAGAAAGAAAGAGATAAAGAAAGAAAATCTGTTGAGATGCTCTTGATTTGCCGATCCAAAGCAAGGTTTATCCTATGTCTGACGGAGTTACAGATCATAAGGTCTGAACATAAAGTTACAGCTTCCGAGATATTCTCTATTTGAATCATATGGTTACACATTCTTTAAAAATCATTCATTTCGAAAATACCGACACATATTTTAAAAATATGACTAATTGCACGTAGCCTAACGTCTCTATGAAATTATTATTTAGGACGTCAATAGCATTAAGTTTAATAAACTGTTTTATTATGAAAAATATATATATATATATTGCTGCATTTCGGAGTTCGTGGTGTTCATTTTTAATTCCCGAAAATACATAACAATAATAATATTAATAGTACCTATTACAATGATAAAAGTATTTAAATGTTTTAAGTCGCATGCTGCCCTTTTGGAAATGCACACGAAACGAAGCGAATCTCAGCATTGCCAACACGTAGAAACTAATAAGCTGTATGAAGGCAGACGTTCACTCTTCCACTCTAGGGGTGTGTTAATGAAAGCACCGGGCTCATGGTTAGATACGCAACTTGCAGAAATCAGCCAATGTGTCATCCAAATGGCACGTATGTCAGCACTTCGACGATGTATTCAAAGAGTGCGTCTACATTCTTTATTAACTAGTTTTAGTAATGATTCATTACTATCTGGATTTCTTTCTCCTTTTTTACAGGTAATATCCACTAATTGATGAGATATATTTTGTTAATTTACCGGCGACTGGAAGTGATTAAACGGACATGATGTATCCATGTGTATATTTTGGTTGCATACCAAATTGCATACGAATTTGCTCTTATGGGATGTACACCGTGTTTCTCGTCGCTGTCTGTGTTGCCATCCATTAATTGATACTAAAATTGTAGTTCACCTTTTAGCAAGCTCGGATCTCTTTCACCGCTAGTTTCGCAGGGAAATTTGCCCTCTGTGTTCATAATAAAGCTAGTAATTTGGCTCATCTCAGCATTTTCTTAAACGGAATTTAATTTAAACGGAAATACAAATTTAATTCAATGTTTTTTTAATGCTTTTTGCAGAGAATAATCAGATACAAAGCTCGAGAACAGTATGAAAAACAAATGAGTAAACAACAGCAGGACAACAACAATAATAATAACAAAAAAATAATATTAATAATAATAGCGGAAACTGCCCAATAATAATGGCTTGTGAGTAGCCAAGTGCTTCAGGTGAATTCAGCACTCAGAAATGTAAGTGACGTTTCAGGGAGCCATATGGCCGGGAAGCTCTGCTCACTGACCGGCTAACCGAGGTGCCAGAGCGTCCGTAATGTTTGTCTTTGTGTAAATGATAGTGTTGGAAGTGAGAAGACCACAGGCATCCCGACGAAGAGGCGAGAAGAAACGCGGTCATAAACGTTACATTATAACGTGAAAACAATTACTAACCTAAACAATAACACAGAAGGAATAACAGGGCCAGAATGCATTTAAATATCGATGACCACAGAGTTTTCTCTAGAGAGAAATCGCTGTCCGTATATCATCGTCCATTCAAACTTATTCCGCGTGAAAGTAGAAATACAATTTCGGAATTTTAAAAGATGAGGAGAAAGTCCAACTGGACAGATATTGACAGGCTGAAATATCCGCACGTGGGCTCATTCAAGACACTTGCTGCATTAATGAGCTCCTCGCACATGACAGCTACAGCCGCCGTGTTACATGGGGTGGGCCAGGAGCTGAATGTACTTATTGTAATGCACTGAGCGGAAGTTTGACGCTTGTACATGATGCTGGGTCATAATCTGACAAATGAAGAAACTCTGATACGAGTGAAGGACGGGAAAATGTGGGGTAGAGGCATGTATAATTGCAAAATAATTGCTAAGTAAATAAAGTTCTTGGGGGGGGGGGGGGAACAAATCATTTATATTCAGACATCACCATATGGTTATTACAGTCTTAGATAATAGATCATACCTCCATCACAAGTAATATATGGAGCCTAAATGTGTGAAAGATGTGGAAAAAACCCGCCACAATGAAATCAACTTCGAATCTTTCTGAATAACTCGACAATACACATTCGTACATTCTGGTATCTGCGGCTGAAAGACAGCTAGATTTCCACGCCCCGGAGCGATCCCTCGTCTCACGATGGATGGACGGTAACTTGTTCTGGTGGCTCGGTTTGAGTGGCGTCGGTTTTAATGTGCTGAGCTACACACCACGCCTTCACCTAGTAGTGGGGGCGTCACCGCGACATCAGGCGGATAAATGCGACGCACAGCCCAGGCTGAAGATATTAGAAACATCTTAAGAGGTGTTTCATCCAGAGGAGTCACCTGAAAGCGATTTTGCGGCTGTTCTGTATACCTTTGGATAATACACACCTGAGTGGATTGAGATTTTATTTATTCACTGTTCAGGTAAATGATCGGTTTCTAAACACCAGAAGGTACAACTGGCAGTAGCATAGCAGCGCAGGAGATTCTGAACTTGCTTTATTACCCATAGGGTGCATCGAGCTGCTCAGATCTCCTCGTTTCTGTTTTTTCCCCCGCGGTTTTTAACGTACAACGACTGATATATGCAGAAATAACGTCATCTTAAGCACATTAGTGGGTTATCCCCGGGGTAGAGAAACCCGGTGAAGATGAGCGTAGGGGTAAACAAAAATTCCTTTCGAATTGTGCAGGTTTTAAGTCTGCAGGACCGACTTAGGCTTGTTAACTAAGAGTATCCATATACAGAATTGCTCATGAAGTATAAAACTGAATTTAATCGTGCTTTTACACCACCGATTAATTCCAGCGCGTCTTTTTTAGCGTGTTGTGCCCCGAAAGACTCTCTTTAATGCCCATCGCAGCTCTTCGTCGACTGACCGCGCAACTCAGTAACCAACTGCGGGAAACACGTACCGTCAAGTGCAGTTGCGTCTTCGGAGAGAGCGGGACGATGTCCAGCGCACCCGGACGAGGTAAGAGGGATAGCCCAGCAGAAATCCCAGTGTGCAAGAATCTGAAGCCGTTTATTCAGTTAGCGCTGCAACCTGTCACACTTAAATGAATATGAAAAGCTTTCCTAGTAAAAGACCATCTTGGATTGTTGTGTTCGGATATAATTGGAAATGTGCCTTTCTGAGAATCTTATACCAAAACAACAATCGTAATAATATTGTTATGCACACTAATGCATTAAAATTAAAATTGTGTTAATATTGCAGGATATTTGTATGATCAAAGTGTGTGCATAACTATTTAGGCGTTGTGATGAAGTTACGTTTACGTCTAATATAGAGCTATACTATACTGTATACTTTACTATGAAAGCCTATTTATTAGACACTTGAATATTACAGAATGACCAATTAAAAGTACCATATAGGCTAATGTATATTATATATAATTGTAGCACATTTTATATAGGTTTCCCACCTATATGTGTTATATATGTGTATATCACCGGGTTACATTATATATATATATGTATATATATATATATATATATATATATATAAAATGTAACCCGGTGATATATACACATATATAATGTGTATATATATAATATATATATAATGTGTATATATATATATATAATGTGTATATATATATATATTGTATATATATACAATTTCTGTAATGGACATTAATAATAAGTAAGGAAAGTATGTTCACTAATTGAAAATTCACAACTCGCATTTTACTCTAACAGTCATAAAATAACAATAAGCCAAAATTCAAAATATAATATTATATGGTACTTTGAGGTATTTCGTTCTCACTTTTAGAATATCGTTGAATCTGTAGAACACCATGCTGGTACACCTACTCAAAGACAAATAGGGCTATAGGTGAAGCATTATCATTTAATAACCCACCAGGGGATGCTCTCATCGCAGCTATAAAATCATGTACGATTTCATTCCCAAATCAACTGGAAGTAACTATTTTAGAAACAGTAAACGTTTAAATAAAAATTAATACGGCCTATTTCATATGACGATAAAAATGAAAGTTAATGGTATCATTCCGAATTTTATATCGATTAAACGAATATTTATTGGTATATTTGATAATTGTTGTTCGTTGATTTTAAATTATGAGAAAAATAAGTGGTTATTAAATGGAAGTACATCTTAAACGAAAACATGTTTTGTATATAGATTCTTCTTAGTTGATCTAATATTAAACTTCACTTTCAATAGTATACTTAAAGAAATTGCGTTAATTAAACTTATTAAAATGATTTATGGGCAAATCGAGTGAGATGGTGAAGTCTTTTGGGGTAAGCCTATTATTTTTCTTTTACGTAATTATGTAAACCCTTTCTGATATGAGCGACCTTCATTTATATTTTGAGCCAAATATAATAGGCCAAATACAATAATAAAATTAAATTGATATACTGTAAAGAATATCTCAAGGTTTTGCAATATGGATGAAAAGTTATTCAAGTGGAATTAAAGCAATAGGTCTGTTACGAATATAGAATTTGGAAAGTAAACTTGTGTATTGAATCAAAACCAATGCATCACGCTAAATTGCTTAACCGGAATTAAGATAATCGAATATATGATACAGGAAAAGCAGAAGTTATTGTAATTAAGATCAGTTGTTTATTAAATAAGTAGAACTATGTCATTCCATAGTCGAAATGTTTTCTTTTAACCTGCAGTGCAAAACGTAACATTCCAGCGCAGCCTACATTCCTGTTAAATTCAACGTATTGAATGAGACATATCACAAAATTAATTGCTACTATAAAAGTAAAAAAATTCTATAAAACAAGACAAAGCTACAATGTCCCAATATAGGATCCAGTTGGAAGATTAATCGGCAAAGGGTTTTACTGTTTTCTCCTACAAATACAGACAATTGAAAGACCTCGTTTGGAAAGTAATTAAAAGTTCCTTTTAATAAATTGCGAGGGATCAGGGGAAAAAAAGATGGTTATCGCGTGGTCTTTGTCAGTTTAATTACGACATTGACGGATGTGATGGTAACTCTCGCTGTGGATAACGGAAGGATTCAGTCAGTCCAGAAGCACCCTATGTGGTCTGGACTTATTGATGTGAACTGTAGCATGAGACGACCTGTCAGACGCAGTTTGCTGGTTTAAAATACATCGATTTTAAACTACAACCTGCCCAGGTTACATAACTCATTGCAATTATTTACGGATCTCTGCCGCCCTGATATACTGTGTAATTGAGTGAGTGAATTGGATAGTCTTTATAAATGACAGTTGGCTCTCACTTTGCGTTACTATTGAAAAAAACATGTTACAAATTATTATATTTTGGTAATCATTAATAGCAACCTATACCACACAGACGTATAAATGATTAATGTGTTAATATAATAGCGTACATCCGAATTAAGAGACTTACTCGTTTAAATATGATATAACCCCCTTTAGAGACCGCTGCACTGTCAACACTTAAGTAGGTACCAACGCAATCAGTTTTTTACGATTCCGCAAACCTGCAGTAGTTTGTTGGAAATATAGGTTATGTGGTGGGTTGCATAGCGTTACAGGTGTTAAAACATCTCATTTAAGGGCAATGTTATTTAATTGGTAACTTAAATTTGTTTCATTTAATTTGTACAACTGATTTTGTATTGGTGATTTTGAGTTATGAATTTTAACGTATACGCGCCCCTTGGACTTTCAGCAACTTCAGCGCAGCCGGAAATAGTGGCCGAATAACCGCATTGACTAAATTCATTTTTAAACACATATGTCCGGTCAAACATCGATGTTTGGTTCAAAAGAAAATAAAACGTTCAGCTTAGCTGATTGACACAAGTGGCTGTCTTGAATACCTCCGTGAAATAAGGCTGTTGATCATTCATATATCCCTGTGACTGCTCCATTTTACATGGTATATTTTTTACAGGTAATAGCCTATATAGGTCTACTTAGCAGTTAGGAGGTACGATTACTGATATCATAGCTGTGATTTTATAACAATAAACATAATAACAATAATCCACAAGTTTATTTCTTCATTGTAAACAAAATTACAAAATACCTCCGTGAAATAAGGCTGTTGATCATTCATATATCCCTGTGACTGCTCCATTTTACATGGTATATTTTTTAC
>JABFEB020000040.1:21660647-21680207 GCA_019775895.2 Stomatorhinus ivindoensis
CCCTCTGATGTTCAGGGATTCAGGCAGGATAGTCCAGGATAATCCACCCTCTGATGTTCAGGGATTCAGGCAGGATAGTCCACCCTCTGATGTTCAGGGATTCAGGCAGGATAGTCCAGGATAATCCACCCTCTGATGTTCAGGGACTCAGGCAGGATAGTCCACCCTCTGATGTTCAGGGACTCAGGTAGGATAGTCCACCCTCTGATGTTCAGGGGTTCAGGCAGGATAGTCCAGGATAGTCCACCTTCTGATGTTCAGGGGTTAGAAGCTCTGCCAGCTTAATAAATAAAACAGTTTGTATAAATGCTAATATTCACAAAATGGACTATTCAATGGTAAAGTCAATGACACCCAATATAAATACAGATAAACCTTGAAATATGATGCTGGGGAAATGGGCCAGAGATGTGGTCGCCACACATGGGGGGCGTGGGGGCAGAATACAGCCTGAGAAGAGGGGGAAGGCAAAGGGAACAGAGGGGGGGTGGCCAGAGAGATGGAGGCGGGGGGGGGCAATCACCTGTGGGAGAAGCTGTCACTAACAGAGGGGAAGGGTTAGCTAATGAGTAACCTACCTAACCGCTGAGCTATGCTAGTGACCACAGCAGGGCCCCCCCACATGGGCATCGCCATGGAGAATCTGGCAAGGGCGCAGGGTGAATGATGCGGGAGTTTGTGTGAGAAGAGGGATGCTGGACTTGTATCAGGACACGCTGGGGTCCCGCTCACCCCTTAGGTTCCGGCATAGCTAATAAAATGGGGGGGTGGAGACGGAGTTTTACCCTGGACCCCGAATCCAGCTCAGATTAATGGTTTACAAGGCGCTGGCATCTTTGCTGATTTGCATATGAAGGTTCCATGGGGTGAGTCATTCACAATGGGATCACTGTTCACAGCTTATGACACGTGTCTTTACATGTGACACACTTATGTTTGTCATGTTTCTCCTAAAGTGATAGTTATTCTGTTTCACAACGCAAGATAAAGTTGAATTTTACACACATTATGCTCACCAAAATCATTTCCCTGAGCAGTTAGCAGAAATACTAAGCCTATCAAACTGAGCAATTCTGGGTAATTAGTGGAACAAACATTGCTGCGTGTCGAGACCCCTGATGTGTGTGTTTCCATTCTGCAGGTGCTGATTACTCCGGTCAGGCAGCGTACACACACACCCCGTACGCCTCCTACAGCGACACCTGGAGGTTCACTAACTCTGCCATTCTTGGTGAGGTCACCACACCCTGAAACACCCAGCAGCTTCATCAAGGTGGTCCTGAGGTTTAAGGTGGTCCTGCAGTTTAGGGTAATCCTGAGGTTGAAGATGGTCTGACACTTTAGGATAATCCTAAGGTTTAAGGTGGTCCTGCAATTAAGGGTGGTCTTGAGACTTAAGATGATCCTGCAGTTCAGGATAGTCCTGTGGTTTAAGGTGGTCCTGCAGTTTAGGGTAATCATGAGGTTTAAGGTGATCTGGAAGTTTAAGGATAGTCCTGTGGTTTAAAGTGGTCCTGCAGTTTAGGATAGTCCTGATGTTTAAGGTGATCCTGCAGTTTAGGATAGTCCTGAGGTTTAAGGGGGTCTGGAAGTTTAGGGTGGTCCGGAAGTTTAAGGATAGTCCTGAGATTTAAGGTGGTCCTGCAGTTTAGGGTAATCCTGAGGCTTAAGGTGGTCCTTCAGTTTAGGATAGTCCTGAGGTTTAAGCTGGTCCTGCAGTTCAGCATATTCCTGAGGTTTAAGGTGGTCCTGCAGTTATGGATAGTCCTGAGGTTTAAGATGGTCCTGCAATTTAGGATGGCCTTGTGGTTTAGGCAGCTCCTACAGCTTATAGCTCCAGTTTAAAATGTACGTTATGTATTATGTCATGGAGCTTTTAGGGTCTTACAAACCTGAGTGGGATAAAAGGCTTGTGACCCTGAACCTGCAGGCCACACATCACAGCGGAAGCTGAGCTGCAGTTTTCAATCAGTTGTCGTAGAAAGCAGTTCTACTTGAATGAGGGTGCAGGGGGGGCGGGGTTAGCCCCGACGTTCATGCTGAACAGCTGTCCTCTATCCTGCAGTCACAAATCACTCCTTAACTCAGAGCGCCCCATTCCAAAATAATGTATTCCAGTAGGATAAAACGACGACCACAGGGCAAAGATAACCAGTAGTGACTTAGTGCACACAGTGAGCTCATTAAAGGATTAACCATTAACCAGTGCTGACGAGCCCCACCGATATCAAAGGAGTTTTAATGGTGCAGCCTATTAGCCGCTGCTCTGAATCAGCACCGAATGCTTTTGCAGGGCTGCCCAGGTTACCATGCAGGAAACTACACTGAAAAGAAAGTGGCTGTGCATTTATACTGGCTGCATAGTGCAGCTTGTCTACATGTAAGGGCTGTTCAATCACTTTGTGTGATTTTAGGAAGAAATCAAGATCACAAAAAGTGGGAGTGGTGCCTGGAATCATGTGGTTGTTACTTCAAATCCAGCGTTACCAGATTATGAGGATATTGCACAGGGCGTAAATTTCTCCAGGTGCTATCTGACTCCACTTTCTCAAAATGTAGTACACCTCACTTTGGTTTCTGCTAAGTAAGTGCGACGAGGTTTATTTCAAAATATTTTTACAAAAAGTGTGTGTTTGCATTTATGTGTTTATCTCAGTTCCATTTTATGTATCAAAGCTTTTTACTCATATGAATCATGATACATTGACAATGAGGTTTGAGTGGAGACAGACCTGAATTCAGCGGTTTCAGGCTGGGTGAAAAGGTAAAATGACATGATTTTTGTGGTGACCCCCACAGGGTCACCATATTACTACAGCACAGCCTCGCGGACGGCAGCCGCCTCCAGCACAGCCTACGATCACCTGTAGGGGCTGGTCCACAGTCCAGGGTCTTGAGCGGCAGTCACCTCGGACGGTGGTGGTGGGAGGGGATTGCCTGCAGGAACAGGACATGTTTCTAAAGGCAAAAGACGAGAAGCTGAGCCAATCAGCTGCTGCAAAGGAGACGACAAACCGGAGAATCAGGGGTGGAGCGGAACATCAGGCGTGGAGCGGAACATCAGGCGTGGAGCGGAACATCAGGCGTGGAGCGGAACATCAGGCATGGAGCGGAACATCAGACGTGGAGCGGAACATCAGGCGTGGAGCGGAACATCAGGTGTGGAGCGGAACATCAGGTGTGGAGCGGAACATCAGGCGTGGAGCGGAACATCAGGTGTGGAGCGGAACAGATCCGTGGAATGACTGGAGGTCCACACCTCATTCGGAATACCAGGAGACGATGTCACTGTCACAGACTTCATTCCTTCATCTTATACACAGAGTTGGTGTGTCTCACAGACTTCTGACATCTAAGGCATTTTTCTTTATCATGGATCTACAGCAATCTAATGAACTCTGAGAGCACACAGACAGCACAATTTCTATGCAGTTTATAATCAGTGGTAAATTAATCTAAAAAAAAAAAACATGAATTTGATTTCCCAGTGGAAAGAAAACATGATGAACAGAAATATCAACTTCCCATCAGAGAAAAGATGTGGTGTTTCTGTAGCTGCTGTGTAGGGTTTTATTTAAGAGGGACACAGTGAGAGCCGATGGTGACCCTGGGGAGCAGCACTGTCAGATAATGCAGCCAGCCTTGTGACTTTCTGGGCGCCATTTAGACGCGTGGATTAGATGATTACAAAACGGGGGTCCATCCTGGAAAGACTTTCACCCTCGACATTCAGGGTTTTCTTTTATCTCATGCTGCTACTCTAAGGCCCGTGACAGAAAACCATCTGGATATTATATCTCGAAATGCAAATGTCATATTTCCAAAGAACTATTTTAACTAAATAAAGCATGAATAACATACGTTTGCTTTTTGAAACTCTAAATGTAACACAATGACCATAAAATAAAAGTAAAATGAAAATAAAATGGGCATGCGGTGGATTTGGGTACTAAGACACAAGTCCTGCTGTACTGGTGGGGGTGGGGGGGGGCATGGAAAAACAAAGGTGAGTGTCCACCAGAAGGAGCTCATTTACATATTAACAGATTCAATCAAAACAAGCATCATGTATAATTGTCATCTAGGCGTATCACATGTATTCATAGATCACCCCATGTTCATGCTAGACATAAGGCATCGGTAATCTGATAACTTAAAACGAGGTTCCCAAAGTTTTGACGAGGCTAAGCGCTGGCAGTGCCTGTCATCCAATGGGAAGCTGAGGGGCGGACCAACATTTTTTTGTGCCAATCAGACGTCACGACGGGCACAACCAATCAGATCACTAGGTCATGCTGAAGGCACATCAAGGGGCCAGTTTGTCGACACTTAAGGTCCAAAGAGCTTAGCTTTATTTTTTTTCAATTCCAAAAGATGCTTATAAGAATTTGTTGCTGAATATTATAATTTTCTGCCATGTTAAATGTGCAGTTTGGTAGCTCTTATCTGATTAATGAGAGGGTGTGGTGGTGCAGTGGTCGCCTCACACCTCTGGGACCTGGGTGCTGTTGTGTGGTTTCCTGTGGGCTATCCTGTTTACCCCACAGTACAAAAACTAGCTGTGGTTAATTTAAGTTACCAAAGTTGCCCATGTTCCCTGCCTTGCGCCCATAGCCTCTGGAACAGGCTCCAGGCCCTTGGTGACCCTGAATAGGACACAGATGGATGGATGGATGGATGGGCGATTTGTTAGTCTGGAAGATGCATGCCTTAAAGAACTTAAGACAGACCATTGGGTGCCAGGTGCGGGTTTGTAAATGTTAACACTCACTGCATACATGCAGTGAAGGTTACATGCATTTAAACAGAACACCTACGTGTATCTGGAGAGACACAGGTTCCACTTGAAACCAAAGGCTGGAGATGAGTGCCATAGTATAGTCATGAGCATGTCACCCTGCAAAGCAGGAAGCTTTGTCTCTGACACACGCTTGCTGCTGCACTCCATGCTAGTTATCGCTGTGCAATGAATTCTGGGGCCTGAGATCACAGCAAACCCCAAACGCACAAGTGCACACTGTGCACGACGGGATTCTGACTGACAAAGGTCATTAGCCACCAGTCCCTGATCCATTCAGGAATCTGTCATAATTTAACAACAAGCAAATACCTGAAGCCAGAATGACTGTCATCGGAGAAGAGCGTCAGCTTCGCTAAGTAACTGCGCTTTGTTTGGCCGTCGGACTCCAGCCTCCAACAGTTCTGTCCTGCCGGCATTTTCTTGCTAGTCAGCACTCTGACGGATGAGTGAGAGCGTGCGCACTGATCCCTACGCCACTCGCATCTGTTTCATCTCCCTTTTTATTTTCTGCATCACGTATTTTTATTTGCAATTATCCCCCCTTCGTGCGGAGCTCATCATTATGGGCCCTTAACGAGGTTCTGGCTGGCCGGCGGCGTGGGGGAGCCGGGCCTGTACACTGGCTGATAGATGGGCCTGCTCTCAGTTAGCCAGCCGTTTAGCCGCCGTATGCTGCACTAACAGGGCTTAAACTTGCAAAACGCTTAAAGGGGCAACGCCAGGTGGAAAAAACAGTAATAACAGTTCTTTATGCAACCTTGAAAAGCAAAAACACTGCTGGCTAAAGAGCCCCTCCCTTTGTGTTTACCTGCCCCGGCCTCAATCCTCACTGATGGGTTGATCATTAGCATTGGAGCTGGTCAGTGGTTCAACAAAACTTGCCCAGAACAGCCCACCCCCCCATCCATCTGAGATGTCGTCCCGTGGACAGCCATCACAGCAGGAAGCACCTCTGGCCCAGTGTGTCAAGAAAAAACACATACAAACAACACAGCCTTTCCAGATCCACCCAGAAGCATCCGGTGTCAAGTCCTGCCCTGGGGGAGAGGGCTCCTTAAGGGCAGGCGGACACTGACCCCCAGCCCACGAGGACCAGGCCCCTGCTCACCGCCACAATCCCTCTCAGCTTGTGTTTCCTTCTCGGGGTCTTAGTGGGCAGGAGAAAACTTGCACAGATGGATAGAGCACAGACACTGGGTGGGGATGGATTTTGCTATTATAGTGCAAGTAGAAGAGAATACAGACCCACCTCTGTAGGTTAGGATTCCCTGCAATTCCTGCCATGAGGGAGACCAGCTTTACCAGGTACACATTTTATCAGATTCAGATGAACTATTTGCAGCCAGTCATTGGTAAAAAAAAAATATATGACAACTGTAGTGGCGCAGTACTAACTTTAATTAAAAAATGATAATATTTCATTTGATTGGTGCAAATGAATACACATATCAAGATCGCCATTGGTCACCTACTGGACAGCAAGAGATGAGCAGCAAGGCATCATAAGATTAAATAAAAAAAATTTCTCCAATAGATTTTACACATTTATGTTCACAATTTAAGTGAATTAATTTAGCTTCAGAACTTTCCTTAGCATTAAAAAACTGCCCCTCCCCCCAGCGCAGGTTCGTGCCCTTAAACACTGCATCTCACGTGGCCCCAGGCTGGCAGCCGCTGGCTCTGACCTCTTCTGTTATTTCTACTGCGTCTCTTTCAGGGGGTGAAGGACACTTTACCTGAAGTGGTCATACCGGAGAGGAATGAGGGGCGACTGAGTCAGAGTGACTGAGCGTGAGGTCAGGGGAGGGGTCAGCTGGAGGGCTGGGAAGCCCTGAAGCCACAAGCACTCAGGGTGATGCTAGCGGTTAGCATCAGGGCATGTGACCGACGTGAACAGGAGGGAGAGGGAGAGGGGGAGAGAGAGAGAGAGAGAGAGAGAGAGAGAGAGAGAGAGAGAGAAGTGTCACGGAGGGTTTTGTCTGCAGTAAGTCGCTGCTGTTCCTCTTGCTGGAAGCGGGCTGCACCGCCCCAGCTCCCGGCTCTTGACTCGTATTTTTAATACCTCGGTTACCCCTGATATTGCACCCTGCGTCCTGCACAGCCACGCAATGCGAAGGAAGAAAGGGCCAGAAATAGGGAATGAGATGGGAACGAGGACACACATCAGCAACGAGGACACACATCAGGAACGTGGGACACACATCAGGAATAAGGGACACACATCAGGAACAAGGGACACACATCAGGAACGTGGGACACACATCAACGGCACCAACATCCGCTACTAATGCAAGCTGCCGGAGCCTGTCTGCGTGTGTGTGTGTGTGGGGGGGGGGGGGTGACTGTCCTCAGAGCTTGTTTAAGTGGCCACAGTACATATCTCTTAAATGAGCAACCGTTCAAAGTGCACCGTCCATAGAGATGAGCCAAATCACAGCATAATAAGCATCCTGTCATGAGTAGCAGGTGTAAATTAGCAGCTGAAAGGGAGCGCACTGTCCGATTGGCTGTTTAAAAGAAGCGTGCCATGTGATTGGCTGTTGAGGCCTGAACTTTAACCTCTCCGCCTAATTTATTATCTGATCAAAATGAATCCTTTAATATTAACAAGTATGGGGTTTATTAACAATGAGCTAATCAGTGGATCAGATTAAAAAACATCACTGAAGAGCTGACACTTTGCTTCTTCATCAGCCCAAAAATGAATTGTCTGGATTTAGCCGTGATTCGTTGGCTTCTTCTGTTACTTCCGAGTCAAAGCCCTGGGAGGAAACTGCAGAGCGTGTGCAGAGCGTGTGCAGAGCGCTCAAGCTGGCTTGGGTCTGACTGAACACTTACATGCAGGAGTAAGTCAACTACCAACGACATTAGTCTGACTTTGAAAATTTTAAATTAAAAGTCTGGTTTTAGTCAGACTAACACAATAATTAGATTTTTTTCTAACATCATGTAAACAATGATTTTGACTTTGACATAATGAGGATGACTTTCTTTAAAAATGTGGAGAGAATTGTGAGTAATATAAATGACAATGTGAATCACTGTGATGATATGAACAAGGACTCAGGCACTCAGTCACACAACGGAGCAGGAAACCATTTTGTTCTTATGGGGGGAAAAACTGCAAGCTCAGCGACATCTTCAAGGTTACAAAAGTGCAAAATTTATTTTTGCAAAGTGACACATAATTTAGGGGAAATGATGTCTTATAAGAAAGGGAGCAGAAAACAGCAAAAAGTGTGGCCCCCAGTTGTGGAAAGATTCAGCCATTCAGACTGTAAGATTCAGCCATTCAGACAAGTAAGAATCAGCCATTCAGACTGTAAGAATCAGCCATCCGTGTGCCTTCATTTTCAAGTGCTGGTGAAATGGCGCCCTCAAGTGGAGAACTTTGGGGCACACAACAGATGACGCTCCATAACATTCATTGACCTTTTTCTGAAGAGTCGTTTGAATAATCCAACTACATTTTACTTAGTCAGAAAATACTTAAGTATTATAAAATGTAAGTATTACAAAATTAATAAAATATATATATATGTGTATATATTATGGCAGTACCAATGACAGTTGAGCTCAGTAAACCTTTTCCTGTAAGAATCAGGAGATGAAAATAACAATGTGAGGAAGTAAAGGCGAACCCGCCGCGACACTGCTGAAGCTGCTGCGGGGTCACAACTCCCGGTTGCGCCGCGGTATGATGATCTTCCGGTAGGTCCTTCTCTCGGACATGTTGCGCTTCACCTTGACAGTGGGCTGCTGCGTGGACTCCAGATTGATGGACGGGCTGGAGTGGGACTTCTTAAGGCCCGCCCCTTCGTCCAGCTCGTCGTCCGAGATATCGCACATCTCCCTGTCGAGCTGCTCCAGCTGCACCGCCCCCGGCTCTCCGTCCAGCCCTCTGAGCAGGCCCTTCCACACCTCCAGGATCTGCTTGTACACCTCATAACGGCTCTTCTGCAGGCAGACAGAGGAGACGGAGATAGAGGAAGTGAGAAGTGCCGCCTACTTTCATCTTCTGGAAAACCATCCAGAACTGGATCAGGTCTCTGTTTTGCACAAAGCAGTACAATGCATGAGTTACGCAGTCTATGTCATATGACTGGGCAGAGTCACGCACTGGGACCGCTGGGTCTTGCTCTTGCTCTGTCCCCTGCAGTTCCTACCTCGTGCTGCAGATACTCCTCTCTCAGCTTGTATTCCTCAATCTCCCGGGCCTTGGCCTTGCGGCCTTCAGGCAGGCTCTGCGTCAGGAAGCTCAGGTCCTCAGAGAAGGACTGCAGCGTCCTGCAGTGGGACTCCAGCTGTGTGTCCTGTGCGGAGGCGATGGAGAGAGACCACTCAATGTGCAGGTGTTTGAAATAATAATAGTATTGACATAAGACATATTACTGACATTAAATAGGTATCACCCGGCTGATCGTGAAGGGCATTTAAATACACCTTCATGTGTGGTAGGGTGTTCATGCACGTAAACTTCAGCATGGGGGGGGGGGGGGATGTGTTAAGTCTCTGTGCCAGTGATTGGAAGGTCGCCAGCTCAAACCCCATGGTCATGACTTCAAAGCTCATTATGCCAGTCACGCCTGGTCCTGGCTGGCTCCGCTTTCTCAAATATACGTGGCTCTGGATAAAAGCATTGGCTATAATTTAAAAGGCAACAGCCAGAGAGATATGAGACTAGAGCACAAGTGGGTGCTCAGATAAGTCACCATGGAGAGGGTGGACTGGGTGGCGGGCAGGATGGGCCTGGTGAACCTCTTCTGGGAGCCCACAGCTGCAGGGAATGGGGGGGACGAGTAGAGGGCTGACACCAGGTTTATCCGGCAGATCCAGGAGCTCATCTGCTCGGCGGAGCTGAGGGGGCACAGATATTGGTCAGATACGCGCTGTGCGCGAAGCTCGGGCACCAGCCGGTCGACACCACCAGCGACGGACACGAACGCACAAACACTCACGAAGCCTGGAAGAGGAAGACCCTCCAGTCAGCAGTCTGCAGCCTGAAAACGTGCGGTTTCTTGGTGTAGTCCTCTGCCTTCTCAGCCAGGGCGTGATGAACGCTGACTACCTCCTCTGAGCTCTGCCACTCCATCCTGTACTCATCCTGACGGGGGCCACGGCAACACCATCAGTGGAAGAAGATGAGGACCCCCATAGGGCAGCAAACCCCATCCCATAATGCCACCCGAGCACAGACATGTGGGCCTGCTCTCTACTGAACTGACCACAGCTGATCTTTCTTGCTACGTATCAAGAAAATTCCTGAAAACCTTCTGAAAATCAGCAAACTGCTTCAGAAACCGCATATGCTCAGTCCCCTGGACAGACGACGCAGCAGCTGCTAAGCCAAGTGGACAACAGTCTACCTACCCATCACATATCATAGCTACATGCAGCAGATGTGAATCAGGGCTGCAGTGACCCTTACCTTCTGTAGGTACAGCACCATCCCTTTCAGGACAGCATAGAAGGTCTTCCAGCTTCTCTTCCCCCAAGGAGCTAGAAGATACACAGAATATTTCAGATCTTTTCATTCCATGTTGACTCAGAAACAGATTTCATGCATCTAGATCTCCTGCGTTTCCAGAGCCAGGAGCTGCTGGGGCCCTCAGGCCTCAGTGATGAGACAGACCACTGGGGTCGGTCCCTAAGTGGTCTGCAGTAAATCCTCGGGATTCAGCCCAAGCACCAGCACTGTTCTGTCTACGTGAGCAAGCCACTCGCCATCACTCTTTAACTGATGACGCATGGTCCATGTATTACTCAATTTACTGCAATAATCCAGAAAGTTTATATTTCACCCTGTCGACTGTGCTCTTCTGACCTCCAACCACCAGTCAGGTGATTAACCGGCAGACCACCTGTCCAGTGCTGATGTCACATCGCTATCCATTACACGTACAGGATTTATGGGATGTCTCATATGTGATTGCAGCATCGCCATCAGCAAACATCACAGAGGCACATCTCCCCCCTCCCCCCCGCCCCAACTCACTGCGTTTGCCGTCGATGTCTGCGTGGGCTTTACGTGTCAGCAAGCCGTGCTTGTAAACGGTGGCCTTCTTATCATGGGGGACGTCCTGGAAGGGGTTGCTCTTCGAACGTGGCTGTGCTTCTGTCTTTTCTTCCCCTGGAAGCAGGGAGCACTTCAGTTCCTCCTCGTTCCTGTAGGGATCACACAGGTCGACCGACGAGGTGTTAAATGAAGGGAGAATGGGTTTGGGGGAAAGCAAGCAAGCATCTTGTGGCAGCAAGCAAGATAGGGAGTTTTCAGGGAGCCTGTAGGTTTGAGTTCCGAGCTGTTTTATACGATTAGAATGACAAAGCAAGACAAATAACGCTAAGCGAGGGTCTGTCCATTCTCGGGTAAAAAGGCAGACTACACTTACACTGCCCACTCCAGCGGGTCGCTTTTTATACTGCTGTACAGGTTCTGGAAAGCAAAGGCAAGAGTTAGCATGGGTGACAGAGCTGGATGAGCCAGAAGTTGTCTTACTGCAACACATCTGAAAATATTTTTTAAAATACCTAAATCTCTCAGTTTCTGGTTCTTCAGATAGATGTCTTACCTTTAGCAAGTCTTTGCAAAAATTCCCACCGTCGTTCATGCCTTCCAGGTTGGACACAAAGCTGGAGACAGTCATAGCTTTCCCCACGTTCTTCAGACAGAGACACAGATATTCAGCCATTTTCCTCTGTCCTCATAACAGACTGATGCATAAGTACTTAATGTTACATATAAACAAATAGCCAAAAGCAGTACAAGGACTCAATTCCAGTGTACGGTTTCCAAGTTAAGTTCCAAGTACTTTTAAGCAGGGGTGATCAATCTTATTCAAAAAGGGCCGGTGTATATGTGGGTTTTCACTGCAACTCCCGGATTAGGTCGCTAATTTGAGGACTGATTGGCTGAAGAGTCCTCACACCTGGGTTTGAACAGCTGACCTAAAGGTTACCCCAAAAACCTGCACACACACTGGCCCTTTGCGGATAAGATTGGCCGCCCTGTTTTAAACCATCGGAAACACCAGGGTGTGACTCTTGCCTAATCTTGCAGTGCCTCATCATTTCTCCTAGAGCGTTTACTCCACATTACTCACCTGGCCGTGAAGATCACTGTTCAGCAGCATCACAGCACAGGTGAGAGTCAGCACCACTTCTGAAGGGCGAGAGAGAAGCACAGGCTGGTATTAAATCCATTCAAAGCCCAGAAATACTCATCTGTTCCTGAATTCATGGCTCTACTAGGCAAACTACTAACCTGGGGAGGAGAAGCAGTCAGGGTTGCACTGCTGAAACCGTTTGGCGAAATGTTCCAGAACCCTCTCTCTCTCCTGTGTCTCACCTATTAGAACCACCACTTTTAGGAATGACCTGCGATTGAGGGGATGGATGAGAAAGTGAAGTGCATTATTCATAGTTGATGCATGTTCTCAACAGCTGTTCTCTCTTAATTTGATACTGATATACATTAAAGTTTCGCTTTAGTTTTCCAGATGATCTCCTGAAACTGCAGTGTAGCCACCATCGGCAGTCATCTCCTGGAGATTCTACCCCACAGACACACCTGAGACTCTGTTCCAGGCTCTGACCAGTGAAGTTGAAGAACTTGAGATACTCTTCCCCTACGGCTCTGCTGAACTCGTTACTACGAAAAGGGAAGGAAAGCTCTGAATGAGGATCAGTCGATCACTTCGCACCCTCATCCCAACCATCGGACTGACAGAAACCTTGCTAGTCCACTATCTCTGGCACCAGCAGAAAGGCTGGGTGATTATTTTATTAAGTTCCCACTCAAACACCATATTTTTGGTGTATATAGGCAGGGCTTGATTCAGTATGTTTCAGGAAAATTATTATAAAAACTAAACCACAAACTACATCATTGAACCATTGGGATATGTCTGTTTGAAGCATCACTTATTGCTCCAGCATTACAGGAGTGGTAACCATGGACGCAGCATCACCCAGCATTACAGTGGTAACCATGGACACAGCATCACCCAGCATTACAGTGGTAACCAGGGACACAGCATCACCCAGCATTACAGTGGTAACCATGGACGCAGCATCACCCAGGATTCCCGCTCTACACTTTGGAAGTGCTGCATCAGCCACCTGCTTCTTCACTTACTCTTTGTCCATGTGTTTGACCACCTCTGTGCGTCGCATGTTGTCCAGCCTGTGTAGCCTCTCGGCCAGTGTGCGTGCCCCCTCCCTGTCCACACACCGCCCGTTAGCATGGGGGAACGCCTGCTCCTCTGTCTGTGCTGGCTGGCTGACCGGCTCATTATCTGCAGCCCTGTCCATGTATCCCGAGGTAGACGCCTCTGTCTGTTGTATTGGGCATGTAGTGCTTAACTCGTTTGATCCATCCTCTGGTTCAGACTGATCCATGTCACCTATGAGCCTTGATCCTTCATCTCTCCGCTCTTGTGATTGTTTCTCTGCTTCAGACTGATCCATGTGATCTATTTGGTTTGATCCTTCTTCTCTTTGCTCTAATAATCGTTCCTCTGCTTCAGACTGATCCATGTGATCTCTTTCTTTTGATCCTTCTTCTCTCTGCTCTTGTGATTGTTTCTCCAGTTCAGACTGGTCCATGTGATCTGTCTGCCTTGAGTCGCCCTTCACCTCTGGTTCCTCACACACCCTTAACCAGTCCTGTTGTTCTGGCTCTTCTGACTGCTGTAAATATTCTGCATTCTTCAGCCATTCTAATTGCTGAAAGTGCTTGCTAAGATCAGGACTGCTGCTCGTATCTGTTTTGGTCTCTCGGTATTTCTCCAATGGTGCGTGACGATCCCTGAAAGACAACAGGCCAGCATTAGGCGTTCACCACAATTGATTTTAAATGTTTACAGCTGTATCATGTTTCAATCAGCTGATTGTTTTTGTATAAATATATGAAAAAGTTGGGAGATGAAAAGCATTGAACTTCAGAGGTTGAAATATTCCAACAGCGAAATCACAAAACACAAAGTGACTTATAGGTTCATGTAAAATTTGTATAACAGGGACCCTAAAAATGTAGAAAACTGGATAGTTCAGGGTTGGGGGACCAATATTATATGCTGTCATAGGGCCCAAAATCGCTGGCTTACCTCACAGTATTATTATGCTGTAAATTGGGGTCCTCTTCCTCCTCACCTCCAGGAGGGGGTGTGGCCTCAGCGTGTCTCTCCTCCCCCTGTTTTCTTTCAGTCCCCTCCTCTTCCTCCTCACCATCAGGAGGGGGCGTGGTCCTGGCGTGTCTCTCCTCCCCCTGTTCTCTTTCAGTCCCCTCCTCTTCCTCCTCACCATCAGGAGGGGGCGTGGTCCTGGCGTGTCTCACCTCCCCCTGTTCTCTTTCAGTCCCCTCCTCTTCCTCCTCAACATCAGGAGGGGGCGTGGCCTCAGCGTGTTTCTCCTCCCCCTGCTCTCTTTCAGTCCCCTCCTCTTCCTCCTCACCATCAGGAGGGGGCGTGGCCTCAGCATGTCTCTCCTCCCCCTGTTCTCTTTCAGTCCCCTCCTCTTCCTCCTCGGTGGAGTAACCCCTGTGGTTTTCGTGTGATGCTGCAGTGCTGGCTTCAGGAGAGTCTGATTCTTCCCCTGCTGCGGGTTCGATGTCTGCCATCTTTGTGGAAGTCTCTAACCCATTAGGCAGCCCCACATCCTCCATAGCCCTCACAAATACACTGGTCCTTTCCAAAGCTGGACACTCGACCTCAGCTCTCCCTCCGCCAGGTCCAGGTATGACAGTATTCTTGGTGTCACTTTCAGAATGTGTGGCTTCCTCCAAAGAGTCCCGCTTGGCCTTTTGTCGGAATTCACCCAGGTGTGAGTCCACAAACTCTGCAGATCGGAGGACCATGACAGAAGTGAGTCAGCTGACAGATATTACAAGTTCTGAAGTGTCACAGTATACAGATTAGAATCTGATCATAGCACTGAGGAGAGTGATGATGAAGGGTGAAATGTGCAAGCATGGCTAATTCTGTCAAACCACATTCTCAGCATTATATGCAAAGCAATGAGCAAAGAGAAGTTTATTCATATCACTGTAAACAAAACCGTTTAAAATATTGAAGCCCAATGTTTAGCAATGAAAGGGATATCACTTTTCAGAGTGTAATATTAACACGCAACACCATAAATTCATAATCAATTTGTAAATCAGTCAGCAGCCATTAGCTCTCAGTTAGCTCACGTGAGACACCAACAACCCCATCTGTACACTCTACAAGGTGTCCTGAGTAAATGGAACAAAAGGTACTATACCTCTGTCCTCTGCACTCTGTCTGGCTGCAGCACCATCATCCTCCTGCATCCCACAACCGTCTCTGTCTTGGCGTAAAAGGGCAACTTCCTGTAACCACAGCACCATCAGACTGCAAATGGGTACCGATAGGCCACTGCGGGCATGAACACTTCACAAGAACCTGGAGTCCACACTGACAGGCAGAATCAGCTACAGAAAGGCATAAATGTCTCATATTGATGACGGGCTCCTGTGCACAGTGAAGGGCCTGCATCACTGAGCCGAAACGTCCATAAATCACAGCGCAAAACACAGGCATTAATGCTGAAACAGGCCCCGCCCAGGGCTCAAACCTTAAATCAATACACTCTGTGTGCTTATTGGGATGGATGAATGAAACTAAATATTTGGGGGGGGGTTCCAATGCCCTGTTTGTGTGGTAAACCATCAGATCGGATACATTTTATTTTCCTATAATATTAAGAAATGAGAGAAATGACAGTCATATAAAGCTGTGCTCAGATGCGTCTCGCACCGGAAATCTAGCTTGCAGCTTAGTCTTGCATCACTAAAAATATTTAATGTGGTTTAAGCTCACCTACTTGTATTTGATGCAACTCACAGCCAATCATACGAAAGATGTTAGGGTGGCCCTATGGTCATATTTAATCTATCTGAGTGACAGGTACAAAATCCAATCAAAGAGTCTTCCTTCCAAGTATTAAACATGAAATTCATTATAATAGTGCTCTGCAGACGCCCTAACCTCCCTCCAGATTGCTGTCATCGTGAGTAAATAAGCGATCAATACTTATAAAATGCAAATAATTAAACCGTAGAATGTGACATTCTCTGTAATTCTATTCCATTCTATCCCATTCGTATTCATGACCCTGTTGTTATTTCTGAAACCAAGATTCTGCTTTTCTACACGTATTACACATCAACACATGCATCCTGTCACAAGCCTCCGCTGACCTCCTCCCTACCTGCTGGTGAGGCTTCCTGACCTCAGGACTGGCACGCATTAATAAACCTGCGTGTTCATCTTTCTGGTCTCCTTCACCCGGATCCTGTAGGTGGGACCGATGTACAGACAGAGGGTTCTCTGTCCAGTCCATGTCCGGGGTACCTTCCTCAGCACTGTCCAGATCATCGTCTGAGCTTGACTGCGAAGAAGCCACCTGGGAGGTCACCCCCAGGGCGAATTCTCCCACCGTGTCAAGTTGGGCCCTCACCTCCATGCTAATGTCCTCTGCGAACGTCCACAAGTCTGGTGGCAGCCGTTCCTCGGAGCCCCAGTCGCCCGGCGCCGTCAGACACGGCTGCTCTTCCTCTATGGAGGTTTGCAGGCCAACAGCGAAAACACGCTCAGAGGAAACAGCCCTGTGGTTAGACGCTCACTCTTCCTCCTTTCTGGCCAGGAAGGTGTCCATGCTGATGCACTTATCATTAACATATGGCGTGACTCCTTCCGGCAAACTGGGGGCACTGTGCTGAGGTCCCCCCAGCACGCACCACTGGACGGCCGCTTTTTGAGAGAACAAAGTCACAAATGGATTAGAACTCCACGCGCACACAAACAAATAACTTCCTCAATGACTAACACCAACTTCACTACTTTTCCCCCTGACTGAAGTATAACATCATTAATATTTACAATCCAACCTGCAAGTGATGGACGTAGCTGAGAAAATGTTACCAGACACAACAATTCTCCACCTCACCATCATTGAGCCGACTGACACCCATGGCTCTCAAAATGGAGACCGTACAAATCTTTCCGGTAAGTTCACAAGCTGTCCTGCGTTCCCGGCACCAAATACAGTATGTATTAGATGGAGAAGTTTCTAAAGCCATTTTCAGATGAAAAGTCACACTTACCCGTGTTATTTTGCTCAGTCACACTTTCTGCATTGATCTCTTCCACGTTCCCTGTTCAGCCTCTCACAAACCCAGAAGACTCTCCTCGCCGTAAATCTTGCTGAAAAACTACCGCACAGTTACACTTCCTGCCACAGATGAACAACATCCACACAGCGATTAAGCAAAGGTGAGCACCATGAGTAAAGAGAACGAGAAGAAGTTTTAAGACATCGACCAATGCTGTACCCGGGTCTATTTTCAATAAATAAAATAAGTAAATAATAAGTAAATTACATTTTCAACTTTAAATCTTCCTACATTTTAAAGTATCAATTTGCCTGTTATTGCCATGGTTACTTTAGTTTTTATTAAATACCATGAAATTGGGCAAAGGAGAATGACAAAGAGGATCCTCCATGAATATATGACCCGCACTGAAACAACCAACACTTAGTATTTAACAATATCATGCTTATGAAAAATATTCTCAGGTTACTTTGAGCCTGAACTGTGGGTGTCTGTCATTTAATTTTCTTTTAGGATCTTTTATGGTCAAATGCAGAATTGTTCCTTTCTGGTCAGGTTTGATGATACCTTTCTAATATTTCTAATATTTGAAATAAAAAGTCTTAAATCTAAAAGGTCTGTGAATCCTATATTTAATGATCCCTTTAATGAAATCACATGGAGTAAAAGACTGCAGAAGAAGGTTATGATGCTTCATGTGTCTTATCCTATTACTTCCGTTGTGTTTATAGCATTTCTAAAATAATTATAGAATCCACCATATTCCCTCCTATTAATTGTGCTTTTTGCTCTAATAAAAATGGCTGCCCATCATGCCACAGACGAGCATTTCCCACTTGGCTCCTCCTCATTTCCTGTTTCCTGTCTTGACAACCCCTCCTACAGAAAGTAGGGCAGTTTAACCACAAACCAAACGCTGCCTACTTCCAGTCAGTGCTGGCTTTCACAAACACCAGCAGCCTCGCGCAGGAGCGGCGAATAAAACCGGAAGTGGTGTGAAAATCAGCTCCACCCAGGGCTTCTTCCTCCAACTCCAACCAATAGCGGAGCCAGAAATCACAGCGTGAGTGGGCCGGCAAAAAAAAAAGTCAGATTGGCCAATCCCATAACAGTTTGCTTAGCAACAAAACCACACTATAGACTCAGCTACATTTTTTAGCAGTTTTTAAATGACACATGGCATTACTAAGACCAAATGGACCAAGATAAAGATAAATCTATTTGCCTCTCAACAGCACACTTCCTTCGAGTGATTAAGACACAGATGTTTTAATGTTCTGATTTGTTCGCTGGGAACGCCCCCCGGGTGGCGCCAAGTCCCATCTGGGCGGGGCCAGGCCCACCCACGCCCACCTGTACCAACGTGGTAAACTCCAGCCATTCCGCTTCTATGGATCTCTACACGCATTGTACAAACTACAGCCAAACACGAAATGACCGATCTGTTATCAACACTCCACGTTTTATAATATTCCACTACGGTTTTGTAAAACCATGGTGAATAAACTGAGAACTAAAGAGTTCTCTGTCGATCGTATGAGTTTCTGTACTTCCAGGTATGCATATTTACATTTGAGATTTCTGTAAGTGTGTGTGTGTGTGTGTTACTTGTTAAATGTGTTCCTCTGGTAACAATTGTGGTCACAGGCTTGGTTTGATGCAATCTGACATGTACTTCATCACAGGACACACCCTAGACTCACTGGAGATAGTGGCAGAGGACAGTAGAATGAATTGGACAGCATTATGAACAATTCTACCCACCCAACTTAGGGGGGTGCTATTCTGGAGCACATTTAGCCACAGGCTCATTCCACCACAGTGTGCTAAATGCTAGGGGTTGTTGATTCTACCTGCTGCCATCAGACACCACAACCCCTCCTCCCTACTCACCACTTTCCACCCCAGCCATAAGATGACCCACCTAGGAAGTGACCCACCTAGGCAATACTACAAATATTCTTTTTTTCATGGTATTCCATTTGTGTACAGTCTACTTTCTGATTTGATTGGACCACATTTACCTGTTCACACTGTGTATATTGTCTTTGCACTTTGTCTTACACTACATGTATCTTCAACTGTGCTCTACGCACTCGCTGCCGAATGTGTATGCATTTTTCCATGTGATCAACAAATATATGTTACATTTAATTTACAGGACACACACACACAGAATGCAGGAGACCAGACACCTCCAACCCATTCATTCCTAATTCTGTATGCAGAGCAGCTCAGGCACTTATAGATTATAAGTAAAACAGCAGCAGAGGAGCCTGGATCTCAATCATGGCTGCATACCATTCAGAGAGCAGCACAAACTCCATGTACCTGTAGACTGCCACTCAAACACAGCGCCAACAAAGAGCTGGTGGGCATAGAGGGAAACACAAAGGACTGCAGAGCAGATGGGTACAGAGGGAAACACAAAGGACTGCAGAGCAGACGGGCACAGAGGGAAACACAAAGGACTGTAGAGCAGACGGGCACAGAGGGAAACACAAAGGACTGCAGAGCAGACGGGTAGAGAGGGAAACACAAAGGAGTGCAGAGCAGACGGGCACAGAGGGAAACACAAAGGACTGCAGAGCAGACGGGTAGAGAGGGAAACACAAAGGAGTGCAGA
>JABFEB020000040.1:21680307-21695052 GCA_019775895.2 Stomatorhinus ivindoensis
GACAGCAGAGCAGACGGGCACAGAGGGAAACACAAAGGACTGCAGAGCAGACGGGCACAGAGGGAAACACAAAGGACAGCAGAGCAGACGGGCACAGAGGGAAACACAAAGGACTGCAGAGCAGATGGGCACAGAGGGAAACACAGAGGACTGCAGAGCAGGCAGGAAGAGAGGGAAACACAAATGACTGCAGGGCAGACAGCATTTCACCACATTTTGGCTATTTTACGCTTCAGTTCCAGAAAACCTGTTCTGCTGCTTATTTCAGCACGTCTGTGAGCATGTAAAGTGTGTCGCCAGATACCTGTAACTGGAACAGCCTGAGGGATTTCTGCCCAGGTTCAGTTTTCCCTTGCTTCCATGACATATACCCTTGTGCAGAAGTCTGTGGCCTATACAGCCGTTACAAAGGACACCCCTGGGCCAGAAATGTGAGCTTGACAGAGAGTTGCAGTATGCATGAAGGTACATGTGGCAGGACCCTGGCCCTGGGGCAGCCAGAGGTTTGATGAGGATTTAGTATAAACTCATTCTTGCAGCACGTACATTTCTGGGCTTGATTACAAATGCTTGCAAGTTTGCTTCTACTCAATATCTGGAATCCTATAATGTGACCTACGAATCAAGCAAAGATGTGATAAGGGTTTATTTCCCCTCAGGGTCTGATAATACAAGTCACGGTTTTCACTTTGCATACTGACTTGCCAACTGCTCCACCCAGCTCAGCCTGTTTTCACTCAGTATTGCCAAAGACTACTGAAAACGATCAGACAGGCAGACGGGTTGGAGCAGATGGACGGACGCAAGCTTTGTGCTTCAGCATCACCAATATTTTGTGGACAGATGTTGGCATCACTTCTGACAGGCTCCTGACCATGTGATCATCAACGCTTCCACGCAATGCTATAAACAGACTTCGAAGGCTAAACATAGCGTGCCGCTAATGTTTTAAAAACACAACGGAACCCAGCCCTGCACATCACTTGCCTAAGTGCAACAGAATTGTGTGGCAGAATGTTTTGCAATATACTAGGCTATACTGTCTATTCAAAATTTCAAATAGTACTTTTTAAATTTAATTATTTATTTTCTTATTTTTATTCAAATTTAAATCTCTAAACTCGTACAAATTGTTTACAACATTACATCTTTCACAGTCACAGGTATCCCATCTTTCTCCTTTGTAATTACAAATTATAGTATTTTGGTTAAAGAGTTGAACGACAAAGATGTTTTTTTTTTCAAACCAATCCATAAAAAATAAGATTTTTATTAAATGTCAGATAAGATAGTTTTGAGGTTATAAATTTTAGTTGAAGGTTACAGTCTAAGTTAAGAGTATTTGTTTAATCAAGAAAGTGGAGCAATTTAACAGGAATTTCCTTAACATTGTATTTGCAAAGCAGCAAACCCTCAAACCACGTACCTTTCAATAAACACAAGTAGGAATAATGAATGCTGATTTTTGATCGGGCATGCATATCCTAAACCTGTTGTTTAAGTAGTACAATCAATAAATTAAAACCACGTTGAATTATATAATTTTTTAACAAAATGTTTTCTGCTATTCAATTTAAGCAGAATATCACGAATATTTTAGCGGTTAAATTATCAGCATATGGGGTAAGAGTAGCATGCTGTAGCACTGGCGGGACCGGCAGGGCAGCTTGTAATTAATGTTAATTGCTTGGTATATTCATCGTCGTCGTTGTGCTGCAAAATAACGCCCCATATACTGTTTAATGTTAATTTTTTTAAATAGTGGTGCGCTTGGGATGGGTAGCCAAGTCGCGAGGTGGGCAGTGAGCGAATTGTCTGAGTGAATAGTACGGGTGTAGTAAACGCCCCCTTGTGGTTGATTTATTGTTCATTCTGTCTTAATATTGCGACCCTGACATTACGGCCGTTAGCCTCGACAGACCCCCTGCTTCCACCAATACGAATCATCGGGTATTTCTATGTGGAGCCAAAACTTTCTGCCGTTTTTTTGTGCACTCTGCCCCTTCTACCCAGATTCAGGAACCGAAACCACTTCCGTAACGCTGTTACCCGGAAGTACGTGGAGCAGACGGAAGGTAAGCCTACCAAAATAAAAGTCAGACGAATAAACAATTATATGCAGTATAGTAAAATATGTTTACGACTAACATTTGCCAGTCACCTTTAGCGCCGACACAATAATACCTTCCACCAGCAAAGAAAGGTTTACCTTCCATTTATATGTTTATGTATCTTCCGCCCATGTAGGCGGCAGCACGACGCGGCATGTTCAGGTGTTTACGGCGATGCAGCCTCCCGTCCTGCAGATGGCAGTATGCCAGAACATGCATGCTTGTGCTCGAACACAGCCGAGGTCGTTATTTATTATCGCTTTGTTGGTGCAGCGGTCTTGACTCGACGTGATACAATAGCCGTAATTAGCCGTCCGGTAGCGCTCGATCAAAATAGCGTCGCCGATACGTCGTGTACCGGTCACCGCACAGCTTTCCCGGGGGCAGGCAGCAGGCCACCATGTCACGATCCAAAAACCTCAAAGCCTTTCTGGAGTCGTCCCTGAACGAGATCTTTAAGGCCACCGTGAATGACATCTTGGACTCGGTGGAGCAGACCCTGTCCGAGTACCAGGAGCGGATCCGGCACATGGAGACGGAGAACGAGAGCCTTAGACGGAGGCTGGTGGGCCCGGAAGACCCGCGGGAGGCCGGGATAAGTGAGCGATGCCGGGGCTGGTCTCCGGGGAGGGCCATGGGCTGATACTAAATGGCGTGTGGGGGTCCCAAAGATATGCCGGACCGTGAAAAGGCCGTGGGTTTACATTCAGCTTTTTCATAACTCATCCATACTTTGAGATTTTTCATCCAGGGAAAAGCTGAGCTATGTATGTACTCACAGGGATGGAATTCTTTTCATTAATAATCCGTTACTTTTGCAAAGGAGGCTCTTTGCGATGCAGTATCGCTGCATGCCATGCAGTGTGGTCATTCTCATATTTGAGCGGTTTAACCAGCTAATGATTACCATTTTCTGTAGTGAATTAATGTGTTGTCACTTACACTAGAAAGTGTCCATTGCATCAATTATGCCATCTAATATGTGTAAAAGGTCACGTCTGCTGAGTTATCATGAATCAAAGGGACACTGAATCTGTGTTGCTTCAGCTCCTTGAGCTGGTATTTAGAAGGGCTTCTGCAGAGACTTGGGAAAACTCCTTCCCTGACTACTACAGTAAAGCATTTGAAAGATCTCTGCAACCTCAGCATTAAAACTGAAAGCAGCACATTTTCCAGCCCAGTCTTCTCACAGAGCAGATGGGTTATGACCTGTGGCCCACTTAATGTGTAAACCAGTGTTACATATTTACAGCTAAACCTCTTACTTGTCCACAGCAGGGCTGGGACTGAAGTCTATGATAGCTGGGTGTTATACATTCTAAAGCTGTATTGCGCCGGTTCTAACATTGTTGCTGTCCTTCTGTACTCCCTGCAGAGGTCCAGCAGAAAGGCAGTGTCCTAGGTCCCGCCAATGAGGTGTGGTGCCTGCGCAGGCAGCCAGATGCCCAGAGACGAGCGTCCCGGCGCACCACGGCATGGAGAGAGATCCGCGTGGGAGAGGACCATTTCTTGGAGCAGCACAAGACCGAGAAGCAGGAGATGAGCGACTGCGGTAGCGGTGAGGAGCAAGAGGATGGGAGCAAGTCGCTCACGGGGGTGCCACTGGATGGCAGTCACGACGCCTCTGGGACACTGGTGTCAGCGGGCACAAGCCCGAGTCTGAACCAAGTGTCAGACATGGATGATGTCTGTGCCGTGGACATGACCAAAGCCAAGCTTCCGTCCGGAGTAGTGGCCATGCAGGTAAAGGCCGAGAACTGTGAGGCTGGGTACATAAATCCAGATCATTATGTGAACATGGGCTCGCCTGGCAGTGCAGAGCTGGATTCCAGAGAGAGTGACTGTGAAGTGAGTGTGACCATCATATCCGACCATCACCTTAACGCAGGACTCAGCGACAACGAGGCCTCTGATGTGGGGGAGTCGGAGGTACAGGAGGAGGAGGGGGGGGCTGATAAGGAGCTGGCAGTGGAAAATCTGTCTCAGGTACTTTTTTCAGACCTGCCCGTGGATATAGGTGGCAGAGCGGGTGAGGATCTGTCTGTGGAGCAGCAAAATCCAGAAGGTTCTGGGAGCCCCCGGGCCTCCACCTCTGCCGGGGTTCTGGATGCTGCTGAGTCTCCCAGAATCCCACAAGGAATCTATCACTGCTCCCTCTGCGATAAGAGTTTTGGCCGCATGGGCTCGCTTAACATACACTTGCGGACGCACAGCGGGGAGAAGGCGCACTGCTGCAACTACTGCGGCAAGCGCTTCAGCCGCGCCGACCTGCTGAAGGCGCACAAACGCACACACACCGGCGAGAAACCGTACAGCTGTAACGTATGCGGGAAGAGCTATGGGCAGCCAGGCCAGCTCAGGATCCACAAGCGCGTGCACACCGGCGAGCGGCCTTACTGTTGTCCGCACTGCGGCAAACGCTTCAGTGAGCACAATCAGCTCAAGGTGCACCTGCGCACTCACACGGGGGAGAGACCCTACCATTGTGGCTACTGTGAAAAGTCCTTCAGCAATGCAGGGAACTTGAGGATGCACCAGAGGATCCACACTGGAGAGAAGCCCTATGGGTGCTCGCAGTGCGGAAAGAGGTTCAGTGGCTTGGGAGACCTCAAAACGCACTACAGAGTGCACACGGGGGAGAGACCTTACCATTGTACTCTTTGCGAAAAGACTTTCAGTCAAGCTGGGCATTTGACCATACATATGAGGATACACACGGGTGAGAAGCCGTACACCTGCAAAGACTGCGGCAAGAAGTTCAGCGTGGCGAGCAGCTTGAAGCTGCACCTGCGCACACATACGGGCGAGAAACTGTACAGCTGTTCCTATTGCAAGAAGAGCTTCAGCCGCTCCGGGCATCTCAAGCGGCACGAGCAAGTGCACACGAAGGAGAAGCTGTACTCCTGCAGTGAATGCGGAAAGACGTACAGCGATCAGTCGACCCTCAAGAAACACGTAAAGACTCACACGGAAGGGGCCCTCATTCAGAACGACGAGCTCTCCAACGAGTCTGACGGCTCGCTCAACCAGCTGCAGATTCAAACGGTTGAGATCATGTAGCGCCAGTACACAGACTTTCTACATTTTACCACAAATTTACAATGATTATTTTTGTGAGATGCAAACACTTTTGTTAATGTCTTGGACCCAAGTGTGTGGTTTTATAAGTATTTTTACCCAGGAGTTCAAATGAAGGTTCACACGTAGTTAACACTAAGATGTAGGGAAAGCCAGACACAGTGACACTGACCTCACACAGTTCTCTACTGTACTTTGTCATGTCATATCCAAGTCTTTTGGCCGTCTTTTTGTATGTAATAGCTCGGAAGGAAACCTATTCAGTATGATTTAGTTTGTGTGGGAGGTTCTGCTGGGGGTGTGTTAGAGTATTAATGAACAACAATGCAAGAATAGTTGTGTCTAGGAAAATGCCCTTTTTTCTTACCCCTCAAGCCTAATAAAATCCTATTAACCAGCCTTGTGTTGTCAGACTCAATTCTTGTGTGTGAGTGACACAGTAATAGGAAGGCAGGAATGCGTACTTTACATTCAGTGCTGCTGTCTGTATGATGCGGGGGGCAGACAGTATATCATAGAGGATCTTCAGATCTCACAACACTATCATGATGTACAGAGTGGCCAGTATGATTGAACACGAGATTGTTACATTATACTCTGGTATTAGAACATGTCATTACATAGAGTTGTTTTGAGTGTACTAGGTGAGTTACATCTGTTCCTGGAAAGTGTCCCACAAGCGGGATTCATATATCGAAGTTTGGCAGCATCAGTGTAACTTTCCTAAATGTAGAAGAAGATGACGCTAGTGTCAGAATGACCAATTTAAATATACCAGTGTGAGTAGATTAATCTGTTCTCCAGGCTTGGAGGTTGGGTACAGTCTGGTGCATGAAAACAGGAACCTGACACTTCTCTGAGAATTTAGAAGCGTTACAAATAGCTGTAACTAATCATATAAAATGGAATTATTTTAACACTACATATTCCTACAATAACCTACTCAGATAATTACTGTGTGTGTGTGTAGTGAAACAAAATATAACATGATTTAGGAATTAATAACTAATGGTGATTTTCTCCGTTGTGATAATCTTTGGGAGAGCGGCACAGCGCCACCTGTTGGGTTTCCCCCTTTGATCACCATGGAAACGGAGCCGCTCGACGATAAACAAGATGGAGGCGGACGCGTCTCGCGGACACACAGCGGAGACGTTTCGCTCCTACGAGGATTTGCTGGATAATCACGTTAAGCCCCTCGATCTGTTTTACCTGGAGGTAAAGCTGTTTAACTTTCCATTACAACACACCGACATACAATCTGGTTGGAAATTTTTAAGTCGTGTATTATGCGTCTGTAATTAGACACAATTAAAAGTTTTAAATACGTTAAATTAGAGAAACCGCGCATGCGATTACGCTATATTTTGTTTTATATAATTTTAAAACGTACAATTTCAGAATATTTAAACTCAGTACAGAATATCACAGAAATCTGTATGTGTAAATACTTTACGATTGTTCTTGATTGCTTTAGCACATTTCACGAAACCTGCTTAACATCCTCAAGATTATAAGAGCATTTCATGCATACAATGCAACACTATGATTTAGCTGCAAAAGCTTGTAACTTGCCCAAAACGATTAACGCATGCCTCAAAAGCTAGTAATTCCACCAAAGAATTAGTCAGCACCACCAAAATGAAAACAATCTGCGTCGTTTTGACCATGAGATTCCAAACGCTTAGATATATTGTCAGTATGTCTATGTAAGCATGCTCCTGAGCTCCATGATTCTGAATGATAGTCATATTCCACTTTCTCATTGTCACCGATTGATCAATAATCAAGAAAGACTGACAAAAAGTGGACATAGTCGTGCAGAAAGTTGGAAAGCAGCTTTCAGAGCTATGTGGAAAGCTCTCGCTGGTGTTACGGTGCTGCTGTTTCTCCCGCTGGCCCAGGATGAGGAGTTGGCACGTCAGCTGGTGCAACTGGGCTATCGGGGTAGCAGAAAAGTCATGACGAGGGAGGACTTTGAGAGGGCAAAAGCAGTGGCAGAGGAGGAGTCCAGGCTCGCCAGGAGTGAGCAGCAACAGCAGTGAGTCCATCCGTTTGGTCCCTCTCAATGTCCCCTGAAGAGGTACAACACTCACCACACTATAGGGGTCAAATATCCATCTTTCTTTCCCCCAGTCGCTTATCCTGGTCAGGTAGGGGTGGATCTACGGGGCTGCCATGGCTGTCCAAACAATACGTAGCCACCGCTTTTGACACCCACCATCAATATAATAAAAGCAAAATGCATTGTTTTATTTTCTAAGCGGAACCATAGAATAGATCCTGTGCAATTTGAGGTCGCCCCCCAAAATATGAGCGGCCTCTGATGTCCAACTGCAATCAATATTTTCTGTTGATGCCACTGTGCTTGGGGGTCTTAGGAGGTCAACAGCACTTCCTATGGATACAGTGTAAGGTAATATGGACTCCTTAAGCACTGACTTTAGCTGACTTCTCTCTGTATGAATGCACTGTTGAGCAGGCCATTGGCCAGCATGGGTACAGACTTGGAGAACAACTTCCTGAGAGCCCTGGCAGAGAGGGAGGAGCCTAACAGGAGTGGGAAAATGACTGTAGGTGCATGATTACTCAACTTCATTTGCCGTATAGTGTGAAAAAGTTCCCCACTGGCAATCCACAATATTGCCACAACACTTCTACTGCTCCAAAAATGAATGACTTTGTCTTCACTGCCCCCTAGTGGTCATGTAGATGTGTGCATCCAAAATGCAATTTAAATTTAAGTAGTCTGTGTAAGGCTGAGTTTTTCAGTTCTGAACATAAATTAGACTGGGAACTCCCCAGTTCTGGTGGTAAACTTATCTGTGAGGTGGTTGCCTTGTCATTGTATGATTGCAGGAGGAACCCATCTCCAGTTCAATTGCTGAAGTGGGCATACTATTTGAATACAGTGTTTTATGACAAAGTTTCCATCTCTTAGCTGTCAGGCCTGTGACTGATTTTCTGGGAATCTCAGCCTTGGTTATTGTCTGTTCTCTTCTTCTTTTGCTTTTTCCAGTCTATTATCTTCATTAGGGATCACAATTTTATAGGACATGAAATATCTGGGTACATAGACTACTGCCACAGACTGAAAACTGAAGACTTCAGACAGTATTTCAAAAGAACTAAGAAACTTTTGCCAAGATCAACTGACTTAAGGTAACATTGCTTTCTTCTGAACAAATCATACAGTAATCAAAGCTATAAAGCGATGAATAATCTAGTGAAATCCAGAATTGTCTGTTGGCTAGTTGTGTCTCGGTAAGATCTCAAGATAATGTGTGCATTATCTCAGTCTAAATTTCTAATTAGACTGTGCCTATAAAGTAACGTTTGTTGTGTTGTTTATCATGGATTTTATTGTTTAAAAACGATTAAATCCCTTAGAATCATGAAGTGCTTTTAAAGGCCACAAAATTGAACGTTTTTGACTGTCTTCTTTAAACCAGTTAAGTAAAATGCTTTACAAATAATGGACTAGACAATCTCCATGTTTTTGTGTCTACGAGTTTCTACAATTGGAACACACATATTTGTACCACCAACTCAAGTCCAAATTTTGAAGTATGGACCAAGGATTTAGGTGGCTTGCTGTTTGTAAACAAAAGAGACCAAAAAATCCTGAATGTGGATCCACAGGTGAGTCTTTCTGTTGTTTCCTTGAATGTTTGCAGGGAGTCTGATCTCTCCCAGCTGCTACTGGAAAGCACTGTTAATAACCAAGCTGCGTGTCCATTTTTCTGTTAGGCTAAACCTGGGGACAGCTCCTTACGGACCCCCATCCGGTCGGACCTCTACCTTCAAGTTGTCATTTTTGATCATATTACCAGAAGGAAGATATAAGATAATGTGACTTCCTTTATGCTTAGAATTGCTGCACTCTTAGCAGTTGTTTAATATAAACTTTATTTTGGGCGATTTCCAAAATTCTACATACAAGATCTGCATTCTGGGGCAGAGTAATGTCTTATAAGGAATTTTAAGTGAAAAAAAAGAAATAGCATTAGGTATATGAGGTGTTTTTCTGCCTTTGCTTTCCTGTCAACTCAGCCTAGATTCTTCTTTTTACACCTAGTTTATATAATAACAATCTATTGATTAAATTGATTAAAACAGAACCAAAAAAAAGCTGAGATTTAAATCAAACCACCAAATAATGTGGCAAAAGCAGGAGATTGTTAAACTTCGTTGAACAAGAATATTAACAAAAAGTAGACATAACTGTGCAGAAAGTTTAGAAGCCGCTTTCTGGACTGTGTGGAAAGACTGTCCTTCCGCCAGATGAATGTTCGAAAATGCAACCGCCATAAATGTAAGGCAGTGAAGGCTGTGGGAGATTATTTATGAGCTTTGGAGTCTGCTGACGGGTCTGCGGCGCACTGTTACCGTGGCACCTTCCTAAAGTACATGTGCTTCGTTTGCTGCAGCGAGAGTCACAGATGACAGCAAATAGCCTTGGTGATCTGTTGATAAATACAAGGTTGCATCACGGTTTAATCCAAACTTTGCTGACCTGTGGCCTCACTCTTCTGATAAGCTCACAGATACGAGAAGCAGGTTCTCATCACCCACTGATATTGGCGAGGGACATGATTCTGTAATGATTCATCTCTTACTATGTACTTAATATCTTTAGTATGTCAGCATTTCTCTCTCCCAGTATTTCCAGTGTTACAAAACAGCTGGTATGGATCGGTCACCGTAGGAGCCAGTCAGTGCGAACACTGTACCACAAGTGCAGCTTTCTACCATTTGACATATCTGTGCAGCTGTCCCAAACCACAGCA
The DNA here is from genome assembly GCA_019775895.2 of Stomatorhinus ivindoensis. NCBI lineage: Eukaryota > Metazoa > Chordata > Actinopteri > Osteoglossiformes > Mormyridae > Stomatorhinus > Stomatorhinus ivindoensis. Next base: position 21,690,287 of record JABFEB020000040.1, read on the forward strand.
CTACACCTACACATGGGAGTATTGTGAGCAGAGAGCATGTTGGGAGATCTCTGCTGGGTGTCAATGTCTCCTCTGGAGAGGAGCATAGCACAGGAGTCTGGGGTGGCCCTTGGAGAAGAGGCCAGGAGCCCTGGAGAGTGGGCAAGGGGGTGTCACCCTCAGGACTCAAGGGGGTGTCATCCTCAGGACTCAAGGGGGTGTCACCCTCAGGGCTCAAGGGGGTGTCATCCTCAGGGCTCAAGGGGGTGTCATCCTCAGGGCTCAAGCCAATAAAGTGTCCAGAGTGCTTCAGAACGATCAGAGCTCACACCTCCCGCTACAGGGCTGTCATCCCCTCTCTTACTGGTTTCACTGGTGACCTCCTGTAGGAAGGGGGAAGAATTAAAGTGGAGGCAGGTTACAATGAAAGTAAAGTTTGTTTTGAGTAAGCCTTGGGTCAGTCATTAGCCGCCACGCTACCGGAACACGTTGGCTACATGGGGAGCTGCTTCTGATTGGCAGGTTGGTTCATGATGGGAAGTGGGATGTGGAACAGAAGCCTGGGGAGATAAAACTCCAATGAGGTAGAAGACAGCAGATCACATGGACACTGAGCAGGTAGATTCAGTACATGACTGTAGGAAGGACCAACCTCACTGAAATTCATACATGTGTACAAGGTCCTGTGATTTATATCTATATAATTTATATATTAATGTATAAATTTCTTTCACACTAAAAATAAACTGTTTTTGATACATGATCACCTTGTGATAATTTTTTTTCCATTTTACTATACAGAATGTACTCTTTTTTTTTCCTTATTAACGTAAAAGTAATTATGAGGGCAGTTAGTCACCTGGTGCTGTATGACCTCACAAGTTTCGAGTTTCGATAATGTAAGTCGGAAAGGCCGACAGTCCTTTAAATGGGCCGCATTTACCGTCGTTCCATAACAGGACATGAGGTCCCTGAGGCAGCTGTTGACCTCTTGCAGTTTGGGTAACAGGACGTCCAGGTGACTCTGACTGGGCTTCAAGAACGTCTCCTAAGGGGTAAGGTTTGAAGATGATCATCCCATGAGGCCACGGAGTACAGTACTGCCGGGCAAAGCCCTTCTTACACTTACTGGAATTTAACTGGACTTCAAAAAGAGGGAAAACCATGAATTGCCATATTGCTCAGTGGCGTTTTGCCTACCCAATACTTACCCCCAGCCACCCACCCATTTCTATACCCGCTTGTCCTACTGAGTCGCGGGGGGTCCGGAGCCTATCCCGGAAGCAATGGGCACGAGGCAGGGAACAACCCTGGACAGGGGGCCAGCCCATCGCAGGGCACACTCACACACCATTTACTCACACAGGCACACCTACAGGCAATTTAGCAACTCCAATCAGTCTCAGCATGTCTTTGGACTGTGGGGGAAAACCCAATATTTAGTAAAAACATATAAAATAATTATTTATTCAACCGATAACCAACATTGACTATGAATAAGACATTGTGAAACTTGCAGTCTCTTGCTGTCATGGTAATCTAGCCAATGAGCATTGCAGCCTCTTGCTGTCAGGGTAATCTAGCCAATGAGCAAGCTTCCTCCATCCCCTCCCCTATCCATCATCATTCTCATCTCCTACTGATAACTCTACACATCATTAACGAGTTTCCTCATCATAACACTCACAACTCACATCTCAGTGGCAGCAAACAAGACTGGCTATCTTTAGCTGTTTACAACTGCTATCCAAATAAATGTGCTACCGCAAGTATAAGAAGGCAACTGAAGTGTTTCTGTGTTGCTGTCCCACAGAGAGAGGCTGCAATAGCCTAAAACTGTCGAAATACATGACGCACATGTCTGCTTAGCTAGCTATGTGATCAGTTTGCTAATGCAGACATACTGTGAAGCTGCATTATAAACTAACGTTGATGTTAGGTAGCTAACATTAGCCAGCAAGTTAGATGGCAGACCAGCTTGGTTTGTAACTTTCTTTCAGTATAAAAGTTATATGAAGTTTCAGGAACATTAATACCTGCATATGCATATTTTTTAGGTCTTGAGTGTGGTGTTGTAATGGCGCCTACCCACAAATTTGGTTTGCTCAACACCCCTGATACCATTTGACTTATTGTGGTTATTAAATCATTTTGCTGTTTGAAGGTTATTATCGCATTCCGTTGTATAAGTACCACTTTTTAAGTGTTTAAGTGTTACTTTTAATCTGTCTGCAATATTCTTTCCTTATTAACAATTAGCAAATCTTTGTCTTTGTCTCTCTCCAGCCTCCAGTGGCTCCAGTGTCCAGGTGACACAAACTGATGTCCCCCCCTGTCCCCCCTGGACATCCCAGTGAGAGGTTTGGTGCTCTCACCCACATCCTGGGTGCTAATGGGCATGGCTTACCATGTACTGGGCACTCCTGCCCATCTGCCTCTGCCTCCCAGTAACGTTGCAGATTTGGTCCTGGTACCAGTTCTTGGTCTGTTCCAGCATATCCAGGCCAGCCAATAAAGAGTCTTTCTCCAGCTCTAGTTCCTTCATCTGTTTCAGCTGAGGAGAAGGAGATTTAAACATTGCTGTCAAATCAAAGAAAGACAACAACAGAAGTGTTTGCCACTGCCAGCTTCACTCAGACTACGAGGCAAACTGTAATCGTAAGAGTACTCAGAATGCCCTGATTTCTTGTAATTCAGTAATACCAAAACAAATAGCCTTTGCCAGTTTTTTCACTTTCTGTCTGCTTTCCTAAGATCCTTATATATGTATGGGTTTTGAAGGTGATCAAAACTGAGTGAACAAGAAACACTCCCCTTGTCTGTCCCTTCCTCTTTCTCCTTCCATAGCTCTCTCTCTCTCTCTCTCTCTCTCTCTCTCTCTCTCTCTCTCTCTCCATCCCCATCTCTATCTCCCTCCCTGTCCCGCAGACCCGCTGCTTTACTCTGCACCCTGTATAGCAGTACCGCAGACAAAAATGACACCCTTAACAGCACTGAACTGCCCGGAGCGTCCTCCGTAAGCGGCCAGTGTAAAACACATGCAGCACCGTCCGTTACGTCACCTGGTAGAATCTGTGCGAGCTGTGAAAAGTCACAGGCTCTCATAGATGTGGCAAATCTCCTTTTCTTCCACAGATGAAAAATGTAGTCACTGGTTACTTATTATAACGGTTTGTACTGGGTATATGGTGATTCACGGAAATGCCTCTGTAAAAACGGCACAGTAATGACATTCTTGAACAGTGATATTCACAGTTTTTCTGTAATTCATACTTATTCGCTGCTGCACACTTCAAGCTGTTAAACACACTATGTGTCACTCCAGTTCCTCTCTGGTTTCATTAAGCTTCCCTCTTCCATCTCTTACCCTGCCTCTCTTTCTCTCCCTATTTTCCAGTCCGAAGCCATCACCCCTGAAAATGGGTCCCTCGCTCCATTTCTCACTCACCCACAGGAAAAACTTCAGCGCCTTGTCGCTGTACAGGCCGCTGCTCAGAGGAATGAAGACCGTGGAATAAGCCACCAGGCTGCCCGACAGACCCCTAGCGTCTAGGCCCCGGCACCCAAGCCACCTTGTTACCATGGTAGCCAACATTAATGGGAAAGGGTGAGCAGACTGTAGAGATCCGGATCGACAAAAAGGTGGAAGGAAGAAACTGACAGAAATGGGAAGGGCTGAGCTGGGGCGGGAAACTGTCAGAATAGGGAGGGGCACTGACAGATATAGGAGGGGCTAAGCTGGGGATGAGCAGTGACAATATGGGGAGGGACTGTGTGGGGCGATAGGCAGAGGGAAGGATACTGCAGAGGTACAGAAAATATCCCCCTTTTCCTTAGTCACTTTGAATTAGGAGTATAGGCGCTATTCCCCTATCGCGGGAATGGTACTTCAAGGTGTTTGGTTTTCCACTGGCGTAAAAACTGGTTCTGGTGCCGAATGACATCACATTGAGAGTATTTTGTACTGAAATCGAAAATGGCTGTAAACTATTATAGGGCTGGACGATATGTGGTATTAATACCGACATCGCATGTTATGCACATGCAATTCATACATTGCTAATCAGCTAGATTAAGATGAGGCTTTTTCATTCTATTCTGTAAGGACATTACAGCGCAGGGAGTTTACGTTTTGCTAAAACATTTTCAGCTCTGTCACAGAAATAAAAACTTATCTAGCTTTGCAATTTTAGTTATTATTCCTTTTATAGATTATGTAATATATCAGTTTAAATTTTACCTCCGGTCTTTTGCATGATCGCTTGATGTGCTCTCTGAGTCATCAAGTCGGGAACTTCGCCGAGGATCATGTTCTTCGACTTCCCAGTGCCTTTAATACCATTCAGCCGGCTCGACTGGGGAGTAAACTTTCTGCTATGCAGGTTCAAGCTCCCTTAATCTCTTGGATCATGGACCATCTAACTGATAGGCCACAGTACGTGAGGCTGCAGGGCTGCATGTCTGACACAGTGCGGTGTTGTACAGGCGCTCCACAAGGAACAGTTCTTTCACCATTTCTCTTCACCCTGTACGCAACACTGAGGGCTGTCATCTGCAGAAATTCTCAGATGATTCAGCAATAGTTGGATACATCAGGCATGGGGAGGATATGGAATACAGAAGGATTTGTGGACAGTTTTGTGGACTGGTGTGAGCTGAGTCAGCTGCAGCTCAACATCTAAGAGCATAGACAAAAGACACAATGTATGTGTGTGTGTGTGTGTGTGTGTGTGTGTGTGTGTGTGTGAACAGGTATACCTATCCTTATGGGGACACAATGTCCCCAT
>JABFEB020000040.1:21703461-21730790 GCA_019775895.2 Stomatorhinus ivindoensis
ATCCATCCATCCATCCATCCATCCATCCATCACTGCTCTTCCAGTACACAATTGCAGTGAGACTGGAGCCTACATCCTATTACATAATATGATGCTTTTAAATAATACTGCAAATAACCTATTTAATTCTAATTGCATATGCAATATTATCATAAGGTGAATGTGTTATAATCATAGATTGACGCAGTGCATGTTTGCATGTAACTCTCCACATAATGAAATCTTGCTTTTATTTAGGGTTGCCACGTGAGAAACGCCAAAGGGAGTCTTACGAAGAAGTTGCCATTGACAGGCGGCTGGTAGATGCCGTTGAAGGAGCAGCTGGGTGAGAAGGTGCAGCCACTGAAGTTGAATAAACGTTGGACAAGCTGTGAGCACTTTTCCGGGTCACTGCTCCCGTAGAAGGTCACCTTGGAGGCCGGGTCAAAGGGCATCGGTTTTTTGACGCAGGGCGAATTGTAGAGGTCACCCAAGGTCAGATTCAGCTGAAATCCCGTGTGGTAGCAGGGGTGTGTGATGTTCTGAGAAACACTTGCCTGTAGTGGGAGGGAGGGAGGATGAGCGCTCAGTGATAAACTAACAGTCAACCTACATAGAGTTTCCTGTGGTAAGACCTTATCTTCTTTGGAGAAGATGCTCTCACCAGCCTCAGATAACAGCTGGGCACGCCTACCTGGGTGGAGCTATCACCTTCTAGATACAATCACAATGGCCCCATCTACCAGGGTGCGGCTATCACGCATCTTGGCCATCAGGATAGGCTCCTCCCACTTACCTGGTGCAGTTGCACCTGAAGCTGCTTCATAGCCTGTTCCTTGCCGTAGCACAGGTAACTGTGCGTGTACACTCTGTAGTTAAAGCCGTACAAGCAGAAATCCGCTGCCGTTTGTGGGTCCTGCACCGGGCCGGCTGGGACAAAGGTGATTTGGGTGGAGGCCCCGCCCATGTCCAAAGCTCCCAGGATGCTGTTCCCTGCAGGGTGCAGCCACTTTCCCTGGAAGGAGAACTGTCACCCAGCAGCACGTGAGATTACACCATGGAGCCCGTGAACTTCACCCGTGTCCACATCCACCGCAGATGCCCCCTCATATAGGATTAAACTGCTCTGGTACAAGGTACACCAAATTCCGGAAGGGAACTGGGCTACTCCAACAATCTATTTCTTTGATGACAAATAATAGAAGCTATGATACATGATCCAAGATTGTGGATCAATAACTCCAGGCTCATTATAAAGATGTTTTGGCTTCCTTATCCATTTTACTACCACGTGGAACCAAAGGCTGTAGAAATCACCTCAACTGGAATATTTCACCATACAAGGCAGCTCTAAAATCATCTCCACCTACCTTCACAAATCCCTCAAGCAAGTAGTTGATGGTGATCCAGCCATAGGCCCCCTCCGCCACGCCAGAGAGTATCCGAGCCCCCCGGAAATCAAAGGGATACCTTTGGATAGTTTTGGAAACTTCCTTCATGACCTCATCAGCCTGGGTTTCATTCTGCAATCTACAGTTCAGGTTAACATTCAGTTAGGTCACTTTGTAATTTGTTTAATACAACAGTGCTATTAACATGTCATTTTCATAAATGCTGTTTAAACACCAGAGCCAGACTGCAATCAGACTACATACTGACATGTCACCGCGTGCTCGGGGTATACTGCAAAGGGGAAGGACTCCCCAGCATAGCCACAGCTGCAGTGTTGGGGGGGGGGGGGGGGGGCGTCTCACTTGAGCAGCCGCATCCCAGCCGTGGCCCCCAGGTACAGGGGGGTTGCTTCCCACTGCCCTGCTGGAATGGCCCCTTTCAAATCACTCAGGCACTTCAGCAGACTCTGCCCGGCTTTGGGGGGGTCCAAGGCATAGCTCGAAATGCCGGGACCTGGGGAGGGGCAGTGTGAGCACCGATCAGGCGGCACACAACCGATCTGCAGGACTTTGCAGTTAAGTTAAAGAAGTTAAAATACTTTTCACAGCAAAAGTTAAAAATGCATTTCACGCTGAATGTTCATTTTTTGAAGAAATTGTTGTTTTATACAAACAACACTGTCAGAATAACAAGAGACAAGCAACAATAATGTACCCCAATGGTACAAAAACCTTCCTCAACATCAATTTCTGTACCTTAAAAGGTACATTTATCTATAGCTAAAGGTACGATTGGCAAACCCGTGAGGGTACAAACCCCAGTGACAAGTAATCGTACCCTCAAAAGGTACAAATTGGTACTTTTTTCTGACAGAGAACACAAGACAGAAGAGGCCAGACGATGCAACAGAAGATGAACAGAGAATGAGGTTTCAAACATGGCAAGGAGGCCCAATGAGGCATTATGAATAGGAACCCTAACCCTAGTACTCACCATCCACGTCGCACAGCAGAACTTGGGACACGATGGCAGTATTGTTCTCCTTCCCGGCTGGCCACTGGTACAGGAACATGGCGGTGTGGGTGGAGCCAGCGTCGATCACAATCCCGTACTGAAGGGGTCACACACATTCACTGTTCACTCAGTGTTTGCAATCCAAGGTGCAGAGTCCCAAACTGAAAGGGTCACTGTCAGTCACTGGAAAAGCATATATTCTCACCTTAAAGCCTAGTGGCCTGTCTACAGTGTAATTCTGGACGAACATGAGGATTAGTGCGATAATGGTGGCACCCAACACCATGGACATCAGGACGCCCAACACAGTATGTCTTGCTGGCAGCTTTCCCATGGCACCTTCACTCAAATGAGCTGACAAGGCAGATAGAACAGCTTCACGTTAGAGACATGCTGAGTGATACTCACAAAATGGTATGTTAATGTTAAAGCCAGGATTCATCACCTCCACATGAACCTCTCAGCGACCAAACTTCTTTTCTTCCTTGCTGTCTCTACCATTTACCATCACGTCACTCTACAGCTTGGATCACAGACATTATCTACATAAAGATCTACCAGGAACCTAGGTAGTGATGTAGTCAAGACCACTTAGACCAAGACCAAGTTATAACCAAGACCAGAGTGTATTGATACTGAGACAAGACCAAGACCAAAGCAAGGCTAGACTAAGTCTAGATTGGAAACAGACTACATAACATAACACTATCAAATGTGGAGCACATGCATATCTTGGGGTTAGGTAGTATGGCCTAAAATTTTGTCACAGTATAATTTGAACCATGGACTTTTTCCCTTAAAATTTCAATATAATTGCTTCTGTACAAATGTAACATTTTTAATAAGACACACCTTTTTAGTTACATTTGAACTTTGAATCAGGACGTTTTACAGCCAATCACAGTACTGAGTTGGTCCTTTGAACCCCAACCATTTCTAGTGTTTTTCTGTCCCTTTATTTTTGTCTTATTAGGTTGTATGTACAAGAGTTTGCCAATTATGCGTTATGGTTTTGTTTTCAGGACATATATAATTACTTATATATATTATAAGAAGTTTCTAACAACAACCCCACAATGACATGGGGAGAACATGCGAACTCCACACACATTGAGACGGGGTTGGGACTATAGCCCGGATCCTAGAGGTGTGAAGCAACGGTGTTTATCACTGCACTTTGTAGATTCGTATTTGTTACAATATGCAGATCAGCTCCTAGTCCAGTTACTTGTCATTCCGCCAAGAGACAACAGCTCTATCCTGACCAGAGCTTCAAACAAACAGGCACCCACATCAAGTCCAAGTCAGTGGTGTTGCGCTTCAGATTTGCTAACGGAACAACGCCCACCTGCACTGAGTCCCAAATCAATACCTTCATTTACGTTTATTTTTATTTAGCAGATGCTTTTGCCCAAGGCGGCATGCAGGTCAGGCAAATAGCACATTACAAACATATGTGCTGTCAAAGTATCGACTGGACATAAGTGCAGCTGGGCTGAGCTTCCAATGAATGTCCAGGTACAGCTGTAAGTGGAGCAGAAGCTACACAATATCTTCCAACATATAATGAACGTAATATGTCTGTACAATTACCAGATGTGCAACATTAAGAACATTCAGGGAACACAGAGAGACATCAGGCTAGTAAAGGAATTCACAGAGCAGATAAGTCCTGAGGCATTTTTTGAAGGTGATGTGGGAATCTAATGATCAGATGTGTTTCGTTCATTCCATTACCTCTACACCTTCAAAAAAACCTACATGCCTTTTCCTCCTCTTTGGTCAGCAAGCTCACGGCACCTCAAGATCCCTCTACCACATGTGATGTCTCACTCTAGACATTTCCTATATGTAATTCTTTAATGGTAGAAGAAGATCTACATCCAGTCAGCAGAGTACCTCTCAACGTTCAAAAAATGCTTCCATCCATCCCTGCTCCATCACTGGGCAGTCCTCAGTTATGGTTTCCTAGCAATACTGAATTTTCTTGTACTGCACTGGTCTACTAGGATCCTAGCTTTCATTGTGTTTTGATGTGAATAGCTGTTTTTTGTGGGCGCTGGGCCAAGTTTTCCATTGTGTTGCATCACCTCTTTTGTTTAACAACACTCTGTAAATGTTTGGGAACTGAAAAGGGCAGTTGGTGGAGTTTTGAAAGTGAAATCTTGTCCAATTCTTGCCTGATATAGGATTTTAGCTGTTCAACAGTTTGGGGTTTCCAATATTGCATTTTTCATTTCATCATGCGCCAAAAGTCTTCAATGGAGGAAGCAACAGCCATGATTTCCAAAGAGAAACTGAAATTTTGATTCGTCATTCCACAGGACAGTTTTCCATTTCCATCATAAATGAGCTCAGGCCCAGAGAAGTCGGCAGCGTTTCTGGATCATGATAAGATATGGCTTCTTCTTTGCATTATAGTGTTTCATCCTGCATTTGTGGAGGCAGCGAAAAACTGTGTTTACAGACAGTGGTTTTTGGAAGTGTTCCTGAGGACATGCAGTGATTTCCACTACAGAATTGTATTTATTTTTAATGCAGTGCTGCCTGAGGACCCGAAGACCACACCTGCTCAGTATTGGTTTTTGGTCTTGTCTCTTGCTTACAGAGATTTTGCAAATCATTGCATTGTGTTTTACACAGTGTCCCAACTTCTTTGGATAAAGGGTTGTATTACCTGCTTCTTTTGTATTTCACTTTGGGCGAAAGTGTCTGCGTTTGTTCAAATAAGTAAATAAATGTCAAGTCATTGTGACAAGTTACACACACTAACAGCCTGACAAACAGACAGGTTCACATTAGCATAGCCCACACACATTATCAGTCACAACCAAAGTCTGGAAATATACATTGATAAATGTTTTGTATGTAATTAATGATGTGAGAAAAACTGCTGAAAGAGTGGACTGAGAGGTAGCGGGGGTGAAAGTCTAGGTAAGGCAAGAACAAAGCAAGACGGACGACCGCCATTATCTTCCACTGTTGTAACTGCCAAGAAGGCGACTACTTCAATACAGAAATTACAAAAAAATTTGTAAAACTGCTTTGTAACTGTCCACTTCCTGTGGTTAGTGTAGCTTAAAGCGCTGTAGGCTTGAGGGCTCTGCAGTAGTCTTGTCAGCCCTCTCATTTCTCAAAGTCACTCAATGTGAGAAGCACAGGACTAGTTCCCATCAACACCACCACAAAACAACTGCTATTGCAGGCCCATCACTGAAACATTCTTTGTACTCGATGTATCCTGTGCACTATGAACTGCCCTGGAGTCATTATAACGCAGTGTGCAATAGCGTAGCGTACAAATTTGAAAGGAAATCCTCCAGAAAGACTGATAATCAAAGACCATAATCACAAGCCCACAACAGCAAGAAAGTGAGAAAGAATAATTGTACTGAATGGACCAATGCTAATGTGAACATACATGTAACATGGATCTACACTGTTTTGGCTTTTTATCCCTGTAAAGATAAAAAATTGGACAACGTTAGGAACTCTATCAGGGTCAGCCCGTGTGAGATGCGCCATTTGCTTTGGTTTGGACTGATCAGTGCTGCAGGATACAGAACCACTGGAGCCAGAGAGGAAAACATATATACAGTAAACTGTGTTTGGCCTCTCTGAAATGAATTCCTTTAGGCTGTCGGTCCCATGATTTTCTGCAAATATTGTGTAAAAACTCATTATGTGATAATGCTGCATTATGTAATAACTTGAAAAATGTAACACGTGTGATGTTATTACAAAGTACATTTCCACACACCATATAACAACATATTATGTAATAACTCCGCATTGTGTAATGGCTCAACAAAATGTAACAGATGTATAGCCTACTGTACATTGTAATTTTACATTGCAAGGTTATCCTATTATCATCATCATCATTGTTATTATCATCATTGAATTTGTTACATTCTGTCAAGTTATTAAATAATGCATTGCTACATCACCACTGTCATATTCACACCATAAATATGACAGAACTTTCTAAACCTTTGTGGGCCTGCATTTGCTGCATGATTTGCATGCACTGTTACAAGGAAGTAACAGTTATAAGGAGAACATGTCTGAGTTTTTCCTGCAGTCTAATAATGGCAGTTCTTCAGGCGAAAGTAGAGAAACTAAGGTTATATGCATCCTCATTCTAACCACTTATCTCAGGGGTGGATCACGTCCCAGGCTGCATTTGGAACAGTGCTGCAAATAATGGATGCTAATCGGCCTAATAGTATGTCTTTGGACCATGTAAACATAGGAAGAACATGTAAACCCCATTCAGACAGGAGGTGAGATTCAAACCCACAGCGATGGAGGTGTGAGGCACCAGGTCACCATCAGCTTCAGTCACGCAATTCTTTTGTCGGAATAAAAATAATTTCTATACCATCCAACTACTGACCCTGCATTACATTTCATCTTTCAGTTTCAAAATACAGTGCAGTGAAATACAGTGCCATCTTAAATATGGAGGATTTTGATTATTATAACGCTGTATGTACTGGTTAAACATACTGCAAAATCGCAGTGGGGTGCTTCCTTTATGCTGCTGCACTACAGATCTAGAAGCTCTAATATCTAGAGTCTGGAATGTACAGGCTTCCCCTTCTGAGACCCTCATTCTCTAAGCGCAGGATCCGTTCCTTCCAAACACTTCTGGTTTGAGTTTGTGTCTATAGATCAAGCATTGATGAAAGACTGTGATGGGCAGCACTGTCACACAGGTGGCTAACCCTGTCTGTTATCTATTAACTTTTAGATTCTACCTACAGCTGTCCAGCAGTCAAAATATGCAGAACATGAACCCACTTAGAAGAAAGTTGATTCACTTACCCTCAAGCTTCAGTCTTCACCTGGTCTCTGTCTTACCAACAAGCATTCAGCCACTCTACAATTGTGCTTTTACTAGAATTATGTCTCTGTCACTCCCTCCCACACTCTCTCTCTCTCTCTTTCTCTCTCTCTCTCGCTGTCTCTCTCTCTCTCTCCCTCCCTCCCTCTCTTCCTCCCTCCTTCAGGTCCCTGCCACCTGAGGAACAGTAAATATGTAACACGGCTCAGGTGGTGTTTACACACTCCATACAGAGTAATTCCTGAGCGAAAGGGACCATATGTGTTTGTTTGGTCTTGCTTCTGCAATTTATAGGGTGGATTAGGAAGCTGTTCTGCGTGGAGGTTTGCTGAGGGTGTACATTGTGGGAGGGGTCAGTACAGAATGATAGATGGGCACTCATCTGTGTTTGTACCATGTCTGCCAGTCAAAATTCATTAGCGAGGAAGCCGGAACGACGTAAAAGAAAAGCTACGCAAGCCAGAGGAAAGTGGACAAAACAAGAAGCAGAAAAATGAACTGGGGCCTGATTTAGCTCAGTAGATTAATCATTAAACTCCACAGCTGCAGCCTAAATGACAGAAGCATAACAGGACTGGAAAGTGAACCTTGTTTGATGTGATGGGATCTCAGGTTACACTGCAGTTTGACCTGAATTTGACCGGAACCTCTCTGGCTGGTTGAAATGAGTAAAAGCGTGAAGTAACCCGCAAGCAAAGGAAGCAATAAGTGGAGAATCACTGGAGATCAGCTGACATCAACTTCAGTAGAATCTCTGTGTACTATTCCAAGGTCAGTGCAGAAGCCAGTACCAGGCACACCTTGGGCAATGATGTGAAACCTTTTCAGGAAGAATTTCAGTGGCAAGCAGGATGGGAAGTGGATTCAATTTCCTCAGCCCTTCTGTAAGACGAGGCTGGCCATTAACAGCTCTGTTTGGCATTCTTGCCCTTATCATCTCGGTTGGATTGTTTTTTTGTTCAAGTTATTAGCATCTATTATTTAACGATCTCTTTGTGTCATTTGCCTCACAATGTCTCATTGGCCTACAACACCTGTGTCTAAGTGTGGACAGAACTACCCCAAACACTACCACAAAAGCAAGACTCACGCCCTGTGTCTCCCCCTACAGACGGGACCATTCATACGGCGTCACGGGTAATTACGGATTTGCTAATCGGACTCGGGCATTATATGCAGGAGGATTGAAAATACAAGTGCACATTTCACTTTAATATTTCCTGTACCACACTCAATTGTCTTTAGTCACGCCAAGATCTCCACAATCAAAACAAATACTCAAATTTCCCTGTGAATTACTATCATCAGAGCACCAAATCACGTTACATATGAAAAAAAAAACTTTTATCTACCTGAAAGACTTTGTCATATTAATCTTGCTGAAATGTCCCTCTTCACAGATCCCCATCATGGTGTCGGCATGCGTCTGTTCCATCGTGCACAAGACAGCGACGTCCAAGAACATCCATTTATCTTGATCCGAGTCCAGAAACCCTTTGTTTGTATTCATTGGTTTTTTGTACCCCACTGGTTCACTGCATCTCTAATACAGGTATCGGCATGTGCTTGCAAAGCGAGTGCGAGCTGTAAGAAATTTTATTGACAAATCTCATTCCAACATCTGGCGACCAATAGCTGCTAAGTGAGTCACTGCCATTATGTCAAAGAAATTGCCATAATCGAGAGCGGGACGGACACCCGTTTATGGCTGGGCGTTTGTATCCTGCCTGAGCTCTTGCACCCTCCTCCTCTTGAGATAGGACGTAGGACCCAATCCCCGGGCAAGATAGAAAGATGGAAGGAAGGATAAACAATGAAGAAATATGCAATGCCTTACCATGAAGCAAACGGATAAGGGTTGGTGTGCTAATGGAGCAGGAATTCCATTCAACAATAAAGCGAAGCCTTTGGGGCAGACCAGGTCCTTATCTTCAGCCCACTGCATTTATGCTTCATGTTTACTTTGGTTTAACTCCACAGTATAACACTTATCACATCCTGTCACTCCGCACTTTGTACCCCAGGGCTGCTGGCAGAGAATGTAGACTGGGCGACGCTTATTAAAACACGACATAAATAATAACAGTATTCTTATAGCTAGCTGTGCTGGAATGGTGTTGCCCTTAGGCCTTAGGACCTGCATCGAATAGGTGCAAACGGACGACTGATGGGGTTATCGTGATATAAAGGAAACAGCTGAATTTAAAGCAGATTTGACTCTAAGTCCCATCCATACATCTTTTAGTTCCTTATCCTAATCAGGGTTTCAGGAGGGTCTGGAACCCATTTCGGGCAGAATTTGGTACAAGGCTGGAGTACTGACGCCGGTCGCAGGGCAGACACACATTCACACAAACAATCACATCCTACTGGCACTTTTGAGAATTCAGTTCACTGAAATGTGGAAGGATCCCAAGTCCCCATGAGATGCCCACGCTGCACTGAGTGGAGAGAGGATTCAAACCTCAGCCCTACAGGTATAAAGGCTACTTTGTCTGAACAGTGTCCATCCTGTACAAACCATGAAAGCCCAATACTTTTACTCTAGAACTGATCTGATAGATAATATGATGCTCATATATTATTTACATTCAGGGCTGTCAACTTGCACGCATCTGTTGTGACACTCCCGTTTTGACTCACGTTTACGCAAGTAATCTCACAGCAAATCTGTATGTTATTGCACTGTATGTCTAAAATTTGCAATGCCAAAAGTGCTGACGTGGTTTGCAAACCCAACAGACTATTTGCAAGTTAAAAAAAACTGTTACCTGCATGTACATGACTGCAAACTAATCTCGAATTGAAAATGTCACACCCAATACATCCCAGCAAACAACAATGTAACACTGCACATGTGCGTCGTATGAACAGAAACACAACACAAACGCATTCTGGTATTTTTAACATCTGTCTGGTTGATGGAAGCTCACATTTGCAGAGACTGACATTCTGACCCTGAAAACTGAATGTCGCAGAGAGGCTGTGTCTCTTGATTTGCATCCTAATTAACTAACTGACATCTGCAGTGTTTCCACACCGACTCTGTTACAGTGCGGCCTCTGGGACACACAGTGAAGCGGAGAGCGACGCATATATGTACATATTCAGCCAAATTCAAACTAAATGGATCCCTGCAGGCACAGTTCGTAATACACAGTAAATTTCGAGAAAGCCCTATTCTCCAGTGAGCACCACGACTTCCTAAGTCACACGCACACGTATACAAAGGAGTGCAGTGTGGACAATAACAGGGTTTCTATGGAAAGCATTCTACTATTCCTACTGCAGACAGTTAATGCAGTCAGTTAAACTTCATACAGGCACTATAACAACATAACAATCACGCAAGAAGTTTAATAGTCTGATCAGAGTAAACAAATAATTAAATCCCAAAGCAGAGGGTAGTTTCTTTACAGGTAACATCTTTCTACTTCTCATACACACCCAGCGAGGACACATCACTTGGGCACACAAAGCTGAGCATTATTTTAACTTGTTTTTAACCACAGTGCAATGAAGTAGCTGGCAGCTCAGTCTCTCACTCTGTCCCTGCTCCAGCGGGTTTGTTTCAGTTTTGACACTCTGAATCCATAAACTGCTCCAAAATACTGAATAAAGACACCTTGTTTTCTTAATTAACGACTTCCTTTCAAAAGCCGCACCCACCCAATGATGAGGAGTTCAGGTGTAAACCTAGTAATTTGAGTGCAGTTCCGCCACGCATGGATGGCCACAGCAGGACACAGAACAGTGCTAATTAGCAGAGTCGGATGTTTGGAAAATGGAATGGAAGGAGCGAATAAACACACAATGTCCACATATTTGTATTATTATTGTTTTTTCATTTCAAAAGCCTTAATGTACTGAACATAAAGTATAATCTACAAGACAAAAGTGGACAATTTCTTAGAGCTCCCCGTAAAGGTCTCAGGAGAAGCGTTCAGTGGAGCCTGTGTCCATTTCAGGGGGTCCGAGCTCTGCTTTGCTCCCCAGCGACTTGGACTATGCATGCAGGAACGCGGAGAGCTCAGAGGAAAAAACATGAAGACATCAAAGGGCATTTAATTAGCAGGCTAGTAATGACAGAAAATAAACAAACGTGGCTGCCGATGTCTGACAGAAACAAAGAGTTCGTAAGTACAGCGAGACAACCTGACAACCTAAAAATCTGTCATGCATCTCATGTAATTAACATGCAATCGCTGGGCTGCAGGTGTCTGTGAGCACTGCAGTGGGGGGGGGGGGGGTGACCTTCAGAGTAACCGTGAGGGGGAAGGGAGTCCTCCAGAGTAACAGGAGGGGAGGCGGTGTGATCTTCAGAGTAATCATGATGGGATGGGTGACCTTCAGAGTAATCATGATGGGATGGGTGACCTTCAGAGTAATCATGATGGGATGGGTGACCTTCAGAGTAACCCTGGGTGGTGGGGGGGTGCTGAGCTCCATATTAATCCCGGGAGCATGCCCTGCAGAAGGACCAGCTGATAGACAGACTGCTTATGGCTTTGGCTGTTTATTCCGACCAAAAGCACCGTGGTGGAACTTATGCAGCTTCGGTGTCACTGTCAATCATGGCAAGAAGAAAAAAAACGGGAAGATACAGTCACACAAGGATCAAAAAAGCCACAGAGAAGTGAAAACCCGAAAAAGACGATAAGGGGGCGGCCTTGCGCAATACGCGACGCACACGGCACGTCGCGGAACCATCTCCTGAGAAAATCAGCTTAAGGAAGCCACAAGACTGGCATGAAATGCACACAGCAAAGACAGTGTCCCCCCCGCCGCTCCCGGTCACCCTGCTCCTTGGGAAAAGGCCTTGCCACTTTTTCTCCTAATGGAATGGGCCTGGAAGACAGCCTGTGCCACATCAGGCAGGGTCCATCGCTGGCGCGTCAGCGCCTCCCGCGGGGTGAACGGCCCATCCCGCACGCGGCGGATGCCGACGCAGACAGCTGAGCTGCGCAGCTCCAAGCCCACTTCGTGCAGCAGTCTGCGCAGGTACCTCTGGGTCTCGTTCATGCACTGGACCTCTGCAGGAGAGAAGCTGCAGATGAGTCAAAGTGCACTGCGAGTCAGAGGAGGGTGCCGCGTCTGTCTGCCGGGAGATGAGGAAGGGAGTGCCAGGGTACCCAGGGTGAAGCGCGGTGGCTGGAAGTCCAGGCAGCGCAGGCCAGTAAGGATGGGTGGGGTCTTCCCCTCGGGGAACAGCATCCCCCTCACTGCCAGCTCATAGGCCTCCTGCGAGCGCATGTCTACATTGGAGTACCTGCGGAGACATGAACGACCTTAATAAAACTCACAATCCGAAAGGCGCTCAGCACCGCCCTCTGGTGTTCAAGTGAGGCAAAGACAATCAAAGACACCACAATGCAACAGGACCCTGGGAAACGCCTCAAACCCGGCTTTTCATTTGAAAAGTCAGGGGGACAGGCAGAGATGGAAGTGAAAGGTGCACTTACGAGAGCAAAGCTTTCTGGTTGGCTCCCTGGATCATGGCGAGAACTCTCTCCAGCTTGTCACAGGTTATGTGATCTGAAGGTCAGGCAACAAATTCGTCATTTTACCTACTTTCCTAAAAAAATAATTATAAAGAGAAAAGACCAGCAGAGCAGAAACTCTACTACAGCCACTGGATTCATTCCTCTACAATATGACTTCATGCAGCATGAACCAGCGCAGCACAGCAGTCTGTGTGGAACTTGAGAAGCCGTACCATAAGTCGTTCTTTCAATGATACGTCCGTCATGGGAAAAGTCATCTGTAGCTCTACCAAACTCCCCCTCCAATGTGTAATCCTAAGATGAAACACACACATTATAACAAACACACATTAGTAGAGATATGCTTATAATAACAGACGCCTGTATTTACACTGGTATGCAGTCCCAGTGCTCTGATTCACACAGCCAGATGCACCGATAGTTACCCTGGTGTTGTAGCGCTCGTACATTTCCTTAAACTTGGCATTTCCGTTCCCCACTCCCAGCACTGAAAAACACGGCGCGGTGTCATTAATCAGCCTGAGCACATAAGGTTATACGGCACCTGAGCATCACGTGTGTCAGAAACAAACCAAAGACCCCAGAGGAAAACACATCCAGTCGATGTCCCACTCCAACCCGCAGCTTCTGGAACTCCGGTCCTGTTACTGGGAAGGACAGGGAGAGAGCAGAGTCACCCGCCATGCAGCCTGCTCACATACACTGATAACAGTTATGAGGAAAAGGGCCACATGACTGTGGTGATGTGGGAGTAAACGTGGAGTTCATTTCCAAAACACATCACACGCCATTTTTATCATTTCAGTTAAAATATGCACATGAGGTACCTGTGGTATCCAGCATCAGAAAATGCAAATCGATTTCCCTCAATCCGCCACACTATTACTCTTTATTCACGAAATGTGTCATACACCAATGCTAATAACAAAGCACATCAAATCCCCCAAAAGTGACCCTGAAACACTGTTTTAACACTATTGTTGTATTTGAATAGGTTGCACTTAGTATCAATAGGCTGAAGTGGATAAGATTCGGGGAAAATTTGTTAAAATAATGGTTAATTTCATAAACAGTTAAAAGACCATTTCAGTTTCTATGCTGGATGTTTTAATTTGTGAATCGTTCAGTTAAATTGCAACAAAAACTCCGTCCTTTTTCAAATTGGCAAAATGGATAAGACTCGTTTTGGGAACGATGGGGAATGAGACTGGAATGGCATGAGAATGAAGAGAAAGACGCAACACTGACAAATTTAGAGCAGCATGTTTAGCTCACCAAGAGGGTGATCTGCCAGTACCGGAAGCCGAAGCGGCCTCAGCGTAACCTCTTTCTGGCCCTCACTCCCTGCACCACTCTGCAGGAGGAACTTCACCTGAGTCCGCAACGCCGGAGGTGGAGCACAGTTTATACCTGTAGGAAGATTTAGCAGCACATTGCTTTGACAGCACGTTAGATAATGCTTAGCTGATTAGATATTATCGCTGCCCCGCCAATGAGGGCCTGGTTGAAAAACTGATCAGTTAAATAAATTAACCTCATCATGAACTAAACATGTTTATTGTACTTATCTTAATAGCATGTATATTTGTATATTATCGGTAAAGTTTAATTCACGCAAATTCCTTTTTTTGCAAACCACAAAACTCAGCAGTCCGAGAAGTGCGTTTCTGTCCGCAGTTCCCCCGGTCTGCAGCCAGACTGCCGCTGCACTATATACCTTTCAGCAGGTTCGTTTCTACGGTGTCCCGGACCAGCTTCCAGTGAACCCCTGCCGGTTTGTAAACTGCAAACAGCCCTTCCAAGCTGCGAAACAGCCGAGTAGCCGGAGTCCCCATTGCTCCAAAACGAGTATCTCGTTATTTACTATATATGACAGCCATCTGAATCCAATCTCACAAGGAAATCGTCCATGATTTGCACGAGCCGCTACTGACAGGACGTCGCCATTACTGCCCACGTGAGGCCCGCATCGACTAGACCACACCCCACGTAGTTACTTCCGCTGGACGTAGATGACTGTATTTCAAAATAAAAGCCCTTCGTCGTAAAGGCATAACAGCATATACGGGATGTAAATGTTATGGAGGGTGTTCTGTGACAATTACTCAGTAATGAAAATGTAATTTAAACGTTTATTGTATTTAAATTGTAAGTTCAATTGTCATATAAATGACTATTTATAAATATGTCATTTGAATAACTTTAAATTACAATTAAAATGTCATTTAAATAATCATTTAAATTGCTGTTTAAATTATTCTTTGAATCACAGTTTAAATGATAGCAGCAATAATTACAATAATTTGTCACCTAACAAACTCAGTGGGTAGGTTCTAAAAAAACCTAACATCTAGTAGTTACATTGCAAACTGACAAAACAAACCGATTTCTGACTACGGTAATCCGCGGATACGGAGGGACTACGTACTGTAATTCATTCCCACGATATAGGCCTATTAAATTGTGGCCGCCATATATATACATATTTCGTTGATTGTGTAAAAGCAACAAGAGCCCCCATATGAACTAAATAATTTAGTTATAGCGCGAACAGTATGAGGGGAACACGGGAAAGTAGGACAGCTTGTTACCCGAAAGTTAGGAGAGAATATTTAAGATTTTGGTAAATTATGATGTAATACAGCCCCAGGACGGAACAAACAAAACAAAGTTATGAGTGTTTAATCGACTAGGCCAGATTGCTATGCTGTGACTTAGTTTGTAATATAACCAATTAGATATTAGGTTTTCTTTAGAACCGGCACACTGAATTTGATGGATAATGATTATTTAAAGCATAACATTCATAAATAATCATTTAAATGACGTTTATTTATTGAATAATCAGCCAACTGTTATTTCATTCTTAGGTAGCATAATTTACTCATCAGTTAAATTTTTTATGTTCAAACATAATACACGTTCAACGTGATATTTACTATAATCGTTTATTAGACTGCAAACGCAAGATGTGTTTTTCACAAATACGTTTCTAAAAATTAATGCACAAGCAAGTGAGCTGTGTGGAGGAATTCAGCAGCTGGCCTTATGAAAACATACGTGTGATATTGATTATACTGTATAGTTATCTTAATATATAACGATTTCAGTTATATGTATTTCAATATATTAGTATTATTCATATTAATGACTATATGTTAATATTTAGTAGATGATTCAGAGGTCAGTGACTGCACACATATAGGATTGTTGGTTCTTGTTCCCAGTTCTAACTCTGTACTGAATTAGCACTTGGGAGTGTGTGTGCCCTGTGACATACTGGCATCCCATCCAGGCTGCCCCCTACCCTGTGCCCTGTGACAGACTGGCATCCAATGCAGGCTGCCCCCTACCCTGTGTCTGCATGTCTTGTGATAGGCATCAGGCTCACTATGACCCTGTATAACAGCATTTCCCAGCCTGGTCCTCAGGGGACCCACAGAAAGGCCACGTTTTTGCTCCAAGAATGTCTGGCAGGGGGCTCATAGGAAGCAAAAATATGGACCGACTGTGGGTCTCCAAGGACCAGATTGGGAGACACTGCTGTATTAGATAAGTCAGTGGTTTTAGATGATGGATAAATTGATGTATCTATATAAAAATTTGGATAAATCCATCCATCAAATTCATCCATCCTTTTTCAAACTGCTTGTCCAGTAAAGGGTCTCAGGGGGCTGTAGACCATCCCAGGCAGAGCAGTGCAGAATGTATGGAAATATTCATCAAACACCTATCCGTCACAGGACCTGCCAATTTGGATTTATAACTGCCTGCCGAGTCAGTGTCTATTTGCGTATTATATCGATGTATATAACACACACATACATGCATGCATGATACACCTATTATCCATCCATCCACTGCTGATCCAACATTGGGTCATGGGGGCAGTAGTGAGTAGGTTACATAATACACCAATTTTTACAATTTATATGTAAATAATCAGGGCACCGTTGTGGTGCAGTGGTTAGTACCGTCGCCTCGCCCTTATGGAACCTGGGTTCCATGTGTGTAGAGTTTGCATGTTCTCCCCGTGTTCTTGTGGGGAGTCCTACATGTAATTCTGTTTCCCCCCACAGTCCAAAAACACACTGAGGCTAATTGGGGTTGCCAAATTGCCCGGAGATGTGTGTGGGTGAGTGAATAGTGTGGGTGCGCCCTGCGATGGATTGGCACCCCATCCTGGGTTGTTCTCTGCCTTATGCCCAAAGCATCTGGGATAGACTCCGGCGGTTTTAGAAAATGAATGAATGTAATTAATGTAATATACACGGTTGATTCAAGGCAGAGAGAGTGCTGGTAAGTTCCACATGGAACACATATGGATAATCTCTATACCACAAAGCAGCAATGACCTGCTCTTGAATCTGTTCATTATGGCTGCTAGCAGGCTGGTGAAGAAGTTAACAGGCTCCCTTCTGACTTCCACAGGATTACACTCCAAATGGCAAAATTCACTCCTGTCAAAAAGAGCTGGAGGAATTTAAATATTTTGATAAGGAACCGTTAAAGGACAGAAAGGAGGGAAAGAGATTAACACACTGCACTGAGACGGTTCTCTGTCTTCATCTCAGTTCTCCTTAAGACTGACAAGCGCACAACCCTATCGTTTCTTGTAGTGCTGATCTCAGCAAATGCCATCGATGGTCTGAGTTACACAAAACAGTACGGCCAGCGTGGCTTGTGCTCTCATATTTCTCTCCTGCACTTTTCTGTGTAGAAAAATATATTGTCCTTGTCTGATCTTGAATAACTTACAGACTTGAGGAAACGAGGGGAGATTGGGGACGGTTGTTGAACGGGGTCAACTGTTGAATGGACTTTTAACACACATGTACAACTAACCCACGCTATACTAGCTTTCACTTCTGCTAGCTCCCAGCAACACCTCTGATGCTCATGGAACATGTCAAACTAAAAGTACACAGATTAATGAATAAATAGATACCAGATTCAATTCAAAGGCTGTCCCTGGTCTCCTCTAATAGCAGTTATTCCAGTGAATGCCTGACCTGGGACGCCCCTGAGCCACAAAGCAATAAGGGACACAGAAACAAGACAAATAACCATCAACATTATTAAATCAGCACAAAATAGTTATTCTCCAAAGAAACATGTAGTCAAACAACTTCCCTCTGCCGAAGAGCCATAAAATGCTGAATAACTCAGAAAATGTGATCATTGCTCCTCTTCATTGGAGGCCGGTGAGGTCCACAATGGCCTTGATGAATATAGTGTCATCCTTGAGATAAACGCTCTTCCCACCAAGCTTTACTATTGGGCAGAAAAGCGGACATCCACTGGCGATGTTCATCTCACTGATGGGCCTCTGGAACGACGTGGAACTGATGTCAGGCCTGAAGGCATCGACGACATGCTCCCGGTTGCTCTGATCCAACAGCATCAGCGTTACCTTGCCAGTGAGACAGAAGCTTAGTTAAGTAAGACACTCCATGATGGATCACAATAATAATCCAGATGGTGATGGAATTATAAAGAGGTTTAAACATTGCACATTAAACAAGTCACAATTTGAATCATCTAGCATTTTAGATGTGGGTTCTTGATTACATAAACGCCTCTGTCCGCCAGACTGTATGACACATTAGTTTCCAGAAAGAGGCTGTGATATTCTCCCAAGAACCAGGGAAAAATGTTTACTATTGAGTAAAATATTGATTTCATAGGAAGAGGAAGCTGGCAAGGTCACATGTCCACACATGTGATGTCATCATGACCTCTTTTCCCTTGAGAGAAAAGACAGTAGAGACAATGGGAAGACAAGGAAGAGAGGGACAGGGGTTGAAGCAGAAAGACCCAGCGCTCTTGCATTCAACCGTTTGCTGTTGTTCAGACAGTGGTCAGACGCAAGGGCTTCAATCTACCTTCTGGCTAAAGGGCCACTTGAGCAGGCCGTCATATTTTCCCCTCATCACCACAAAGAAGAGTGAGAGATGCGTCCCCCGGCCCGTCCCGTCGCCGTTGAGGTACAGCCGCAAACACATTTTGTAGCCGTATTTACTGGAGTAAAATGCTGCAAGACAGACGACCATATTGAATGAGCGGCTGGACTGTCGCAAGACGCTCAGCTCTAAATGCAGACAGCAGAAGAATCTTATGTGTTTTCTAGAATCCCCACCCTGATATACTGAATACAGACAAAATTACTTTGATCCCTGTCAGATATGGATGCTTCTCTTGAATGGTCCCATATCCCACTACGCACAATTCAGGATGTTCATGACAGAATTCTGAGAAGGACTGAGGCTGTTCGGAAAGCAAAGGGTGGTCCTGCTCCAAATTAGCTCTTTGGTATTCATATATTTTTAGGTGTTTCTGTTATTGGTCCTTCTGCTGTATAACCCTTAGACCAGGGGCGGCCAATCATATCCACAAAGGACTAGTGTGTAGGTAGGTTTTTGGAATAACCTTTAGGTCAGCTACTCAAACCCAGGTGTGAGGACTCTTCACCCAATCAGTGCCCTAATTAGTAATCTAATTACAGATTTGCAGTGAAAAGCCACATACACAAAGGCCTTTTCTGGATTTGACTGGACCTGTTTGAGAAACACTGCCTTATAAGATCTCCTCCGAGTAGCAGGTGCCCTTCTCTCCACTCCTTGCCACGAGAATCCGAACTGGTACCCCCTGCCCCCCCCCTCCAAGGTGAGCCGACTGACCTGGAGAGAACATGGTGGGGGCCAATCCGCTCACCGCCTCCTCCCTGCGGCGGGAGAACTCTGTGATCTTCCAGATAAAGACGCCGTCGTAGGTGCAGACGGCGAGCTCGTGCAGCACCTGCTCTGCCTTGGCCAGCTGCAGGTTCCGCATGGCCAGCGATCGCTCCAGCTGCTCTACCTGCGCAGTGTGTGCCAGGCAAGCCACAGGAAGCAGATCAGCCATCAGTCACTTGCATTCTTCTAGAACAGTGTTTCCCACTCCAGTCCCCAGGGACCCTTAGGCAGTCTATGTTTTTGAGCTCATGCGAGTTTTACTTACACAAAAATATTTTGAGGGCAGAAGGAAAAACAGTTGGTTGATAGAGATAAAGAATCAGACTGCAGAGGAGGTCGGGCCAGGCAACTAGAGGAGGCGGGACCAAGACATCTGAATGGTTGGACCGGCTTCCTCTAGTTGCTTAGACCCGCCCCTTTTACAATCAGATTGATTCAGGGGAATAACCAATCATTTTTCCTTCTGCCCTCAAATATATAAAAAAAAAAGTTAAACTCCCATGAGCTGCTCTGACTCCCTCTGAGCTCCCTGCCAGACAGTCCACTGTTTCCAGCGAGCAAAAACGTGGACTATCTGCGGGTCCCCGAGGGTCAGATTGGGAAACACTGTTCTAGAAGGTCTTTGCGCATGACCGAGTGTAGGGTGCAGGAATTTACCTTGTTCTTAAGGGTCTCGATCTGCTGCTGGTCCAGCCGTTGTTGACATGTGAAAGCCTCCAAGGTGAAAGCACACCTCTCCACCTCCCTGTTGAGTACACACACAATGTTCTCCAGAGCAGCAACCTTGGGCTCCAGGTTGTTGTTCCGTCCCGCTTCCCCGTCCGCAGGTGCTCTATACAGGCCCAGTGCCACGCCTTCGTCACACTTTGCCGGGCCCAGGGCACGCTGCTTCTGGAGCATGACCACCTTAGCCAGAAGGAGGCGCATGTGCTCCAAGACGTTGGCCTGCTCGTGGTTGCCTTGCCTCTCGCTCTCCAGCTACACACATAAGGCACACAGCGAGACGTAAGACTCGGTGTCGAATCCCTTCGCTGTGGCCCTGTCTGTCACAAGGGCCACAGAGCCTCAGAGAACACAGAAAGCAGAGTGTTGGACAGGGCATCCTAGGGTAGGGCAGGATGAGGGGGCAGACCATGGGCAGATCTAGACGTCATCATGACAGTGGAAGTGATCAAGTGACTTGTAAAGCATTTTGTATTCCTGGAGTCCCTTTACAAGAACGAAAACAGTTTCGGTTTGTAAACAGGGGGACTTCCACCCATTTGTAACCGTCCACTTGTGTGTGGAAAATTCTGTTTCCACATCAAATTTACATCCTCCAGGTGAAATGAAGTGTAGACGACTAAGTGGGGGGGGGGGGGG
Source organism: Stomatorhinus ivindoensis (assembly GCA_019775895.2). Taxonomy (NCBI): domain Eukaryota; kingdom Metazoa; phylum Chordata; class Actinopteri; order Osteoglossiformes; family Mormyridae; genus Stomatorhinus; species Stomatorhinus ivindoensis. The sequence continues at coordinate 21,724,296 of JABFEB020000040.1, forward strand.
GGGGCAGAAGTGTATACACAGAAGTTCATGTATATAAACAGCATTCAAAAACTCTCCTTGTACCTTGTAGCAGAACTGCAATCAGCGTTTCTCAAAAACAAAAAACAAAGGCTGGATGTGCCCCTGTGCCTTGGCTGGGTTTCAGCACTGTAACCTAACAACTTCACTCGCGCTGCTCTGCGTGTGTGTAGTCTGCATGTCCTTCCTGTGTTGCAATAGTACATGCCGTTTGAGTGACTGACGTCTCAAAATGGTCCATAGTGTGTGTCTGTGGATTATGTTTATATTATGAGGACCAATGTGTCCACCACAATGTAATAAAAACCTTTTTTTGACACTGTGGAGACCATTTTCAAGTCCCCACAAAGATCTGTGAAAAAAAGATCAAAAAAGTAAAAATGCCAAAAGTCTCATATTTAGTTTGGTTACTTATTGTTAAGGTTAGGGCTGGGTAGGGGTTACGGACATCATGTTGGTATTAGCGTTTTTTCCATTTAAATGAAGGCAGAGTCCCCAGAAACATATAATTACATTCCTCTGTGTGTGTGTGTGTGTGTGTGTGTGTGCGTGTGAGTCCTGTGATGGACTAGCACCCCATCCAGGTTGCACCCCTGCCTCATGCCCAGTGCTGCGTCTGATAGGCTGAAGGCCTGCTCAGGATTAACCAGTAGAAATGTTGGTCCTGTGTAGACTGTTGTAGTCTTATATCCTCACCAAGGTTTCACATCCCAGGGTGCTGAATTGACAGGCCTTCTGCTGCTTCCCGCAAGAATTCAAATGATCGGGAAACTGGGGGGAAAGAGGAAGAAAACAATGCTGACCGAAAAAAAAAAAAAAAAAACGTAGAAATTCCCAGACACCTCTGCTTCCACGCCGCAGCCTTCCTAAGAAGCGTAATCATGTATATCCCCAAGCAGAAAAGGGCACCGTGGGCAGGCAGTGCGTTCACTATAAGGCTGATAACATTGATGTCACCACTGAGCTGAGCTTCTGTTCAGGATCCCCCTACTGATGCCCATTTATACTGCTGGATGCTTAACTGGAGTGATTCAGGTTAAGCTGTTCCTGGCTGGGGTCATCAGGGGACAACGGGGTCCCATTAGGAGTGGCGAGAACTAACCATTTCCCGAGGGATCTTCCTCTTGCCACAGGCCTCACAGTGAAGAGGGAACTTCTGACAAACGTTGTTGTGCCCCTGGGGAAGTGACAGGATGCGGTAAGTGACAGACATCACAATGCCATGACATCCGGCGTGTTAACAGGTGGTGTGTGTACGTTACCAGCATTGCTGTTCATGGGACACATGCAGGTGCTGCGCCCCACCCCCCCACCCCTGAAGGACTTCTCAGACTTCTCTTTCACTGTCATCTTGAATCCGTCATGAACTTTCCCCAGGGCTCCCTGCAAACCTCCTGTTCATCAGTAAAAAATGACTAGAGGGACAGAGAGGGAGAAGGAGGAGGAGAAGGAGAAGGTAGAAGGCAAACGAGTAGGAAGAGAAGAAGGAAGAGGAACCAAATGGGGAGAACAAGAAGGAAAAGTAGAAGAATGAGGTGGTGAAGGAGAAGAAGAAGAAGGTGAAGGAGGAGGGTCACCTTGATATCCTTGGAGCTGAAGGTGGCCTTGCAGAACTTGCAGGTCACACTCCTGGCCTCACACTCCCTGTCGGCATGCCTGGCCATGTGGAGCCGTGGGACGGAGGCCTGGCAGGCCTCACACTGCAGCTGCTCCTGTTCACAGCGGCCCTCGTGCTGCGCCTGCAAGCCCCAGGAAACAAAGTGCAGCTCCATCACTGCCAAATCTCACCTCGTCGCATCCGTCACCCCTCATCACTTTCAAACTACAAAATCGAAGGACAAAGAATAAGGCAAATTCCCAGCGACTCCGTATTAAAAGAGTTTATTAAAACAGTTAAATTCATGGTGCAGATATCATGTAACAGGACAGAACTCAGCAGGCTCAGTACAAAAGGTCTCACCAGATCAGCCAAATGATGCAGCCAAATCCAGCTCATAACCCCAAGCCTCACACAGAAACTGAGTCTCACAGCCACTCCCAAGAAATCGCCTTCTCCTCCTCGGTCATCACTAGCTAGTACATGAATACTTTCACGCCGAACAGCCATAATCTCTGCTATCTCCTTTGCAAGTTTTCCTTCAATGCAGAAATAATATACTTCTTTGGTTAATAAAACTACAAAAATATTCTACTACTACCCTGTAAAATGCCCAGAAAGGCAATCTAATACCCCATGTGCCTTATTAAAAATTACTAGCAGAACAAGAGACAAGTTTTATCAGAAGATCTGAGTGCTATTCAAAAGGCTTAGAAATTCTCGGTACTTTCCTCTGATCAGTGATGTATCCTGTTTTAAATACAAACATCTGGTACTTTCCAAACCACTACATTTGTCAGGAATTCCCCTAGCCCTGAAAAGGCTGAGCTACAGTCAAATTGTCACTCAGCCAGCAAGGCAACGGTTGGAATGAGAAAACAAGCGAAATAAAGCTTAAACCCGTGGCTCTATTCAAACACATTAATGCTGTAGCGAATGGGAATCAAATTTTCTTCACGAAAAACACACACACACCACAGTAACCTTGCAAATACCCACACACAAAGTACACGTTGTAACTGTGCACCCACCCACATACACAGCAGACAGTAAATGTACACCCAGCCAAGCACAGAGTACACAAAGTACCCACACCCCTGCCCCCACATACAGACTGTAAGCACACCTCATAGTCCTTAACAACCCCTCTCCATGGACAGCCTTTACTGGGGCACTGAGCTGGCAGGTTTTCAATCTCCCTCCGCGCAGCAATGTCTGGAAAAGCCTTCAAAGAATAAATCAACCACCACGTAAACCAGAGTAGATCATTCAGGATCAAACTGAAACTGTAAAAAGGAGAAAAGGGCAGTGGTGGCTTAATGGTTAGGGAAGCGCACTTGTAATTTAAAGATTGCTGGTTCGAATCCCTGATCAACAAGGCACCACTGAGGTACCCTGAGCATGGTATCGCCCCCAAGCACTGCCCCCGGGTGCTGAATTAGCTGCCCCCTGCTATGTCACATTGTCTCATATGGGTTAAATGTAGAGGACACGTTTTTGTTGTTGTGCTGTGGTGTGTCAATGACCACTGATCACCTAATTTTAAAAGCCTAATTGTGAGCCAACAATCCAGAACAGCTTAGAAATCCGCATTGCAGTGAGTATAAAGCTCTCCTGTCAAAACTCAGTATAAAACCCACAGGTATAGATACAAATATGAAACTTGAGACAGCAGGAAAGGGAAAGACAGAGCACTGATGAGCATGAGAAGAGAAGGATAAAATAAAATAATGACGGAGGTGTGTGGTTTCGTGGCTGCCCTGAGAGTCACTATGCAGGCTAATCGTCACATGAACTGGAGCGAGACATCAGACCCCACGGACTCACATCACTCTCGTTCAGGAAGGACAGCTGGTCGTCAAAGATCCCGTCTCGCTGACATGCCTCGCAAGGCAGGGGGCCCACACTGGGGGAGCAGACAGGCACACTGTCATTGTCACGGGTCACATGGGGGCCCCAGCTGACACACACACTGTCAGCAGATGCTAACAAGACAAATGGAAAAGTTACCTAAAAACAAAATGCTTTTATTAAAGCAGTTCATAGGAACATAAAGACTTCCATCTCCTTTATGTAAATATACAGTGTTTCCCACATTATCCATGAAATGGAGCGGGGCAATAATGAATGATAATGAATTATTGTGATATTTTCCTCTTTATCAATATGGTAAATGCTCTATAAAAGGTCAATTTAATCTCTAGTCGTCAGAACTGGCAATGCAGCACAAACAGGGGATTTACTGAACAAATAAGAGAGAGTGCAATAGGGGCAGACAGGCAGACGAAAGACATTACAGTCAGAGCAACAGGGCTCTCACTGGGAGAGCAGGCAAGTCCAAAGCAACCGACCAATAAGGGTAATTCAATACAATTCAATCCACAGAGAATTCAGAAATGCTAGGGAGAATGAGAGTGGCAGCATTTTGAAATGTGAAACGCAGTTTGTCATGTTCTGGCAATAATAGAATAATTACTGTAAAACTACAGTTGACCATCTGGTTCCACCATTGAGCAAAAAATCAGCCAAATTGGAAATATGTTGACATTTAACGTGATGATCGTCGATATCGACTGACATGAAAAATTTTATCGTGGTAACAGATTTGGTCATATTGCACAGCTCTGGCATGAAATCCAAAAATGATCACTCTGGGCAGGTTCAGTATGTTCTGCTTACTGGGTTATCACTATCCAAACAAGTTGTTAGCTAAAGGCTGTTTCAGTCTGTGCAGACTTATTAGCTCACACCTATAAATTACTTGATAAATAACATTTTAATTAACTCCTTGAAGCACATGGCAGCCATGTAACACTGATGTCACGTACCTGGTGAGCTCTCTGAAGCAGTTTCCACAGAAACGGTGCCCACACCTCGCCTGGAAGGGCGTCCTCAACACCCCCTCGCAGTGCTGGCACTGGTACTTGGTCTCCATGGAGACCATCAACACTGACTGGGGGATTCCCTGCATGGAGGAATCCAGGGAGCAGGTGAGCGAGGAGCATGCCATGCTCCTCCATGAACAGGGAGCGTGTCCGTGATACCTACAGATGACAGCCCAGACGGCAATTAGCCAAAAGCAACTGAAACACAACTAACCAGTTATGTCAGCACACAATAGCCATGGCTGGAACACAGACATACATACTAGCTGTAAAAGTTGCCAAAAGTGTAAGGTTTTTTTAATTGTATTTTTTTTATATTAGCAATATCTGAAACTTGCGTACTAGTATTTACAACTGTAAATCAATCCATCCATCATACAAATATAGGTAACACTTTACTTGATGGGGCACAAATACTCAGTAATAACTCAGTTACTACTGAAGTACAAAATATGAACAAATATTTGTCACTTGAGATGTCACAATGCACTAATGAAGAACAAACATGAGATTAGCATTTCACTTATTCCTCATTTGTTCCTTCTGTGATTCCTTAGTAGTTCTTTCAGTAGTTTACAAAGGTTCACAGAATTAAGATAAATATAGTAACTGCTCGAGATAATAGTACAATGTATTAATGATGAATTAACATGAGGTCAGCATTTAACAGACTTAGTTTGTGGTTAATTAATAGCATAATACTACAATATTTGTACCCCGTCAAGTAAAGTTGCCCAAATAATATGTATAGTTGTACATGCCGCTTGGCGATATTTGGGGTTTACACCAAACATCAGCATGAACCATGCTATAAATGCATCATACACAGCAATAAGCCAAATCATTAGCTACACCCACATTAAGTAAATAATAAGTATCCTGTAAAAACTGTGGGTCAAATCTGGAATACATTAAATGTTAAGCCAACGTTTGCACTTGTAGGCAATGTGCTGAATGCAAAAGAAATGGGCAGGGGTATATATATCTGAGTAACAGACTGCAATGTGTCATGCTGCTTATGGGCCTTTGTAGCTGTGGATTGGACTTGTCTGTCCGACACACCCCACAGATGTCCGACACATACCTGGCCGTCAACATGATGCAACAGAAAACTGACATTGTAGGCCTCCAACGGTGGACTGGGCACTGTCTGAACTCTGGCATATGCAGCACGGCTTCATGCACGGTCTCATGACAAATTACTCCCGTGACCATCATCAAATTTGTCTTCCATTTGTGCCACAATAGCCCTTCTGTTGGTTTGTACCACACAGAATAGCCCTTGTTCACATTCCACATCAACGAGTCACCCAGTCAGTGGTTCATGGTTTTTCCCTCCACTGACCACTCTCAGGGGGTACTCAACACCGTTTTGGAAATGCTCTGATCCAGCCATCTGGCCAAAATGATTCAGGTCTTGTCAAAGTCACTCAAATCTTTATCGCTGCCCATTTCGTCTGCGTTCAACATGACTATGAGTAGCGAATCTTAGCTTTACCACTCTTGACATGCACCATTTTTATGAGACAGTCAACATTATACACTTCACATCATAATGTACGTGATGCATATATGATGTGCAGCAACAGTTTAGAGAAAACGTTAAAGTTAACAAGAAATACCAAGTTTAATTGTGTTCAACAGCATCAACACCCTGCTTTGACACGTGGAGAATTAGGTGGCATCAGGAATCTAAAGCTTGTGCTTTGAGATTTAGAAATTTTTCTACATCACAGGTAGGTACTGTCACATCTTCATGGCTTAGGTAGAGCGCATTGGAAAGCTTCCATAGTAAGCACAAGTTAAATTTAAGTCCAAGTTTACTTTTTCAGTGTCAAACTAAATCTTACTTGTTTATAAAACATTCACCTATTACTTGTTCCCCTTCATGAAATAAGCACCCCAAAAATAAAAAAAGCTTATGATCAGCAAGGACTGATGTCCAAGCAGAATACAATAATTTACAGATTTCAACCAACACTGCAGAAATACACA
>JABFEB020000040.1:21757110-21767205 GCA_019775895.2 Stomatorhinus ivindoensis
TGTGTGTGTGTGTGTGTGTGTGTGTGTGTGTGTGAGAGATACCAAGAGTAACAAACATGCAAAATGTTTCTAAAGGAAGAGAAGAGAGCTGGTTTGGCCAAACACTGTCCGCCATGTCGTTGCACCATTACAATTACACTTGTCATGTACAGAAGTTCAAAGGTGACTTTTCAGGTCCTTGAGTGCCATCAGAGTGTCTAATGAGTATTATTCAGGCAGAGGAAAGACGACCCGGCCCTAAACTGGCCCAAACTCCCCCGGGTTTTGCACACTCCTGTCATCCACATGCACTCTGAAAACAGATGGGTCCCGTCGAGTAGTTTCAACTGTGCACAGACCTCTAATCAGACAAGAAGCTGGAAGCCGCTAATGCAGACCTGCTGGCTGGCAATTAGCCCCGGAGGTGCATGAGAGAATACCTTAAAATTAACCTCCAATGGCATTTAGAATTAAAGCCTTTCCACACAGACCGACTAAACAATGGATCCTCAACAAAACAGAAAGCCAATAACACGCACCTTAGATGAAAGGTTTCAAGATCGACGCGATCGACGTGAAGTGTACCTGTTTCAGATGGACAGCAGGAGGCGCTGTCCGTCAGGAATCCACTGTGTTTCTCAGTATGGCAGCGCAGGGCAGCGCGACCTGGGCTGCAGAGTCCCCGCCTTCGACAGCAGCTGGGGGGACGGAAGAATATGAAGATTCACAAAGTTATAGGCAAAGTGTATCAGCACCAGCTTGGGGGGGGGGGGCAGACCCAGTGTCAGTGTGCATTTCAAGAATTCTGTGAGCGTGCACGTGCCTCGAGGTTTAGTGTATACTTACTGTACCAGGGTAAAGAAGAGCATCAGCATTGCAGAGCCAATCACACACAGCACCAGCAGCGTGGCCACCGTCTGCTGCTTCTGATTGGTCGCCACAACCGCTAGCAGGTCTGCGTGCTCACAGCGCATCCCCACAAAGCCAGCATGACACCTGCAACCCAGGGTCCGGTGACGTGGTGGAGCGGTGAGGAGCCAGGGAACCATTTGAGGAGACAGCAGCAAGCAAGTAAAAGAGATGCGAGAAGAAAATGCATCAGCTGCCGGGAAGCCAGAAAACTGGTTTAAAAAAAAAAAAAAACTGATCTTGGGCTCCAGAAGTTGAAGCCCAGTAAATAACGTCCAGCACTAAAGCACAAAGGCCAGCCCATTCGGACACGTCAGTGCTGTAATGCAAACCCTAGATGTTAATTCAACGATTACGACCTAAAGATTTACAGACTCACTGGAAGAATGTTTCTGAAAGAATATCGGAGGTCATGTGTCTGGATGCACTTACACACAGGCTGGGGTGTCCTCCTGCACCAGGAATCTGCAGGTCCCGTGGAAGCAGAACTGGCTGTGAGAATCTGGACAGTCCCCAAAATGAGAGTGAACAGCAGCTGCCAGCGGGTCTGTGAGAAGACAGATGAACTGCATACTTCAGAATGAAGGACAGGAACAGACCAGCTGGGATATCCCTGGATGGTGACAGAAGTGACAGGCTGGAGAGTGCCAACACCAACGGGGGACACTGAGACAGTAACGGGCTGGATCATCCAGGCACAGAGAGAGATGGGTATGGATCATACACAGGGAGGACAAACGCAGGGAGCGAAGGGTATAGCTCATACGGAGTGGGGGGCGGACATAGGGAGAGACAAGTAGAGACAGGAAGACACAGAGGCATGTATGGACCGCATCGTCCAGAGTGGGGGCAGGTAAAGAAAGAGGTGGGTATGGATCGTGCAGATGGGAAACAGGCTTATACTGTATCTTTATGGGTTTTAGGATTTCAGAAAACTGGTGTAACATTGAAGGATTTGCTTGTAAGACACACATTTCACAACCACACAGAAGAGAGACAGTGCACAGTACAACATAATACATTCACTGAAATAAAAATGAATAAATAATTGTGATGTATAAAATAGATGAATAAATGGTATATGAATAGGTGAGAGATTACGAGGATAAGATGAACGGAGTATCAGTTATCATATGCCTGAGGGCATCAGATCCATTCATCTGACCGACCACAGCATGCAGCCCCCAACCAAACTAAACACTCGGAGCTCATTACAGGTTCTTTGGGAAGACATGAGGTGGCTGCAGTCCGGCTCTGAAATTTGACAAGCCAAAATGTTTATTTTTTCCAGCTGCAATATTTGTGCTCCCATAGAAGACAGCCTTTGAAATGTGACGGACCGGCAATAGCAGAACCTGAACTGGGCTCATCTCAAACAGGCCAAAATCTGCTTTTGGTACCAGACATCAATCACTCTTTGAAGAGTCAACTGAACAGCAGACAGGAGCCTTGAGACTGTTTGGACAAGCCAGCATAACCCTGAACGATAGGCTTTCAAAGGCTTTGTGCAAGAAGTTAAATATTTTGTTGGGCTAGGGCTATTTTAGAAGATTGGGGGTTGTGTTCATTTTAACTTTTCTACTTATAACTTCTAAAGTCCCTTTTATAATCTGAAGGGCCTGATTTTCCTCTTGTCACTAATACTATAGGACAGCTAAGGGGATAACATGAGGAATCACAAAGGATGAGAGTGATTTGCAACAACAATGAGCCAGGGGTCCTTTCCAAAGCACCCGACTGTCACAAACTGGCATTCAGAGACACTTTGGAAATGGTGGGATGCCTGAAAGAAGATACATCTATAATGGAAAATGCATTTCAGTGACTCCACGTCCATTTCCATCAGGACCTTGGCACACAACCAACAGAAAAGCCGTCTTTCTATTTTCTCTGCAAACCTTTCAAGTGGGCTCCATTCTCACTCCGGCTAACCAACTTTCACCCTTGTCTTAGTTTGTCTTTATTTTCCCCATCTAATTTTTGGCACTGTGAGGACAGGATGCATTTAAATGAAGTCAGGCATTACAGAATCGCTGGCTTCTCAACTCACTCCCATTCTTCCTTTTTCTACATCTGTTAGCATTTTCTCAAAGTCATTTTTTCCAGAGCTGAGACAATTAATTATATAAATGGTAGAAAACCACACAGCGTAGTTTATAAAGCATGTGTGTGTGCATGTCTAGACCTTGAACCTCCTAACCGTCCTAAACCTTCATAAAGAAACTAGATCTGGTCTGGGAAAGGTTAACCAACTCCTTAATCCTTTCATTATGTCATCTTCCAATCAGAAACTAGTCAGAAACCAAGTTAGTCACATGATACAAACAGATGACATATTGCATTTTTAACTGCAGTTTTGGGGATACCTTCTGATGTGAACTAAGAACTTCTCAAACCAATATTTTCTTGTTTAATATTGTTTATATTTAGGTTTTATTAAGTTTAGTTATAGTATTCCCCCGAAATGGCATAGACATCCTTCATTAACAGAACAGACATGACACTGTCAGACTTACAGTTTACTGGTGTTGATGTGGAATTTTCCTGGACCTGTCCATATGTAAAGAGAGACCCTGATGATATCAGAAAGAAAGACAAACAAGTTTCAGCTTTAAAATTTTAAATGGACCCAGACAGCCTCGGTAGGGTACCAGTGAAAGCTCAATATACAGCTAACTGAATAAATATGAATTGATTATATGAAATAAAAAGGCATAGTCAACCAGAGTAAGATCTCAAATCAGCATCCCGTTAAGAATCACATGTCATTTAACCAAACCCTGGCAGCAACATTTAGTGATCATACCGAACATATTTCCTAAGTATTTTATTTGAAGGATCTTATTAACAGTACATGTTTGCATATAATGTATTTGAACAGCACGATACTTGTAAGAAGGCGTTTCCGATCTGTCTCCATATACGTTATCAGCTCCGCTAAGCTGCTAACAATGATCACGTTACATTAACTCTTTTTAATCGCCATTTTTATTAAAAATGTGCAGGGTTCAGCATATTCACGGGTTTTGCCATAAGCAAAGAATAAAACAAAAGTAGCTTTCGATTAAATGATCCACCAAATAATTCACTGAAACTGCCGTTTGCTTCCCCCGTGTGGGTTTCGTTACCTGTACTGTATCTGAATGCCTGTGTAGGATTTTCCCGTAACGGACCATGCATTTCTCCCTATATATCAAAACTACATCAAACAAGGAAAATATGTACAACTAGTATTCGTTTATTATTATTGTGATGATAATAATACTCATAATAATAACATAATAATCATTAATATAGATAAATAAGGTCAATCATTAACATAGTCTATTATTAATATTAATAATTATAGTAATTAAAATTAACAGGCAACAATTTAATATTATCATTAATAAATAGGCCAACGATGTACCGAACTAAGGAGAGTTCGTCAAAAAATATGATGATTAGAAAGAAAAAAAAACTTTAAGCTACCTGAGCTGTTGAACGCAATAAGCAATAACAAATGTTAAGGAGAAGCATTAATTATAATTTGACTGACACCGTCCACATGTGTCCAAAGAATGGTAAACGGGAAGGGCCTGTCATATCGGTAGGATTAGGATTCAATCACCTTCGTATTAGTGTTAACTGCGGCCATCGCGTGTTCTCTCTTTTCTTTTTACCGCAATCTCGTCGTTTCTGTGCCGAGTAGCCAAACTACACGCCCGGATCCCGCTCTTTGATTTTAAATTTTTTACACGTGAGATTGGTCTAATTAAGCTGCTGCCCTGCTAATGCTGACATGCACTGGAAATAACATATGCAAAGGTAAGTAATCTCTTGCTCACAAGGTTCCCAATCCCAAACACTGAACTATAAACTCAGCCGATCTATTAAGTAAAGCTGACTCACCGATAAGAAGGAAGATCGCATCCCAGAGAAATCGCTTCATGGTGTGGAGTGGAACCCTGTCTTCACCTGATGATCTGGCACGGAGCTCGCAGTTACTCCAGGAACATGAGGATGGCGTGCATGTGTGTCTGGGGCACTTATTCGACGCTTTTAGTCATTTAAAAACCTCTTTCGACAACCTGGCGTCCATCACAACAGCGCGGCTTGGCAGTTAAAGTCCTCACCTTAAAGTACCTAAAGACTGGCCATTTACGGAACTTCCTTTCTTTCCCCTAACCCCCTTCGGCAGGACCACTGGGTCCATTTAAGTATCCCGCAAGTTTGTGGTGTTGAATGCGTGTCGGATTTGCTCCTGTTAAATGTTAAGTTGTCGGGTGGGTAACTCCTCCGGATCCAACGTGATCTGTCCTCCTCTCATTGACATGCACCAGCGAACCCAGCAGACCCGCTCTGTGTGCCGATTATTACAATCCACTGTCATAAAGCATCTTAAAACTGGCCTTTCTTGCGTTTCGGGGACTACTGGGGGAAGCACGTTATAATGGTGCGTGTGTGGCACGTAAGCGAGGCGGGGGATGACCCTACAGGCAAAAAATACACCCGACTGGAGCGCCAGGGAGCAGCCAGCCAGCGGCAGTCTGTACGACACTGCAATCCTCATCTCACTCCATCGCATCCATTTGCACCGATTTTAGCGCATACATATCACCTGTACAGTTTATTTCTCTTAGTATAAGGTATTACAATCCTGAAACCCTACCTAGGCCTTATGTTGTCGCAAATAATCTTAATTGTAATAGCTTGGCTTTTTTACCTTGATGTGCCGTCCCACAAGAACAAATTTCATTTTGATCCCGTTCAGCACTAGCACAACTCCTCTGGTTTTTCAATATAGTTTAGGCTACTTACCAGTGTCAAACACATACATGGAGAGTATTGTTATGTATGTATTTTAGACCCTGTCAATAAGAAAGCACTTCGGCTAAGGCAGTATTAATAAGGCGCAATAGAGATAACCCTACAGGGATTTTGGCGGTCATTGAGTTTTTCGCTTGAATTTTATTTCTAAATATACAGTCGAATCGCGTGTCGCTGCCTGCTCTAAACCTGAGCACATAAAATGCTTAAGTTTAAATATGTAACGTGCTGTCAAAACCTACTTATTAAAAAGAATCGGCTAAATAAATCAAGTTAATTACGTAATGAAGTAATACTCTGGCTACCTTGGCTATTTCTACCACCAGTGAGTATTTTCGGCTTGTCTTTGCACACCTGCCCCCATTCCATCCATTCATCGGCCACCCTCTCGTCCTGGTGGGGGGAGGTCGCTGCGGCCTGTCTTAGGCAGAACAGGACCCAAGACAAGGGAACACCGTGGACGGGGTTTCAGTCCATCACTGTGTAAATCATGATTATAGGCCTACCTGTTTCGGTATTGAGTTGAATTCTTATAAATGCAAAAATGTTTCACTGTATTTTCTTATTTTGTTACTAGGCTACAATAGGCCTATATACCACAGCTTCTACATTTATCAAAGGTTATCAAAGCAAACAAAATACGAACAACACAACTGATTTGCACCTCATTGAAAATAAAATATTGAAAAATAATCACAATGAACCTGAAAATTTGGTAGATTTATCAATATATAGGCCTACATGAAGAATTGGCGTTAGAGCTTGGATAAATGATGAAGGACACAATCTCCTTATTTGACGTCGGTAACTGTGAAACTGATTAATTTAACTGCCAAGCGATTAATGAATCCCCTGGAAGGTAACGCAACATCACCATGCGAGTAATTATAAACGTACTGATACCAATTAAAATCGGAAAGGGCCCTTTGGCGGAAAGCCGCTGGACAGGACACGACACGCTGCGTCTATGAAGTTACTGCGAAGTGCAGAGTCAGCCCGAAAGTGCACAGGACAGATGGGAATGGCGAGCGTGGGGTTAAATCAGCACCGTCTGGCCGCCGGACAGCGACCCGCGACGGTCACATCAGGGCCCGGGGTCCCCGAGGGCTAACAGAGACGCGCGGTAATAATGAATGAAGTTTAGCGTATTGTTTTCCACCTCCTACGCCGTCACTTATTTTTTCCAAGTGTGCGAAGAAAAACAAAAATACAAATGCAAAAAGGCCAGTTTTCTCGAGACATCTTTACTTTTCTTTTCTTGCGAGTACTAACCAATAGCCAATGTAAGTTTAAGTTCACGCACACAGTGGAGTCAAGGGAATTCTGTTGTTATTCTTAATATGGTTATAATCATAAGAAGTTAGGCTTTTAAATAAGCGCCATGTAGCGATGTGGTTACGATTGAAACCTGAAAAGAACTATCAGTTATCATTAGGGTTTTGGTGTGAGTATGATACGCCTTAGTCATCTGTCCTGTCTCAGATCGCTCTTCTCCGGTTGCGTGCGTGATGCGATCGTTAGGTAGCTGATCTTGCTCCCCGAGTCCTGCTCTAAAAAGGTTTCATAAACTATCTTCTGCTAAATACACCACAGATCAGACATTACCGTATTGCTGAAGAGAACACGTATTTTTGCAAATTAGCTTGATTACCGACGAAGCACTTAACAGTACTAAAATACTCGACCACTTTGGCATAGAAATGCTACCTTTACGCGTTAGATGTGGACTGGATTTGAACCTCGAGGCTCGGAACTGTACTGAGTCTACGCTGTGGACTTACAGGCTACTTGAAGAATCAGTTGCGTCAGTTCGGGGGCAGAGACGGATATGCTGTCGGTGCTGCGTTTTAATTTTTAATGTATAGAAAGCGGATTACTGTGTAAAACGTAATAAGATCCAGCGGAAATATATATAGTTAGAGGACGATGAGAGGGAAGTTTATTTTTAATTTTCGTTGCAAGAACAAAGTACAGGAAGAAATTATTGCCATAAAAATAGCATCAAACAGAAAATAGGACAAAAAAAGATCAAAGATAAGTTTATTTTTAATTTTCATTGCACGAACAAGGTACAGGAGGAAATTTAAAAATAGTACCAAATGGAAAACAGGCCAAATAGACAAAATACCCTCACAACACGTTAAGTATTTTTTTTACTCAGAAATCTGTAATTGTCATTTGTATGTGAAAATAGAATCAGGATTTCATACAAAGTTGCAGTCACACATAAAACGCCCAGTTGTCTTTGAAGTGAAAAATTAAGATTTTTTAAAAACTTTTAATTGTTATCAGATAGCAGACAGGAAGTCACAGAATATATTTGAATTCATATAATCTAATATTAGTCTTACAGGACACAACTCTGGGATTATGAATTTGCCCAGAAGACCTAAGATAATATATTTTAGCATGATAATTCCCTTTTGTCAAAAAGTGTCATGTAAGTGAGCATCAGGTCGGCCAGCTTCCAGTGCCCCTGGCACAGATGAGCTTAAGGACCCAGCTCAAGGGCCCAATTGTGATACGATTATCCTGCTGGTTATTAGATTCAAACCCACAATCCTCCAGACGTGGACACAGGTCTCTGCCCCACTGAGCCGGACCGCACGCAGATGACGCTATGCTTTTCTTGAGAGAGGGGTTCCCCTCTGTAAATGTTGTGGACAGATCAGCACCATGTCATCACATTTACAATGAATTATCACACATTAATATGACTAAAACAAGCCACAAACAGCTCTGGAAATAATTAAAAGACCACAGCAAAAATGTCACTTTCACTCATTTCTCAATTTATGTGTATGCTTATGTGTAAAATATACATTTTTTGCTAACTCCAGCCTGGCTCATCCCTGCTTCTTATTGATGCCTTACTTTATGGGACTTCAGTCCTGCTTCTAGGAACCTGATACAAACTGTCCTAGCAGTGCACTTCACACCTGCACTTAATGTTTCCCATTCCTGCTGAAGGTCACTTGATGTCATCCTCCGATTCATGAGAAATATAAGTTAACGGTCATCTCAGGCATTAGAATGTCGCTTCTGCCCTTTGCCTGGCTGGTTTCTGGTTGTTCCCAGTCTCTCCAGCTTCACATTATTCTTCTGTACTGCTGTATGTAAGAATATATGAGCATAAAAAATTTACAAACGAGAGGAGGTCATTCGGCCCATCAAGGTCGGTTGGAGAGAACTTAACTAATAGCTCAGAGTTGTTCAAATCTTATCTAGCTCTGATTTAAGGGAACCCAGGGTTTTAGCTTCCGCTGCACTAGCAGGAAGACTATTCCATACTCTAACTACACGCTCTGTAAAGAAGTGCTTCCTCAAATTTCTTTTAAAATGTTCTCCTGCTAATTTCCACTTATGGCCACAAGTTCTAGTATTTAAACTAATATTGAAATAGCCATTTGGCTGAATGGCATCCAGATCCGTTAGAATCTTATACACCTGGATCATGTTGCCCCTTAGTCTCCTTTGCTCAAGGCTAAACAGATTCAGCTCAGCTAACCTCTCCTCATAAGACATTCCTCTAAGGCTCATTCCTCTAGGAATCATTCTAGTAGCCCTCCACCGCACCTTTTCTAAGGCAGCAATGTCCTTCTTAAGGTATGGTGACCAAACCTTCACACGATATTCTAGGTGGGGTCTTGCCAAGGAATTATATAAATGTAACGTCACCTCCCTTGACTTAAACTCCACACACCTAGAGATATAACCCAACATTCTATTGGTCTTTTTAATTGCTTCCCCACACTGGTGAGAGTGGGACATGGAAGCATCAACATACACATCGAGATGATTCTCGTAATCAGCTACCTTGATTTCAGTGGAACCCATAAAATATCTGTACTTTATATTTCTGCTCCCTTTATGGATTACCTTATTTATCTATGTTAAATTTCATCTACCAGGTGTCAGCCCATTCGCTAATTAAATCCAGATCCCGTTGCAGCTTCTTCGCTGCTACACCACCCACCTTGGTGTTGTCTGCAAATTTAACCCATTGTGATATTGTGCCTCTAATAACTACTCGCTGTTTGCTATCAGTTAATCAGTTTTCGATCCAAGCTGCTACACTAAAATCCCTGCAGCTTTGAGCTAAAGCAAGAGCTATTTGTGGGGGACAAAATCAAAGGCCATCTGGAAATCTAAGTAGATCACATCATAGGCCTTTCTGTGATCAATTTCACTTGTAGCTTCCTCAAAGAACTCAAGTAGATTTGTTACACAGGATCTATCTCTCCTAAATCCATTTATTTATTTTGAGCTTAGCTAGGCTTAGTACCACATCAGCCTCAGTTATACATATATGGTCATAGACGCTGAATTCGTACTAATTGGTGGTAAGTTACTTGTGTTCTCTACTGTGAACACCCGTGAAAAATAATCATTAAACTC
>JABFEB020000040.1:21767305-21780990 GCA_019775895.2 Stomatorhinus ivindoensis
GCTGAATTCGTACTAATTGGTGGTAAGTTACTTGTGTTCTCTACTGTGAACACCCGTGAAAAATAATCATTAAACTCCTTTACTCATTAACATATATATATATATATATGATGACCCAGACAGCCAAGTTCTCAGTGAGACTTTGGGAATGTTCTCAAATCGTACTGCACAGCCCTGCAGAGTATATGCCAGCTCAGGTGCCATTAAAGCAAAAGACATACAAAATGCTAAGAAATTATGAAGTTCATGCATTATGTTGATAATATAATTTCTAATGGAAAAACACATTGAATTTGACATAACTGAAGTGTTTTCACTAGTGGTCTCGGAGTTATGTTTGTGTTCGCGTGGGGAAGGGGAGCAAGGGGGAGCATTTGTAAGTTGTCTTACACTGTAACAGGACAGCACATCAGTGACACTATGTACAGTCAGTCAGCCGCTATAGGCAAAGAGAACCAAGCTTCATTAAGCAGGTCCTGAGCACTTGGGCTTTGCTCTTCATGGGTAAGTGTCCAGGTCCGCCGCGCTGACAGGCCTGGGGGCTCGGATTCCGAAGGATGCAGCTGAGGTGGCTAAGAGCGACTGGAGCATCGAGTAAAGACTCAGAGAGATAAACCAGGAGCGGGCAGGTGAACAGAAAACTGCATTCAGGGCCAGATGTGATGACGCCTTTATCTTACTCAAGGATTTAGTTTGAAAACTGTAGCCTGCCAAACCACTACTGTGTCAACCACCAATACTTTAGGTCACTCATAATGTTCTTTAACAAGTTAAAAACCCACCACTTCAGGAAGACTTTGCCCGGAAAATTTAATAAGTTCTTGACTCAGGTGCTGAACAGACAAATTAGTAATATATTTTAAAGACAAGTTTAATCTTTATGATTATGCAAAATTACAGTGATACATATTTCTCATAAAGAAAAATTATACTGTATATAATTTATTTGTTTGTTTATTCTTTTTCATTATGGGACTTCATTACACTACATGATACATGCTATGTACATATGTAATTCAGATTGTCTTACTGCTAGCTTTGGCATACTGGTGCATTTTACCAGTACAATACTTTTATTATTTTTGTTTAATGTCTGCTTAAGTTACTGAGGCTAAGAATATTGATTAAATTGGGGCACATAACAATATAAAGTTTCAAATATCTGACATAGATCCATTTCATGGATAAATCAGATATGATATATTTAAAGATTTATTTTAAAGACCAGTATATTTCCATCACTACCTGCCCGGACTGGGGTTTAAATTTAGTTCAGTAGCGCCCTCTACAGCATTGTCACTGGTAAAGAGTCTTTCGACCCGTACGACTCGTGCACTAAGTGTCCCGTTTGAAGTTACCTGCAGTCCATACAGTATTTAAATTAGATCCAAAGCCATATAAAGAGTGCGAGCACACACCGAATAAGCTTTAAATGAGCGACAAGCGCGTGATCAGTCTTTATTGTTTAGTTGTATTGCTTCACCTTTTAAAAGTTTCATTGACCGGTTGTATTTCTGATCGTTACACATACGGAAAACAAAATCCATCCCTCACGCACACGCAGGCAGGCGCGCGCGCGCGCACACACACACACACACACACCGCCTCAAAACCGACAGTCCGGACAGAAGACTGGTCGGTAATCGCAGTGAAAAAGGCACGGAACTTGCGCAGGCTCGCCAGGTTTACATGTACTGCTTTACCTGCAAAGTAACAGTAATAACATTAAAAGCAAACCGCAGCGCAAGATGAATGATGACCTGGAAAAAAAGGTATTTGTTTTTTTTTTTGTACATTTAAAGGAATAGGGTGGTTTAGGTTAATTACTTACGTCGTTTGTTACATGCGGCTGAATGACGTGAATAGCGATGCCAGTCGGTTCACATTTGCACAGTTCAACGCTCTTCAGCCGGCGATCGCATATCCCGACGAGATGTTCGTGAAGCTGGAGAGAACATCTCCGCGTTTGCGCTGAATATTCTAAAACAGCGCCAACAGTCAAAACAGTCGGATTTACACCTAGATGCTACTTTCCATAGAAACGCTTATTATCAAAGACTCCCAGCAATGTTGAAACTCCTTCTAGAAGGGATTACTTTTGGGAGTGGAATGTTGGTTAAAGAGATTAAGAGAGTAACCTTTCATGTGGTACTTATATCAGAGGTGGAGACTCAAGTCACTTGCGTGCAACTCGGACTCAAGTCACAAATTTGATGACTTGTGACTCGACTCTGCAGAACAGATGGAACGACTTGGACTTGAGGGCAATGACTCAAGACTTGTAACCGACTTGGACCCAATGACTTTGGAAGACTTGAGATTATAGGCCCCCTCTGGATACCATAACATTAGTTTTATGATTTTTAGTGTGTATTAATACTGTGCTGTCTGCCTTTTCAATTGGCTGAATGCAAGGTCTCCTGAGATAGTTTGTTGGATCACTTTCTGCATATCCACGGACATAAAGACTGTGTGAGGATGACCATGATGGACGCGTTCATTTCAGCCTATCTATGCTTATAAACGATGTACTGTGCTGAGTTTTTACTGCAGGAACCAAACATGGGTGTGACTCACAGGACGGAGACTCTTAGTTTGGACCCTTGCTTTATTTAAAATAAATATGCCCCTAATTTCCCCTAATTAGCAAACTCGCTTCTCATTTCTGCCAACAGGGTGGCAGCCTGACTCTGGCTCGGACTGTGTGCTCGGCCGCTATTGGTGGCACATTTCAATACGGCTACAACATCGGCATCATCAATGCACCCACTGTGGTAAGGCCGAGGCTGGGGGATGGGGGGGTGAGGGTCCTAACGTGAAAGCTGTGCTGTGAACCTGCTCTCACTTTCCTCATAGGACATCTGCAGGTTTATCAATGACACCAGCTGGGAACGCTGGGCTGTAGCTCTGGAGTCCTACCAAGTGACTCTGCTTTGGTCCTTCATCGTTTCCATCTTCTCTCTCGGTGGCCTGCTGGGGGCGCTGCTTGCTGGACCAATGGCCATCCGATTCGGAAGGTAGCACCGGGTCTCATTTCTATGTAATGACACCAAGTTAGCCAGACAGCCGCTGCATTGCCACCCCTAGTGGTCCTGGTACGGATCTGGGTTCTGAATTACCAGCCCAGAGATATTTCTCATCTCCTCATCACTGCCAGACCATGAGCTGTACTCTCGCCTCCAGGAAGAGGTCGCTACTGATGAACAATGTGTTTCTGGGACTGAGCTGCGTGCTGTCGATCGCAAGCAGAGCCTCGCGCTCCTTTGAGATGATCGTTCTGGGCCGCCTCCTTATAGGGATCAACGCCGGTATGTCTCTCACTGTGTCCAGCACAGACCTGAGGGCAGCTGAGTGTGTCGCTCTACTGTAACGAGTGTAATTAACACGCCGTTCCCTGCTTGAGAAATGCAGTTAAATATTCGCCAGTTTGCGCAGCCTCTGAAAATCATTACTCCGCTTTGCAATGATTGATTGTGCCGGTGTGTGGCGGAGCTGATCACTCTGCTTGATGGCCGTCCACCTCGGTTCCCATTTTGCAGGAGTCAGCATGAATATCCAGCCAATGTATTTTGGAGAGAGCGCTCCCAAACATCTGAGGGGGGCTGTGGCCCTGTCATCTGGCATCTTCACGGCCCTTGGCGTGGTGCTGGGACAGGTGGTGGGCCTGAGGTAGGTCTGGACGCTAATGCACAGTCCTCAGTGGTCACACACAGCCTGTGTGGCCACATGTGGTCCTGCAGGGTAATACACAGGGTGTTTCTCAATACCACAAACACAAAGATTGTACTTGTGGTCTTGGCAAGACTGGCCTTGCTAACTTGCCTCCTGAGAATGAACTTAGGGTGTAATGATTCATTAGATTAGTCTCATTCAGTGAAGATGCAACTGACGTATCCTTGATATTTGGGGAGGAGCAAGGCCAACATCCAGGAATTTTGACTGCCATCTGTACTTCGGTTCTTGAGCATTGGAACTGGTCTTCAGCAATGGAAGATGATGTCGAACAGGTACATGAGAGCAAAAGTATGGTCAAGTATTGAGGAACACCCACGGTCCCGCACAGCCACACGCAGTTTTGTGGGGTCACTGTGAGAAAAAGAGAACTTCTGTTGTCGTCAGCGGTAAAGTTAGAGTCTTGGTGTCTCAGACCGCAGTAGATTATAGTTTATCCTGAGGTTTCCCTGTTATGTTCAACCCGTGATTGATCAATCCAGACACAAAACATTATTCATTGTTTTACTGTACTATTTGATAAAAACCTTTGTTTTTTGTTTATTTGGCATTGTCTGGGCTGTTCCAGTACTGCTCCATTCAGTTTGAAGCTTTGTCTAAGAATCATTGTAGGACGATGAGGTATGACACACTGTATAAATGAGCTCCGGGGTCTGAGGTCTTCATGGGAAGATCCTCAGCTACAGCCGGACCTGTGATGGTGCACAGCTTCAGTTTCCCAACAGGGAGCTGCTGGGCTGCCAGGCTTGCTGGCCGTTCCTCCTGGGGAGCGCTGCAGTCCCAGGCTTCATACAGCTGCTCACGTTGCCCTGGTGCCCCGAGAGTCCCCGGTACCTCCTGATCGACAGGGGAGACAAGGACGCCTGCATCAGGGGTGAGGCCAAAGGGGGGGACGTCCAGGCCTAGCGCCTGCTTTGGGAATTTATGCATCCGCGAGTGTTGAATTCCTGCCATCCCGCCGTGCAGCTCTGAAGCAGCTGCACGGCCCCGATGCCGTCGATGGCGAGATGGCTGAGATCCTGCAGGAGCAGGCCGCATCCGCGGGGGAGAAGCCCAGGAGTCCGTGGGAGCTGCTCCGAGACCAGGCTGTTCGCTGGCAGCTTGGCTCTGTTATGATAGTCAGCAGCGCCATGCAGCTCTGTGGTAATGATGCGGTAAGTTGCAGACAGAGTGCAGCAGGGCGCAGGGGATGGGGACGGGGACGGGGACATGCTCACATTTAGAGTAAAGTGGCCTACTCAGTGAACTGGCACTGGGACATTGAGGGACAGAAAACTGAACTGGGGAAAGTATTTTCAGAGCCTGGATAGCTCAGCTGGTTCAGCGTCAGCTGTTACATCTGAGGGTCCCGCCTTCAAATGCCCCTGTTTGGGTGATGGTCTATTAAGGGTTCAGTTAAAGGCGTCTTTTTGTACTTGCTTCCTCTGCAAGGCAGTTGCAGAAAAGTTCAGCATAGGACAGAGTGAATTCTGCCGGCATTTAGGATTTTATTTAAGGATAGCATGTGTGTGACTCAGTAAGTTAGGACGCTGTCATGGGTTTAAATCCCAGCGCTGGCAGTGTGATGTCACTGTTGGGACCTTGAACAAAGCCCTTAACCCCAATCGCTCCGGACACTGGCTGACTCTGCTTTCACAATTGTATGTTGTTTTGCATAAAAGGGTATGCTAAATAAAGATATGTATTTTTTTCATTAAACTATGCAGCTGTTGTTTGGAAGTATTGCCAAATCCAGTCACTGGCTTTTAGCTACTCATCATAGGTAACATTTACCAGGCTGTGAGCTCGTAGCCTGTACAAGTTGTTACGTGGCTTCAGCAATATTTAATCACCCACGGTGTTTCAAACTTCTCAGTGTTTTATTAAAGCCACTTAGTATCCGGAAACTTCAGAAAATTGAGTGTTAAACTTAACCTTTCTTCTCTCCATGAAGATATACTTCTACGCATCTTCTGTGTTCCAAGAAGCGGGGATCTCCACAGAAAAGATCCCATATGCCACCATTGGCACGGGGGCGTGTGAATTTGCAGCCGTAATAATGTGTGTGAGTGTTCCTGTGTCATTCTCCACTGTCACAGTTATTTACTGACATCCCCCATATTCTGGATAATCCTTTATCTTTTTAAATGATGCTTAAATATTATAACGAGAATGCACACACTAATATGCTTCATATACTAATGGCGCTGCCTTGAGAGTGTTTGATTGAAATAACAGTATGTTTCCCACATTTCATTGGCTGTGTATGTGACCCAAAAACATTTGCTCTGCCCTATCAGAGCCTGCTTATCGAGCATCTTGGCAGAAGGTTGCTGTTGATTGGTGGTTATGTCCTCATGGCCGGTTGGTCCGTGGTGTTCACAGTGGCTCTGTCATTCCAGGTATCAACGTGCCATGTTCTGTGGGCACCCTGCAGGTCCCCTGCTTTCCTTGCATAGTTCAAAGACATACAATTGGGCTAATCAGCATCTCAGAACTGCATAATGTGTGAGCTGTGGTGTGTGGCACAAGTCTTTCTTATACAGGAAAAAAAAATAACACAAAGGTTGATTCCGTTAATTAAAGAAAATCTATAAAATAAGCAGTCACATTGCTTCAGTCATTTTTAAAATATTCTTTAACTGAAATATTAATCAATTTAAATGGCAAAAATAAAAAGCACAGCCGTCACTCTTGATTAACACAGATGTGGTTGAACACACAATAAGAAATGCTCTGAAGGATTCATTTAAGAGGATCGCAGCAGTGCAATTCAATCAATCAAAAAGCTCAACCAAGGCTAACTTATTAAACCACAAAAGCTACAACCATAAAACTCACAGAATCAACTTGAATTTGCAGGTATCGCTCCAGCAGTCGCACATTTGGGAAATCGATATAGATCTTCAGAACACGTCTTAGTTCTCAGTATTAAGTACATATCCTACTTCAGTGATTTTTAAAGACACTGAATTAATGGAATAAGGAGATGAAAACCTGAATTCTCCTGCCTGTTCATTCTCATTGCAAACAGAGGACAGTGGACTGGATGCCTTACTTATGCATGACTTGCATCTTCGCCTATATACTGAGCTTTGGGATGGGGCCTGGTCAGTACAGCTGTTTTAATGTTCATAAATTTGATCACACAAACGTTATTTTATCCAAATCAAACTGCAGTGCCTATTGGGAATAACTTTATCAGTCTGTCAGGATTTGTCCAGGATGGAAAATTTGGTTTCAGCATAAATTTTCTCTATATTCTTAACTTTAAATAGATGAATTTTTTGCTCAGATAAGGGGTTAAAGAGAGTGGTAGCTGGATGGATAGAACTCATTGGTCTCATTGTGTCTGTTTATCCCGCCTCCTCAGCTGGAGTGACAGGCATCTTGCCCACTGAAATATTTAATCAGGCTGCACGGCCAGCTGCGTACATGATAGCAGGCTCCCTGATGTGGATCAACTTCTTCATGGTGGGGATGGTCTTTCCCTTCTTAGTGGTGAGTGATCCCCCCACAAACTGACCCTGATATTATTTCTCATGACACCAAGATGGCCGCCATCAAAGTATCAGCGCAAAACCCCCGAATCTTTATGATGGACACTGCTACTTGCAGGCCCCATTGTGACATTCTCAGTCCAGTTTAATTCCTCTTTATCATCATCCGAAACAGAGCTGCAATAAGTTAACACTAACTGTCCCTAACTGGTCTTTAGGCTGCTGAATCTTGTTTTGATGCTAATATCCTGCATCAATATTTCTTAACCCAGTCCTTGGGGACCCCCGATAGTCCACATTTTTGCTTCATCCAGGAACATGGAATACGTGGTACAGGCTTGTTGGGAGCTGGGAAGGAGCAAAAATGTGGACTGTCACAGGGTTCCTGGGAACTGGGTTGAAAAACACTGTCCTTTGTGACACTACTGTAGTGGACTTGGGGGGTTATTGTCCTCGGAGAACAGGAATAAAGGTTCTTATTAGGGACATTTCACAGCACTGCAATGAAACCAGCCAGGCAGATGCAAGCAGGGTGCTGTCTCTGTT
This sequence comes from Stomatorhinus ivindoensis, assembly GCA_019775895.2. Taxonomy (NCBI): domain Eukaryota; kingdom Metazoa; phylum Chordata; class Actinopteri; order Osteoglossiformes; family Mormyridae; genus Stomatorhinus; species Stomatorhinus ivindoensis. The sequence continues at coordinate 21,775,063 of JABFEB020000040.1, forward strand.
TCAGGCTGGAAGAGTTTTCATCTGCTTTCCAAGTTCAATAGTCCTCAGCATCGTTCAATAATCTCTAATCCCAGCACAGGATGTATTTGGCTGCCCAACCTGACATTTCATGAACACAGTTCTTACTTCAATCAAGTCTCCGTTCCTCCGGTGTCTCCCCAGAGTGAACTCGGCGATTTCTGCTTCGTCCCCTTTTGCGCCGTCTGCCTGCTGGCCTCCGGTTTCATCGGCTTTGCTCTGCCGGAGACGAAGGGAAAATCACTGCGAGAAATCACCTGTGAGTTTGACAAGCTCAATTTCCCAGGCCGCCAGAGGCTTCAGGCCTTCTACCAGCTTGGGGAAATCCTCCACTCGACAGCCTTGTAGGTCAGACTACGCCTGCACCGTCCTCTCATTCGCCAGCAGGGGGTGCACTGGGGCCAGCGGGTCTGTGACCAAAGCAGTAGAGTCCCCATGCAAGATCCATTTATGCTGCTGCCTTCTAGCAGATAATTAAATTAGACTTCAAGTCAGACATAACTCACCCTCACTGTCAATATTGTTCGTCTGGAAAATGTGTAACACTGCTCAACAATTCTAGCGACAAAAAGGCAAACACGTCCAAAGCATTAAAACCATCTCTCCATTTGTCTCTCATCCAGATGTTGTCCTGATGTCAACTAAGTAGTTGTTCAGAAGTGCTCGACTGACCCCCATGTCATTTCTGGGTTTCCAGGGGAACCTCATAAACTGTATAATGTATTTTTACATTCCTAAAGTAGATATGCTGTTAACTGGAGCTTAAAGTTTAAAACACTCTGTGGAAGTGCATTCTCGGGTTTTGACGCTACAGCCAGCCACAGTAGATAACCTAAATGTAGGTACTGTGAAGAAGCTAGAACCTTAATGTGTGTGTCTGCATGTACAGATGGAGGTCAGATAGATGAGGTGGGCAAGACCAATGAAGAGCTTTGCAGGTGATAAGTATTAATTCCTATTCGATCCTGACAGAAACTGATAACCAATATCATGACGAACAGGAGAATTGTGGGTGGATTTTATTATACGCAAGCAGACAGGCAGCAGAGCTTCGATCGTACCCTAATCTGTGAAGATTTTTTAAAATAAACAATGTACTGCAATAATCAAGGCAAGCGGTGATGAAGGCCTGGACTAGTGCTTCAGTGTCGGTCACACTGAGGAAGGGATGGAGGTGAGCAATACTCATGGATGGTAAAATGCAGTCTGATCCTGATAGCTAAGGTGGGGCTGAGAAGCAAGGGACTGATCAAAAATGCCTTGAAGTTGTTGGTGAGGCTGTAGTAGGATCTCATTCAAATCAATTATCAAATCAGGCAGAGCAGAAATGAATTGGGAACCAGCTAGAATTCTTAATTTGAGTTTTATCAGAACAAAGTTAGAGGTCGTACAGTGTTTGACTTCGCAAAGGCAGTTAGTGAAGCAGGTGGCTAGCGGCATAGCAATGAAAACTGAGACCATCACGATGAATGATACAACCCCATTCACATCAATTTTTAAAGCAATAGACATACAAGTCACTGTGGCCAGCTATACTGGATCTAGAAAAAGGTAGGTCTGTGAATCCACTAAACCCAAAATTGGAATGGGTTATTAAAATCTAATTACATACTGGATCAAATATAGCTTCCATCCTTAACTCACTTGTAGTTACCGGGAACTGGAATACTACAAGGATAAGATACATTCTGGGGTACTAACGTGGGGTAAGCCTCGGTTTCCCAGCGGCCTGAGAAATGAAGCTTCCGGCCAAATCTACTCCTCCTCTTCAGCTTCCTTTAGCAGAACGATCCAGGCTCCTCAACCCACCAGACACCAGAGTGTTTTACATGGACAGCTTTATTTAGTTCCAATCTCTGCCGTAAAGTCAGAGACTACAGACTCAGAAAACAGTGTACAAAAACCAACATCTATAGAAAAAGTATGCTTATAATGAAATATCAAAAAAATAGTAACTTAACATTAATAACCAACGACCTTGAGGAAAAAAATAGCCATAAGATATAACATTTCCAAACGTACACCCAGTTCTGTGTACGCATATCTGTACATGTGTGTAAATGGTGTTTGTTGTACATTTAGATCTAGACATTTTTCCCCAGCTTATTCTCTTTAAAACCACGATTTGTAATCAGTATTTGGAAGGCACTTTGCAACAGACCAAAACACACATGAGTTATGAAAAATCAAGAGAATGCATGCTGTCAGTGAGTAATGAAAGCCGATCATCTAACACTAACAAAGACAAAACGCTCACACGGCGGTCTCCCAGAACGCTGGCCATGCCCCTACCAACCACCACCACTTAAATAATATAATATTACTCACTGGAGCATAAATATGACATTAGAACTCAAAATTAGGAATAAATTTAATTTGCGGGACAGTTGTGTTATTCACCCCAACATCCCGAAAATAACAATAATAATAAAATCGGAGTTTGTACAGTCAAGGAGGACACGCACTCAAACTTCACACACACAGAATCTGCCGGGTCCGCGGCCTCTTCCGGCGGCTGGTTGAAGACCAGGCCCGGGGATCCAACTTCCTCCATACAGAGCCTCCCTTAGCACACATCCACAGTGCAAACAGCCACCCTACCTCCCCCCCCCTCCAGTGTTTCACACTCTTGCCACCCCATCGGAGCAGAGTGCAGGGCCGGCAGTGGGAAACAGAACCCCTCCCCACAAAAGTAAAAAGAAAAAACAAAATAGAGAAAATAATCAAATCTTCCCATCTGCCACTTCTACATAATTTCCTTGTGACTCTCCTCTGTAGATATGGAGCAATAACAATATTTATTTACAGAACACACATAGCGCGCTCTCTCTCTCACACACACATATAAATATACACAGACATATATGCATCTTATATACATACACAGAGACACGTGTATGCATATGACAATCAGAACAGTAAAATCTTATAAATTACGGAATGTACACATTAATAGAATGAACTTATTTTTCAAATAAAGTACTAAGAGTCTGGCTTAGTTACATTCTGGAGGCATATGCTAGTGGCTCTCCCTCACACTCTCACAGAACATGAGGAATGAGGAAACATTTACAGCGTCCAATAACATGCCTGTTACCAAACCATGACAAAACCAAGGTGCAAAATCACGTTAATGAGCTGATAGACATTCTGGGCCCCAACCTCCACTCTCCAGCTTCATAAGAACAGCTCGAATTAAACACCCTGAACCTCCAAGATGGCCTCCACATGCCCACCTCCAGCTGCAGTCTGTCGTGCTTCGCCTGTCTGTCATCACGGTGTGATGTCATCGCAACTCCGGGTCTCTGCCATAAGGTGCGGAGCTGAGTGTTTACCAGCACAGTTGATCGGCACAGTCACATGTCACTCGATTTGGAGACCAAGAAGTGCTATAGAGATGGGGACCGATGAACTTAATGGACCCTCCCAGCAGAACATGCAGACCAATCGAGCATCTGGAAGTGATTCCTTTGTGTTTTCAGAACAGGCGCCGGCTGGGGTTGGGGTCGCGATCCAGCAGTAACTTTGGCAGCAGACACCTCAAACCACATCGTCAGGGCACGCGACATGGGACGTCCCGAGCTCCCACAGCCGAGTTCCAGTTCTGTGTGACACTAAACACTTACATGACAATCAGGATTAGCATTTCCGCTGACCAACGCTCGCTGTGTGTGGGGTTGAAGCCTGATGCTCCCCGCTATGTCATCACTGTGACAGAACGAGGATCCACAGGACCAACACGGACACTGTGTGTGGAAGTGTGACTGAACACTGCACGTATGCTCAGGATGGACGGACGGACAGGGGGGTGGGGGGGGACCTGTTATGTCACTAAAAATCACATCTTTGTGGTATCAAGGGGGAGCTTGTTAAAAAGATGATACCATCTGTTCAAAATTAATAAAAGCCAATATATGAATATTTATGTACACTTCTCATACAAACTGGCCCAAAAGTGGGTAGTTTGCGATCAACACACTTATAAAACCCAACAAAATAAAGATTCTGGGCAGGTAAAAGTGGTCGAGAGCTGGGCTCTCCTCAATCAGCCTAATTGCTGGACCGCCTGCCCCTTGCAACTCCCAACACCAACCCATGCGGTGGTGGGGGGGGGGGGGGGGCACAGGCTGACCCGGGTTAATTTGCCACCCAACCCCATGCTGCTGTGACCAGCTTCTGTATCAGCCAGGGAGGAGGCAAAGGCCGATTGTACAATCTGAAAGCCGAAAGACTCCAGAAGGGACATGTTCTGCTGAGGAGAGAAGGGAGACCCCAGTGAGGGGGGCAGATCTCCGAGGGCGGCCGCGGCCACCGGGACCCCTTTCTGAGCTCCGCCGTGAACCCGCTGCAGGTGCTTGTTGAGGTAGGACTTTGAGCGGAAGGCCTGGCCACAGTCGCTGCACGGGTGCTTCTTTTCAGAGTCCGCTTTGGCTTTGCCGCCCCCGCCCGTGGACCCGGCGCCCCCCCCGGGGCAGGGGAACCCACTCAGCCCAGCATCTGGCCCTTTACGCTGAGACTTAAGCTCCCCGACGTCGGAGAGCTCTCCAAAGGAGGTATCGGAGCTCCCGGAGTCCTGGTGAGGACACTTGCTGACGTCTTCCTGCCCGTCTAGGAGAGAGACAGGAGAGAGCGGGTGTTATAGCGTAAATGTGGCACACCGACACCCCCAGCCACACCAAGCCTACAGCTAACCCACAACACCCATCCCATGGAAAGAGCTACGCAGACCAGGCAGTGGACAAAACCACGGTTGTGGACACTGCTGATGCCAGGGGGCAGGTGAAGATTCTAACGAAACAGTCAGACAGATAGACGCCCCCAGAATATCAGTGGGGTGTGACCCAAAACAAGGCGACCGCACAGCCCCGAGTGTGCGACTGACAGTGTGGCACTCAGCGGGGTAGCAAGCCACACCAGTGATCAGAAGGTCGCCAGTTCAAATCCCAAATCCTCATTTCACGGGTCCTCAGACAAAGCAATCAACCCCTAAACAGCTCCAGGTCGTCGTCACGTCGTTTTGAGTAAATTCATCTGTTAGATATACATGCAAATATGAGAAAATCCTGAGAGTATGGAGAGCGACTTATGGAATCACACAGATCTGCAAAGCCACGGGACGCATTGGCTAACAGCTAACAGCTCCTCCTCACAGGAGGGACGCACAATGTGTCACACACTAATAAGCACGTGACGTGTACCTGCGTGTACCGGGAAGAACATCCACCCAGCACGCAAACACACTACATTAAACACGGGACATGCTCCGCGCTGCAAAGAACAGAAAACAGGTGTTCAGCTACTATCTGTGGTGGGGGGCCGGAAGCGGGAAGCGGTCCAGGGTCCACCTCAAGTTAGAATCGGGAAACCTGAGACTTTGCTCAACGCAGAGACACCATCCGCCAACATCCTCTGCTGACATGGGACCAGTGTTAAGGGGCAAACTTACCTGCCAGCGTTACGACATGCGCTTCAGGACTGTGCCGAAATGTAATGGCGCGATGACCGACATCCCTAATTCGCCTGCCAGTCTGCGCTCTCCAATCCCCCGTCGTTATTCCTACTGGTGTTTCCCTGTTAGCCACCTACTACTCAACATAGGCGTCAAATGTTTTGCACAAACAATACTGATTTTTATGCTCAACTAGTAAAACGGCCCCAAATGCGAAGAACCCCAGAAGCTCTCCGGCACCGCGGACTCCAACGAGAGCGACCGGCCGGCGCACAAACCAAGCGCCCCGACCGTCTGAGACGCGGGTCGTGTTCCCGCCGTGAAGAGCCGACGTCTGCTGATGATGCGGCAGCTACCAAACCCTTAGATGCTTGTATGCCGTGAGGAGCCCCCCACACACATGGGAATCACAGTGTTCTGCCTCCTCTGTTGGTAAGACTCTCCTTCGAGGCCCAGAACCC
>JABFEB020000040.1:21781038-21791501 GCA_019775895.2 Stomatorhinus ivindoensis
CAACCGGCCCGGTCGTACTGACCTGAAGGAGGCCCTTGCGGGGGGAAGCCCGGCGCCCCGGCAGCACGGCACTCCCAGAAATACGGAGCTCCCCCAGGCTTGCCCAGGAGGAGCTCGGGCTGTAAGCTAAGACTGGGGGGGCAGGGCGGGGGCAGCACCGGGGGCCCGGCCAGCCCACGGAAACGGCCCTCCGCCTCGGGGAATGCGACCAGCAGCCGCCGACTGGTGCACAGGTCTACAGAGACCGAGGGGGGGCGAGGAGGACATGGGGGAGGAGAGAGAAGGCCGGGGAGAAGAACAGCACAGAGTCAGCGCCGTGACTTCACACGAGAGGAGGCTGCCGGCACGGCGAGGCGCATGCGGCGCTGCGCGGCTGTGATGGGCGCGGGAAGCGATGGTGCCGCTTAGTCACACGGTGGGATGTTAAGGAAGCTGAGAGAACGGAAGCTTTTCCCTTTATTACTTGCCAAGCCAGCAGACAGCCCCGTGGGGGGGGGGGTCAGGGCCAGGCCCCCGCTGATGGAGGACCCCCCCCCCCTCCCGTCAATTTCCCTTCTAATGCACTCTGTCGCTCACACTAGAACCCCACATGTCCACCCCGCAGCCAAGCAGACCCTGACGGATGAGAGGCCTCTCGGCCGCACTGCCCCCCCCCGTTGGCCCCCCGAGAGGTCACCCGCCTCAGGATTGTTCACATTCCAGGTGGCCCCGCGCACCCCGAGCCGTGCGGGATTAGCGCGTTAGCTTCGCGGCTCACCCGGCCTCGGCCGCTCTCTGACCAGGGGCTGCCAGCGAAAGCCCCGGTCTGTGAACAACCCAACTTTCTGCTTCGCTGGTACTACAGGTAATGCAGGTGTCAGAGAAGCGATCCAAATGAGATTTCAAGAGCAATTTCAATGGCTTGAATGTCTTCCGAACCGTTTCAGACTGCTTACAGAGATCAATTTAACACTCCCTTAGCACTGAATTTGCACAGCATTCCTGTTCACCCTGCCCCCAACTATGAGGCTGCTGGTCTCAATGGCAATAATATTTTGAAAAAGATCCATTAAATACAGAGAAGAGACAATGGATAAAATAAATATTTACATCTTAAAATATGAGCATGCATTTTACCATGATGCTAATAAGCTAAAAGGCTGGTTGCTGCACTGAAGATGGAAAAGGAATAGACAGGTTTGGCCATGCCAGGTGTAAGAGCACTAACACAGCCGTACTTGCAGGTCACCATGGCTACAGCTGGGGGGTGGGGGCATGGGCAGCGGCCATACATGCACAACAACAACTCTAGGGCCAAATGGGAAGCGCAGACAATCATGCAGATGGCCAGTAGAGGGCACACTTTTACAGCATAACTCTGTCAATGTGACAGCCCCACTCAATCCCCCACTCAAGCACGATGATGGTGCAGGGGCCGGAGACTCAGAACAGGATGTGACATCATGAGTATCATACACGCCACATTCCACCAATTTCATCTCCATGTTTCTCCTGTTCTTCATATTACACATTTAAAATACTGAAATTCAAGTATCACTTTCCTGTTCTGTTCACGGATTTGGAATTAGAGCAGACTAAGGCATTGTGTGAGGCCGTGTGCACAGAATCCAGGGCCCAAAACACTTACATTCTCATAGCAAACCTGCGTTGATGTTACATGACAGCTTTTTTTACACCTTTTAATTCAGCCCAAACTCTGGGCTCATTCACCTGCCCTGAGCTTTGAACATACGGACGCCAACTGCAGTGCAGCACTACTGATCCCATCAGAAATAGGAAACAGACTTCAGAGGCGGGATGCCGGGGCCTCTGAGCCCCCCCTTCTCAATATTCGAGGGGGGGGGGGGGCACAGCAGGCGGTTGCGTGTCAGCATGTTCAAAGTGCGCTTCCCGCTTCGCCCCCCCTCCCCCCTCCCCACGAGCATCAGCGGAGCGAGTGACAGTGAGACAGCGATGCCACGCGGCTGCTTGCCTTCCACTGCGCACGGGCGTCCCGAGTGGTAGGGGGCGCCATTGTGCGTCTGAGACTCGCGGGGCTCGGGGAAGGGGTGCGCAGTGGCAGCAGGGAGCAGAGGAGTGCCGTGGTGCGTTTTAACGTGCACCTTAAGGTAGGAGGCGGTGGAGAAACCTGGGACCGGGACAAGGAGAGAAGATAACCACAGCAGATTTACAACCAGTGCAAATGAGGACGGGAAAACTGAGCCAACGGCGACAGACAGACAGACAGACACGCATGTACGCAGTCTCTCTCACTCACTCACACACACACACAATCTACCTCACATACACACACAAACAAACAGTCTCTCTAACACACACACGCGTCCTCTGGCTTACCACACGACCACTTCCTGAAAGCCACAAACATGTTTTACATGGTTCCCAAGATCAATCTGAGGCCGAATGCTGTCCCCAGTGTCACTTTTAACAAGATAACAGCCATTTCTCCCTGCTTTAAATAAACAGCCATTTTTAAACAAACATCTTTTGATTGCAGCAATAAGGGATAGCAGCATCATGGCTGGTGATAATCAGAACTCAGGGGTTCACCCAGGGCCAGGCCAGCCCTTTTTGGAGGCCTGGGGGGTGGGGGGGTTGTGGCCCTAAATTGCAAAGTATTAGGTTGAGGGGGGTGCAGACAACGTTTTTCGTGAAAATCCTCCGCTTTCGCCCCCTTATGGGCAGCCCTGGGTTCAGCAACAAATGACCAGCTAACAGACCCTGACCTCGGGTCAGCCAAGTCCCCAAAAACACCAGGCAGCCAAAACCCTCCCCTGTGCATTTCCACTGGAGTCCGTTGCACAGGAGCACCAGCAGCCCCACGTGACGCCTGGATCAAAGGGCAGAGCAAGAAGGGGGCGCTGTTCCATTTACACAAAGCCATACGTCCTCAGCTGCAGGAACAGAGGCCTCAAAGTGGACCAAGCAGCCAGGGGAGGATGACTCCAGGCCAGGGCAATAAAGTCGAGTGGGTGGGTCTGTGATCGATCCTGATATCTGGATGAAACTGCCTTTTGGTCCAGATCCTCTGTTCCAGACCATGTGTCCATTTCATAAAACTTAAATATTCCTCTTTTATAGCCCAAGATTGTATCCATCTAGTCACTGCGTGGGATCTCCCAAAAAGCTGTTCCCATAAGCTTGAACCTCATTCCCTTCGTCTGTCAGTCGGACCTCTGACACTTGGAGCCAGAGGGACGTCCGGTGCTGAACAGGGCGCCTCCTGGCTCTCACTCAGGCGACGGCGCAAGCATCCACAAATATCCGAGGACTTCATGTGTTCCGATCTGACTGCACCCATCCTCAGAATCCAAATCCGTTCCCTTCTGAAAACACCAGCCCACTCATACCCCACACACCAGCACTGGTCTGACCAGAAGCCCACAACCTAAAGGCACTGAGCTTAAGATCTCTTTGTATATTTCAAGGTACTTTCACAGCTGACACCACACTGAGCCCACCACGACCAACCAGAGGAGACCCTAAATGGCACAACCTGGCTGCTAGAGGAACACACAGTACCTCTCAGCTACTGAAACTCGCAGAGCACACAAAGAGAAAAATTAAATGAGAAGCGTAAATTCTGAAATGAAAAAACAAAGTGTCACAGGTTCAAGCACCCCCCCAGGCAAGTCACAGGTTCGACAGCCCTGCTGACTTCCGCCACGGGTCCGAGCGCCACGTCCCCGCGCCCATTACCTTTGTTGCATATGGCACAGTAGTTGTGAGGTCCCTCGCTGTGTTTTTTCAGGTGGTCCGTCATGTAAGCAGCCCGCAGGAACTTCCCACACACCTGACAGGGGATCTTGTCCTCGTGACAGGCCAGGTGGGACCGCAGCCGGTCTCGCGTGGCAAAGGAGGCGTTGCATATCTGGAGTCACGGGGACGGCCAGAGAAACAGGGAAGAATCCTGAATACACGCCACTGACAGCTCTGATGGGGATGCACCAATAGCCCAGCATGGCTTTGAAAACACTTTGATTAAAACCCAAAGATTTACCTTCAGAGGCTCCGGACAGGTCGCGACCCCACCGCCTGATGTACTCACCTGGCACTTGTGGGGTCTCTCTGACGTGTGGACCTGTTTTATGTGTCCGTTCAGATGATCTGGTCTGAACACAAAAGGGGCAGATATAAGACTCTGGAAATCAGACTGAAGTATTTCTTAGGACCAAGAGAAATATGTGATCCCCAAAGCGTTAATGCAGAACTTATGCAGCAGAGACCTTGAGGTACGTGCATACAGCACCCCAAGACAGCACCACTGTGTAAAATGGATGAATGGGGACAGTTTTGGGACAGACGGGAACCTTAATTCAATTAAGCAGTAGAGAGACATGAAACTCACACCTCCAGGGTTTGGTAGGAGAACCCTGCCTCTCCTCTGAGTGTGGAACTCGCACATTCTCTCCATGTCACCTGGGTTTCCTCCCACACTCTAAACTTGCCTCTAAAATCGCACAGTGTGCACATGTGCCCTGTGAAGGACTGACATCCTGTTCAGGACATACCACTGCCAGATGATACCCGGGATAAGCTGTAAAATAAACCGTCAAAAGTCGGATGGACAGATGGATGGATTTGAGTACAGCCTTCAGGAGGCACAGAGGCAAACCCTAAGATGAATAAAGTCAAAATTACAGGGAATGAGTAAATACACAAATACAAACATAAAGCACCTGTTGAAAATCAAAGCATTACTCTTTAATCTGAGACTCTAGCCACACATAGATACCCTCACTCTTTAAATGCACACTCCATACATTTAAGTGACAGATGACACGCCCCAAAGGAAAATCAGGAGAGGCTTTTGCAACAGAACAGTGAACGAGCCAGTGTGTGGGAGAGCTTAGCTGGAAGACGGGCTGTGGGAATTTCAAATGCAGACAATACATTTCCGAGTGTAAACGGCGAATGTTAAACCTGCAACTCTGGTTTCACATGTGGACACAAAATTAGCATCCAAACAACCTGAACACTCACACACACACCCTGGATACTGAGCAGCAGAAGCCAGAAAACAAACACAAGATGCTTATAATGCCTAAAGGATGGATTCTAGATTTGGAAAAACACCACAACTGAAATTTTAATTAAGCAGATACCTGTGGATCCTTGTGGGATCTTTGGTCGCATCTGTGAACCATGTCGCTCCCCAGCACCCCCACTCATACGGCCCCCACAGCATAGGGGTAATCTCTCAAGGACCAAGCAGATTGCAGATTACAGAGGCAGACTGCACAGGTTTGCGTTGGAGGAACACAGTGGAACATCTCCCATCTGCTCCTAGACCACATCCAATGAGCATGCAGCTGTCAACTTCCAACTCCACCCACCGGGGGGGGGGGGGGGATTCCAGGTGTGTCTTTGGGGACTCTAAGCAGATGTGAAACTTAGACATTCTTACTCTGTTGCTAAGCACAGCGTACCTCCTGTGCCATACTGATCATCTTCATTTAATAAGGAAAAATATATAATCCATCAATCCATCCATTCATGCACGGTGCCAAAGGCTACAATGACATGGAGAGTAGATGTGCACCAACATGCTAAAACAAACAGCACAATATGGTAATAACAAGCCCGAAGGCTACTCATTACTGCCTAACTTCCATAACGAAGGAAAGCGGTGAGATCCATTCAGCCAGCAACATTTAAAGAGATCGGACCTGGAGGCAGTAAGGGCCACTTTGCGCCTGGATGGAGGACACAGCTTGCTCGTAAAAGACAGTTGTTCCTATACTGAATGGAGCTAAGGGGACTTTTAGACCCTCTGACACATTAAAGGTGACCGAATTCACTCTCTTTGTTTACATCTCGCCCGAAAAACATAGAGGACAGCATTCTGTCAGTACAGCGTCACCTTCATCCCCGGTGTAAATTTCCCACAGAAAGTCAACATATTGCTATCCCACTGAGAGAGAGAGACACACACACAGGGGAAGCAGCCAGCATATCCCTGGCGACATGGCTCGCTTCAGTGGGCCCCAATCGCGATGCCACCAAGAGGACAGGAACTGCTGACTCTGACAGCCCCACACGTGGCCCCATGGCTGCGTCACGCCGTGCGCATTTCGGCATGAACCTGATAATCCTCAATTCAAACGCATGCATATTTCTTGATCAAACACACAGCAGGGGAGCCGACAAAGACTTCACGGATCACAGTGCGTGTAAAAGCGCACAAAGCTGAGCCCGGCCGCCAGCACTTACCTGGAAAAGCCCTTCCCGCAGCTGTGGCAGACGTACGGCTTTCCCACCGAGCCGTCGTGGGAGCGCACATGGTAGGACATCCTGTCCTTGCGCTTGAAGCGCAGCCCGCACACCGGACAGGCGTAAGGCTTCTCGCCGGAGTGCGACAGCTTGTGGCGGTTCAGGTGATACACGTCCCGAAACACCTTCCCGCAGATGTCACAGCCGACGTGGCGCCTCGTCCGCTCCCGCTTGCGGCCGCCGTCGGCGGTGCCGTGCAGCACCACGCCGTTCTCCAGCAGCCCGGACTGGGAGTGGACCAGGAGCCCGGGGCCGCCCACGCCCACGGCCGCCGACGCCGCGTTCCCGGCGGCGCTGGACGCCGCGTGCTGCGCTTCGTGGTTCCGCAAGCGCACGGCCTCGGTGAACACCTTCCCGCAGACGCCGCAGGGGTAAACGCCGTGCTCCTTGTGCGCGGTGTGGTTGAACAGCACCGGCTCCATGGTCGGCACCTTTTTCGGCCGTCCTCTGCCTCTCTTAACGGTACCCTGAAACGGGTTCACGGCTAGCTCCGCCTGCGTCCCCGGCGGCCTGTCGACGGCGTGTAGCGCCGACAGGGCAGATTGGGAGCCGCCGCCAGACAGCACTGACCCGGGGGCATGGGCGCCATCCACGTCGTGGGTCTGCCCGTTGCTCCCGAAGGCGGAGCCGTTGGCCAGCAGTGCCGCGCCGTTGGACATGTCCAGGGGGACTGGGTAACCCAGATCGGCGGCCGGCGCCGTGCGGAACAGGCTGAGGTCCCCCCGCGTAGGCGGGACCAGGATCTGCACGTTGGACTGCTTGATCACCTCCTGGCAAATCTCGATAACCGAGCGCATCAGCAGGAACTTGGCGGCAGTCATCAGTTCGGGGAAGCACTCCAGGCGCACCACGATCCTGGAGGTGTACGCGAAGTCCAGGATGTCCTTAAAAACTTTGGGGCTGATGGTGTGCATCTCCAGCTCCTTGGTCTCGCCGTCCTCCGCCTGGCAGCTGAATACAGACTCGAAGTACTCGCTGCAGGCCGCCAGCACCGCCCTGTGCGCCGGGAAGCTCTCCTCGCCGACGCGCAGCACCACGTCGCAGAAGCGGCCTCCATCTTTTCTCTGCGCGTTGAGGTTGTGCAGCATCTCGGCGCTGTGCTTGCTCACCTGGTAGGTGTAGGACGAATTCCACGGCTGCTCCGCTACCCTCTCCATGTCGTCTTCATCCACGGACGGGCGCGTCTGCGAGCGGGAGGGGGGTGGGGGAGAAAACTTTAAAAATCTACACAGTAAACACGCACGGCGACCACCACTCTTCAGCTCTTTTGCATCTAAAATGTTTGCACGGGAAAAATGGCAGCCCCCCAGCTTCCTGTGAACTTTGACCTTTGTTTAAAGGGAGGGGGTGTCGCTGCTTCTTGTATTTTTCCTCTGAGGGACGACGGCAATGCATTTTCACCGCATGCCAGAGTCGGCGAGTGGAGCTGAGGGCGCCAGCTGAAAAGCCGACAGTCGGCTGCGCGTCGCTCCGCCGAGCCGAGATCTTCCTGTTTCCCCTCGTCTCATATGAGAATTCACATCCCAGCCTTTTTTTCTGTGCCCCCTCCCCTGAGCGGCTCCCCTCCCCCATCGACACATACACACGTCGTTGCGCTCGCACAGAACGACTCGCCCAGTAAAAATACAGGCTTTATAAACATTGCATCTGAATTTATAGGCGTTAAAAATGCAACAAATTAAATACATCTTGAATTAGATTGTTTGCGTATAGAAATTGTATCCTCAAAAAATGTCCCTGACAAAATGGATGCATATAAGAAAAATGGTGATGACCTCCCCCGCAGGTTGTCCCAGACATCTTCTAGCTAGTACCACCAAAGCCCTCGTAATCTTTTATTTCAACAGCGTCCCTTTACTGTCTACGACCAGTGCGTCGCTGTACCTGCAGGTCTTAGTTTCTCTGAAAACTGTCAGTCTTGAGGTAGTGGAGGTTGGTCGTTTATTATTGCATTATACACCTTTTTGATCGTTTTGTTTTGCACATTAAGTGAACAAGAAAACATACGAGGTGGATTTATGTCCCTTACCGGCGCCTCTGAAGCTATATTACTTCATTACCCCCTACAGCTACTCCTGTCAAACTGTCACGTTTAAGTATGAAAATGTTATATTAAGGATGTGAATCATATTATAATATGCATATTGATACAGCTACACAAAGCCATATACAGTATTTCGATTTGTACAGTGCAATACTTATTAAATTTTGCATTATTAAAAACAGTACAGAATCGCGAAGCATGGACAGCACTCCAGTCCAATAGACGTAAGCATTTAATACCGTCCGCCGTTAGGCGTACATTGTGTCTGAGTGCACAACTATCCAGCTTCGTAAACTGAGCGGTCTCCACCGGAACTGACGTCACTAAGCATGTTTGCGCATATTCCGCAGGCGACTGCATAAGAACGTACGCCTGCAAAACCTCTCCGATTGTCGTGACACTGGAAAGCTATTAACAGCGAAATGAACGAGGGGGGACGAAGAACCTGGGTGTTAAAATTATTTCTCATAAGAGACTAAATATACACCGCATGTTTATCATTTCAAGAACATCATGTATGAAAAACTTTCCCTGTGCGGACTGCATGAACTCAGCCGGAAAATGCGTCACCGTGGATCCCAGCGGCGCTTGACACCTGCAAACTGACTTGAATCGAGCTTGTGTGTGCTACGTCGGCTGTCCGGGAGGTTTAGTTAGTTAGTTAGTTTGTTTATATTTATTTATTTGTGGACTTTAAGACTTACCTATCAAAATTCTCGTTAAGATGGTTTCTATCAGTATATGTACATTTAATTGCTGTATACAGACAATGTATATTTATGCAGTCTATCTGCATCTGCATAAGGTGTATCTTAACTCTGAGGTAAACGCCACCCACTGCATAACTTAGAAAAATTGCTAAAAAAAAAAAAAGTGCGCAAGGGACTGAGATCTAACAGTGATTCGTATCATAGAAATGAAAACAAATAGAAATGTTTCGATCAGAGTTTTTAACCGATTACATTGTGTCAGAACTGCCGCTTCGTTTTGGAGTGCTTAATTAATAGCGTCCCTAATCAAGACAGTCTTGCACTTAAAAGCACTTAGTTGGTGTGTCCCCTTTAACTTTCATTGTTAGCCACATTATTTCCTTTGGGTGAAGCGCCACATGAAAATGTAATCGCATTAGCCCGTTTTGACAATATTAGCGAACCCCTTACCAGAAAATGCACCATACACGTTAACAGCAGTATTATTTTAATGACCTGAATTCAATATAGCAGGTTGTGTTCAGTGGCTATTAACTTATTCCTACTAAATAAAGTAATGTAAATAAACACACACAATAAAAAGCATACTTATGTTAATTTATTATCTCCCCCTTATCTTTTAATGTTAAATATTTAATAAAAAATAAAAACAAAATTAAAGACTTGCTTTTTAAAAAAGAAGTATAAGCATCTGCACTTTGGAGAGTCTATTCCTCTTCTTATTCAAGATTTGTGCAGCTGTACTGAGCAACCGCTTCCATTCCACACGTGTACATGAAGCACAAAGATAACCTCGGATTTTCATATTACTCGTACGTACTCATCTTGGTGAAGACGCAAATATCTAATAACGTTCGTACTTTAGTAGATGATCTTCCGCGAGCAACTTCTTTTGTACATATGTTGCAAATCGCAAATTTTTCATCTTTAATAGACATCTGTTAAAACGGCAAGATCTGAGATGACATAATGCCCCTGCTGTGTTTTAAATTTAATCCACATATTTTAAGTTATGCATAATGTACGTTATCCGAAAAATCGGTATTTGGGATAGGTAACGTAAAGCGTTTAAGACTGAAAATCGACTGATTAATTTAAATCGGCTATCAGAGTATCTCTGTATAATCTCTTATATAAAGTATTGCTTAAAACAATTATATCCAAAGTACTTTCTTCCTTACTATCCTTGTGATTCCATATTCCATATGCTTGTAACGTGGCATTTTGTTTCATTGCTGTACTGTTAATATAGATAGAGATGTCACCCGTCCCATCGTATACAATAAATCTCAATCTGAACGAATACACGGGGTGTGATATCTGTATCGGCTTTTCCGTCTCACGCACCGGGCTAATATTATCATTGGGACCCGTTATATATAAAGATGCAGTTTATCGATATTATATATATATATATATATATATAATATCGATAA
>JABFEB020000040.1:21816883-21843676 GCA_019775895.2 Stomatorhinus ivindoensis
GGTGTATGTCTGCCCTGTGAGGGCCTGGCATCCCGTCCATATAGGGTGTATGTCTGCCCTGTGAGGGCCTGGCATCCTGCCCATATAGGGTGTATGTCTGCCCTGTGAGGGCCTGGCATCCCGTCCATATAGGGTGTATGTCTGCCCTGTGTCCTATGCTGGGAGAGACCCTAACCAGGATAAGTGGTTGGAAGATCAATGAAAGAATCTTTTTCCTGAAAGTATTTGGGGAATTCCTATTTCACAATACAGGTAATAATGTCCCGGTTACACCAAGTAAGTGACAGGAATGTGGGAGCACCTGCAGAAACACAGCTCACCAAACAACCCTGATGGTTCACTAATCATTCCCAAGCCAGACTGACTGCTCCAGCTCATATGAAGGTCCAACTTGAGACCCACACTGGACTCTGCAGTGCAACCAGGACAGTTTCTAGAGCTTAAGGCTGCTGTTAGCTGCTGCGGGTCTCACACCAAGCAGGCAGTTGGTAATACACAGGGGGCGCTGTGGACAGCAGAGCCTGATGCAAAACCGAAGGTTGAGGGTTTGAGGCCATCTTAAAAGAGACATGGAGAAGACACTAGACAATCACCTGAACGGATCTGAACTCAGTATCGCCATCTGCTGTTTCGGCTCCCTCCACGGCCTCCTTCTCAGCCTCCTTCTCGGCCTCCTCCTGCACCTCCTCCTCAGCTTCGCTGCTATCATCGGAGAGGACTGAGGAGGACTTGGGCCTCTTGAGAGGGTGAATGGTGGCCAGGAGAGCAGGGACAGTGAAGCAGGACAGGAAACGCGCCTTCAGGAGCAGGTAGGCAGGATTCCCACTCAGCTTCTCCGCAACCAGCTTGCGGACGGCGTCTCGCCGGGCCTCCTCGTCACCGCCCTCTCCGGAGGAGCCCACCAGCTTCAAGGCGTTGTACTCCAGGGCCCTTTTGCGCTGCAGGAGAGTCGTCAGGGTCGTCAGGCTGCTGACGAACGGGGGCAGGTAGGGCAGCGTGACATCCAGCTGGGGGACCGTCACTCCTCCCGTCCCTTTCATCCACTCCGACACCTGAGACTCCTCCTCAAGGAACATGAGCCTGGGGTCCAGTGAAAGAGGCGAGGCCCCGGGGCCTTGGTGCGGAGCTGGGGTTACCTTGACAGGGCTGGCGCCGGGCTGCAGAACCCGATCAGGTGCGGGCACAGGTAGCAGGACTTTGGACGGAGCCGTTACGGGGCCGCTGGGATGGAGCAGCTGGATAAAAGGAAGGGCCTGCTTCTGCTGCACAGCGTTCTGGCCCGCAGGAAGCGAGGTCGTGCTGGTTTTTGCCGCAGTCGGTGTGGGAGATGAGATCGGAGCAGGTGATCCAAGGCCAGAACCATGTATTTCCATAGGCTTGCTAGAGGGCAGACAGCCCGTCCCAGCTGCCGCGGAGGCTGTGGTCACCCCAGGGGACAAGATGGACAGGGTTAGGGGGGCGAGACCAGGTCCTCTGGCTGCATCCTTTACCGGGAGTAATGGCTTCGCTCGCTTTGCGCCGGCTGTTAATCCCAAGGAGATCTGCTGGTTTACGACGACAGGAGCTGGACTGGTGACTCCGCCAGCAGCCAGTGGCACGGCCAATCCGCTCACAGGCAGCAGCCCGGTGGGGGTCATGACCCAGGTGAGCGGTTTTGCGAAGGCCTCGCCCTTGGATAGCTCAGGCTGCATGCTGCACATCTCCTGCTTAGGAGCGAGCTGTATTTTTTTAGTTCTGGCCTTGTTGGTCAAGGCCTTTTCTGCGGGCTTGCGAGCACGTCTCTTCGATCGGGTGTTTTCCCTGGCCTCCCCCGCCTTTGCCGCCCCCTCTCCGCTACTGGGCCGTGGAGTTAGCCCAGGGGGCACCGCGGGAACCAGCACCTGCGCGAAGACCATATTCTGGGGCACCACGAGACAGGGAACGAAGGCTTGGCTCTTTTCCTGAGACAGTCTCTCCTCCTGGCAGCGTTTCTTGTACAACATCTCAGCCACGGTGTTCGGCTGCGACCGTTTTCTTCTGGGCTGTGCTGGTGGGGCTGACATGACTCAATCAGGGAGAAACAAACATTTATATTAGCTCCAAGACATCAAACAATAAGCACTTGAAAACTGTCAAAAGCAACAACTGTTTACCTGGAGCGGGGGGTTTGGATGCCTGAAAAAAGTGAGACGTTGGGTCACTAAAGAAAAACTACACAGAATGTCTGCGCACCTACTGGCCACTGTGGCTAATCTTACTGACTAGGAGTGTTAAGCGAAAGTAAACTTGTCAGACACAACAGGTCACCACAGCTCACCATAATCCGTTTCTTCTCAATGACTTTTTTACAACCTTCTGCATCAATGCGAAGAACCTGGTTGAGGTCAGAAGAGCAGAATGTTGGTTCACATTCTCACACTGACATTGTTTTAATGAAAGGCAGGCTTCACAGAGGAGAACAACTCACGCTGAGCAGGAGTTTGAAGACGGGAGTGCTGGAAAGTCCAATGGCTTCACCCTTCAGCCGCAAAACATCAGCTGCAAACAACAGAACAATCACCTTACACACACTCCCAAATCGGTAATCAGATCTGTGTGTGAACACGGCATAAGCTCTAGTACAGTGTCTCCCAATTCGATCCTTGGGGACCTGCAGACAGTGCACGTTTTTGCTTCCTCCCAGCTCTTGGTATGGAGCAAAAACGTGCACTGTTTGGCAGGGACCCCGGAGGGAGCAGAAACCCGGACCGACTGTGAGTTCCTGAGGACTGGATTGAGAAACACTGCTCTAGTGGGTCACCTCACCAAGTTAGTCATCCACCCCAGAGTAAACCAGAGACCCCAAGCCCTAGATATCACAAACCCATGACGTTTCCAGATCATAGCTTGCCAATAATCCATTGGGTGTTACTCAAAGGAAGCTAGACCTCTGATACCTCATTGCTTAAACTCAAACTTAACCTCGTCAAGTCAGTTTTGAGTAGCAGCACCTATACGAGGTTGTCATAAGCAATGGGGCTCTGTGCTCTTCTCTGATGCCCAGCTTATCAGTAGATTATTACGCTATGCACTACATTCATTTCTTGGGGATGAACAGCTGAAATAAGCAAGATCTGGAAGCCAGAGCTCTGAGCCGGCAGCACCACTGCGCCAGTCCACGGACCTTCTCGGCGTCGCTTCAGCTCAGAGCTGAAGGGTAACAGCATGTTGCCCATCCAGGGCAGGATGGCCACCAGCAACTGGCTGTTCATGAATTTGCTGTCTTTGGCAGCCGAATTAGCGCTGGCTTGCTGGCCTTTCCCACCTGCTACCGTCCGCTTGAGGTCTGCCTGCCCCAACAGACAGGTGCTCTGCTGGAATGAGGTCAGAGACGCACAACACTGATGTCACATGATGTGTCAGGACACAAAGGACATTTAAAATGCATAAATGCACAAACATTTTTATAAAAAACAAATCCTTGCCTGTTTTGATGCAGGGCTCCCAGGACAGCGAATTAGATTCTTTACCTCACTGAGAGACACTCGGATCATTTCATTTTGAAACTGTCTTTCCTAAAGAGAAGCAAAAGAGGATGTAGAATTGGCTCGTGTAACTGTGGAGTACCTAGAAACTGACTGCAAAGCTCCCTACAACCTTTGTGGAAAAAGCTCTCTTCCGTTTATCAACTTTTAGAGTTGACACCCGGTGATGTACGGGGCTGGTGTGATTTTTTGGCAATGTCTGTGGACATCAAAGGGTTGAGAACTCTACAAGACCCAGTGAGTCCCTTTTTCTTACACAGAGAGACAGTATGAGTGACAAAAATGTCTTTACTCGAGGACTTCGTACTGCATGGCTAGCCTATAATGGGGATAACGCTTCATGAGGAGTTTACAAAATGACCACCGCATGAATACAGTGACGCGCCCAGGGAGATGAAATGGTGATATACAATGGAGTCTTCTAGTACTGATGAAAAACTATTCATCTAATAGGAGAGAAAAAAAACACTGGCTGAATTCCCTGAACAGAAATGGGTGTGATTTAGGGGGGAGTGTGGGTCAGCATTAGCGGCTCGGTGGGGTGCATAGCTACAGTAAGCTCACAGTGCTCTTAGGATGGACGTAACTGCAGTACCTTCTCTGGAGGCTGTGTGAAAGGTTCTACTTCCATGATGACCTCTAGGGGGCAGCCCTGCTTGTCCAGAATCGTGCTCCGCACCCCCACGGGCTCGTGCTTGCCAGCCACGCCGTTCGGTGAGCGAATGCGTCCCAGCTTGGACTTGCCCTCCGCCTCCATCTGGCTGACCAGGCTTTTGTGAGTGGCTCGCACGGCTCCCGCACCCAACCGAAGGAGCAGCGGCATCATTTTGGGGACCCACTCATCCATCTTTGGCTGCACATATTGGATCCGCACACTGGCCTCCTGGTGGTTCTTAGGTGGTGGTGCTTCATCCTCACTGTCCATATAAACCGGCTCCTCTCCCTCCTCCTCCTCCTCTTCAGAAGCAACACGCTCCAATTCTTCCCTCTTTTTCTTCGCTCGTCTTTTACCTCGATTCCTTCCCCTGCGTCTCTTCCCTCCTTTGGATTTTCTAGTCCTCTCTACCTTGGACTGTCAAACGAATAGCGTCATGGGGCAATGGGAAATTCACAAAGACACATTTACTGAGATGTGACAGCCTCGAAGGTAAACGCTTTACCTTAACTCCCGTCATCAGTTTCCACTTCTGCAAACACTGACTGTCAATCCTGTTCGGTATCTCTGAAGCAATCTTAGCCCATCGACCTACAGATGAAACAAGCATGTAATGTGTGACATGCCCAGGTCACTGGAATGGAGTCCTGCATCCGCAGCAGTCGTACCTGCACCGTACTTTTCCACCAGTCTAATTAACATGGATTCTTCTTCCTGACTCCATCGGCCTTTCTTCACATCTTCCCTCAAGCAGTCCAGATATCTGAAAGAGCACCCACTGATCACTCTACCTTCTTTTTGCCTGGGATGGCGCTGTGGTACCTTTACACTGGCTCCTCCCTTTGCACATAGCTCATTCTTACCGGTCCCGGCACTGCCCATCGTTCCGGCCCGGCACCTCATTCCGTATCTTCCACCAATCCCGCACACCATACTTTGCTACAGCCCTCAGTAACATCTACGCCAGAGAAGTGGATGAGAGTGTCTAGTGAAAATCCCAGATAACATCTAAACAGACACGGTTTCCAGTTGCACCAGGACATGCGTTATTCTGAGCAGAAACAAACGCCGCTCCGTACCTCATCCTCCTCCTTGGTCCAGTGGCCTTTCCTGAGTGTTGGGTCTAGAACCTGTGTCCAGCGATAAATGACTTGTGCAGCTTCTCGGCCCTCCATGAAGTATGAAACTATAGGAGGGGACAGAAACCCAAGTAAAGCCTTCACTCTGTCCATGTGAAGTTCACCAGTGAATTTCATATGGATGCAGTCTGCTTACTTTGAGTGTACGGGATGAAGTTTCCAATCCGCATTTTGTCCACTAGGTCGCGCAAGACCTCATCTTCTTCCTTGGTCCATGCCTTCTTCTTGAAGTTCTTGTTGATGTAACGCTGATGTGTTTGAAGGCACATGAAGGCAGTCCTGTTGGTCTGAAAGACCAAAAGTTCTACCGTTAAGATGTTGTCCATTTCCTTGATCTCAACACAGCCAGGGAACACAGATATGAAATTTAACATGTCCGCTTTAGATTTCAATTTTGTTCTCATGGATGGCTTTAGTAATGGACAGGGTGAAGACCTTCATAGAGCTCTGCTGTCCAAAGTCACTCACCCCAAGATCCTCTGCAATCTGGTCCCAGTTGCAACTCTGCTGCTGCTCCACAATGTCCCTCAGCTTCTCAATCTCCTCCTCCTTCCAGCAGGACTTGTTAATCGATAAGTGAAGGTAGTTCTCCCAGAACCTCCTCATGTCTTCAGCAGAACGGGTGCCTTCAAACTAGGCCAACGCAAAAGAAAAGGAAATCCCTAAAGCCTCCTCAGTTTTTAGGGGGATTTAGAAAATTGCTTCCTTACACTCAATGGTTAACAAAGGAGGGAGGAGGAGTGTCCAGAGAAATACATACATCAACATTTGCGATTTTTTCCCAGTCATGGTCGTCATGGCGATTGCCAGCCAGGTCCTCCTCCCTCATGGCACTGCAGACCCAAAGGCATGGAGGTCATGAGTCATAGGAAAGCTTCGCAGAAGCAGCAGTTGTTTACAGAAATGATAGAGCACAGTGAGTCACAGACGGGGCGGGAGGGGTGGGGGTAGTGGGGCGGCAGGAGGGGGACAGAGCACGCTTACCTTATGTCTTCCATTTCCTTTTCTATTTCACAGATTTGCTTCTGGATGATTCGCTTCTCCATATCATTAGCTTTGGACATTTTCTCTGTCAGGTAATCCACCCTACGGATCACAGAGAGGCCGTCACAGACAGAAGGTGACACCCTGCTGTGAGCCTGTGGATCTTTGGAGAGAAAAGCCGAGGAAATCCAGCCAACTCTGCACAACAGTGACCTCCACACAGTACAGGGAACAGAGACTACACCAACAGAGGGAAACAGCATGCGTGAATTAGAGAGACCGCTAGCGCTAAATGCAACTCCTCACAGCTGTGTGGACCTCCCCTTTCCCATTTCCCATGAGCCTCTCCTTTCCCGTGAACCTTTCCTTTCCCATGAGCCTCTCCTGTCCCCTTTCCCATGAACCTCCCCTTTCTCATTTCCTATAAGCCTCCCATTTCCCATGAGCCTCTCCTTTCCCATTTCCAATGAGCCTCCCCTTTCTCATTTCCCATAAGCCTCCCATTTCCCAGTGAGCCTCTCCTTTCCCATTTCCCAGTGAGCCTCTCCTTTCCCATTTCCCAATGAGCCTCTCCTTTCCCATTTCCCAGTGAGCCTCTCCTTTCCCATTTCCCAATGAGCCTCTCCTTTCCCATTTCCCAGTGAGCCTCTCCTTTCCCATTTCCCATTAGCCTCCCCTTTCCCATATCCTGCCTGTTTCACCACCAACAGCGTAAAAGCAGTTTACAGTTATATACAGACAAGTACACTATAGAGGTGGCAATGACCATCATGATTTACTCCCTGTTCTCAATCAAATATTAAATGACCTAATCATAAAATGCCTTTAAAAAGAAGTTCCTCAAGTTTGGGAAAGTGACTGTATTATTATAACTCGAAATGGTCTGGCTGACTCTTCTGCAGACTGAATACCACATTTGTGCACCTTGTCATCACTGGGCAGCAACCATTGCTGAGAACACTGGACTTGGTGTCTCAGACCTATGAAAACTAATCGAGAGTTACTCACTTGGACAGCTTAGGCTGTAACAGGCGCTTCATTGCGTCGCTGACAACCGACTTGAGCAGCAGACTCTTCTGCCAGGCCTCCCCTAAAACAAACCACAGGCACCTAAGCCCTTGGAGCTCTGATTAACTCCTGTATGCATCAAAGTATTCATTTCCCCTACAACATGAAGGGTACGTTCAGTGAAAGACTTACACCTTTGTATTTTCTTTAGATCAAAAGTCCTTGTGCCCTTGTTCATCTTATCTCTGGTTTCTGAATTAGCAGGAGGGCCCTGACAGGACAGAGGTAAAGAGGTGCTGATAGAAAGATCATTACGTACGCCAAGGAGAGCATCACTTTCGAGTAAAGTGAATGGAAAGCATTCTCACATGCCTGATTTTGAAGATAATGTTTTAATAATGTGAACAATTTCACTACTATTAATTAATTCTTACAAAGCCGGTAAGTTTGTCTTTGAAGTAGGGTTTCAGGAAGTTCCCCATGAAGAGCTTGTGTGGGCCCGCTCCAGAGGAGCCAGGCTGAGGAACAGAGCCAGACACTTGGGCCATGACCTCTCTCTGTGGACACAGAAGCACATCAGAGCTGAAACACCTCAAAAATCGAGAGACAAACTAATGGCTGGTTCATACTTTACCACACAAGCGCAACAACCATGTATCCCCTCTGCGTATGCGTACAGAAAAACGTTCTTACTTCTCCGGTCAAGCCACATACTTTGCAGATTTGTTCAACGTGTTGTATTAATATGTTTCTTAATGATAATAATATAAATTATTACTGATATTCTCTGCACACGTACCACAGCAGATAATTTGTGTCCTTTTCTCTCTGTTCTACAAATTCAGAGAGCCAGCTCACAGGGCTGCCAATGTTGGTCAGCTGACTGGTGTGACATTTTCAATTTCAGATAAGTCTGCACACACACACACACATTTATGTGTAGGTAACAGTTTTGTTACCTTGTAAATAGTCGATAGGGTTTTAAAGCTCATCAAAAGCATCCATGTTTTGTATTTAAAGTAGACGCTAGCGAATCGTTTACGCGCAGTGTGTCCAGAGCTGTACGTACACTGCTGCACGGACACAAGTTTGTAGTGCAGCAGACGTTCGTGCACGGATGCACTCAATGATGTTAAATGTGCCATGAACGTTCAAGTGGACACGTCCACTAGTATGTGTGTGGAGAAGTATGATTCAGCTTTAAAGTTACTCGGTACGTGTAGTACAGGGAATATTGTCCACCCTTTGCATGGCCAGGAAAGACCGAATGAGAAAATACTCATCATGCTAAACCTAATGAATCTGATAGATCAACTAGTCGAACTTTTACCAAAATGACCAATACCTACATATCTGCCCTATAATCTGGTTTTGGTTCTTCTGCAGGTGCACTGATGCAGTTTATGTAAGAAAAACAATGCGCATACATTTAAGCAGAGGATGAAGAACCTCATGTACATCACAGCTCTACTCACCTATTATAGTAATAAAATCTACATTCATTAAAACTAAAATATTAATGTCTATCTCAACCCTGTGATGTTTAGTCTTGAAGATCCAGAAGCTGGACTCAAGTGCTTCTAAGAGCAGGACTATCCTTTCTCCACAGACAAGAGGGTTTGCTTTCAGTACATCTAAAATACCCATGTACCTGTAATACTCTGCACTGAAATATTTTCACATTATGGGCAACACTTACACTTACACCTACACTTACACTTGTTGCACCACGAAAATGAAAGTGACAATATGGAATATCGCAAAGATGTTCATGGCTGACGTTGCCATCCCCCCACCAGCTCCAGCTCTCACCTGATGCTCCTGGTTTTCACGCAGCAGTCGCTCGAGCTCAACCAGCTTCTCCTCCAGGATCTTCTGGTACACCAGGTTCAACTGCAGGCATGTTTCCACGGTCTGCGGCAGGGTCAGCTCCTCACTGCCGTCGTCCTCACTCTGGTCCACAGATATTCAGACACATGTCTGAGACGGGGGCTTACCAACAGACGGTTGGCTTTATACCAGGAAGAAAGATGCTACTTACACTGTCTGTAGCATCTCCAGCTTCATTATCATTTTCTTCATCATTGTCTGCTTGAGGAGGACAGAAAACTGGTCATTATTCAGTCCTCAATAATCAAGTGATACTAGAAATCCCACGGACCGGCCTGAGTACCACTCACTTCTATCATCATTCTATGCTTCCATCTCCCACGCCAAGACCACCTACTACCAAGAGAAGATTAAAGTCACCACAGACACTTTCTTACTGAGAACTTTCTTATTGCGCTGTCCTCAGCCACATTTCTCATGAAGAACAACCTTCTGGACCTTCTTCAGTCTGGCTTCAGAGCTGTAAACTCAACCAAGACTGCTCTCCTTGCTGATGTGGATTCTCCGAGGCGCACAAAAACCGCACCCTGGTCACCTGTCCTGATTCTGTTAGACCCCTCTTATGGCTTTGACACAGTTAATCATTGAATCCTCTTGGCCGCCCTCTCCCAGCTGGGCATCACAGGGACTGCTCTGCACTGGTTTGACATTTATAGCTCATTTCAAGTGGTTTGGAGTGCAGAAGTGTCGAATTCACATTAGGTAACAACTGATGTTCCCCAAGGCGCTGTCCTTGGTCCTCTCCTCTTCTCTCTTTACATTACCTCTTTAGGTATCATCCGGCTGCATGGATTCTCCTACCACTACCACACAGACCTTCTCTACTAACAACACCATGATCTCTGTTCAGATCTCTGCATGCCTGGCTGATATCACAGGTTGGATGAGGGACCATCACCTTCAGCTTATCTCCATGACTGAGCTCCTTGTCTTCCCCACCAGTCCTGCCATCCATCATGAAAGCACCACTCTACATCTTTACTAGCTTGTGCTATCAGACCACTACAAATAATTCTAAATGTGGCAACACATCTGATATTCATTCAGCCTAAACATTCTCATGTCACAGTCCTCCTTGTCTCTCGTCATTGACTCCCTACTAGCACTTGCATGAAGTTCCACTTCTTGGTGCTGGCTTACAGGTCCATCAGTGGAAAGGCACCCATCTCAATCAAAAGTTTCCTCACGACCTGTGTCCCATCTCGCCCCCTTCGGTCAGCAAACCAACACTGCTTGGAGCTCCCTCCACCGTTGGTGCAAACCATGTTTAGTCATCGCACTCTTTCTCCACCGGCAAGAAACACCTCAAGACCCATCCGTTTCATAAATCCGTGAATGGTCATATTAGGTTCTTGCTGTGTTAGAAGTCGGGGTGTAGTTGCTGTTCCAATACTACTTACACTTCAAACCGGAGCATTTATTGGAAGCACAGCCTAACAGCGCTAATATCTAAATTCCTTGAGAACATGCATGTTCTCAATGTACCATTTCCCTCACTTGTACCTCACTTTGGACAAAAGTCTCTTCTAAATATCCATCCATCCATTTTCCTTATCCTGTTCAGGGTCACGAGGGGTCCAGAGCCCATCCCAGAGGCTACAGGCGGATGGCAGGGAAAATCCCAGGATGGGGTGCCAACCCATCATAGGGCACACTCACACACCATTCACTCACACGTGCACACTTAAGGGCAACTTGGTAACTCCTATTACCATCAGCATTTTTTTGGACTGTGGGGGAAACTGGAGTGTCTTCTAAATACATAAAATATAAAATACATTACATTCATTTATTTAATTATGGCTGGTAGTACATCATAATTATGATAATGTGAAAATGGAGTATCATAAACAACCAAGCATCTTTTGGCCAGGAATGCTGATTCTTCATTACCTTGAATGTCCACAAGTGAGGCATCAGGTCCCAGAGTCCTCTCTAGGTCCTCAATCTCCCTCTGGATGCGTTCCCGCTCAGCCACAATGTCCTCCTGGACCTGAGAAAAATGAGGGAATGCTTACCTGTACCCCCAGAATCATAAATTTGACATTCGCTGTTTTTGGTTATTCTCAAATTGGCGATGACGTGAACAATTAAATGACGATACTTCTGGAGCTTGCCGAAAAACACTCGCATGAAAACGTGTAAACCAAAAACTACACTGAAAATGATTTGGATCACATGAAATCATATAATACGTATAAGTTATGCACTTACTGTACACTATCTCTAATATTAAAAGTCTTTGTCTCGGTAACCTGCCTCACTCATTAGCTGCCTGACTGTGGAAATATGTTTCTCTCAGTAAGTTTTAAACTAGACATTGATGTTAATTGTACATTTTTAATAATGAGTCCAAAACGTGCTGCCCCAGTGTGTGCAGTAGTAACTCTGTACATAAAGGGGCATAATTCTGATTGTTTGTATTTTATATAAAAATGTTGATGGAAAATGATTAAGTATTTTCACATACTGTTTGCTTAGAAATTGGTACTAAATAGACTGTTGTCATTCAGGCTAGCAGAGTGTTATGGATTGAGATTAAGGGTGCGTGAATTTTCACGTTCATGGGACTTTTCTGCCCATAACCCTCATGAATGTAAAGTGGTCACTGTGCTCCTGAAGGAAAGACCATCTTCGGGCTGCTCTTACCATGACTGTCTGTCCCTGGTTACTGCCCTCGGATCCATCATCTGAAAACAGGTAGATACAGACATATTACAACAAGACTCGTCACCCTGGAGGACACAGTTCAAACACCGAATAATTAAGCGTTTACATTTAGACAGGAATCCTGCTGCATCTCTCTGGTCCACATCTCAACCTTATTTAGGCTCTGAAGACAATTTATTTATTGTCATAAACACTGAAGAGAAGAGCAACCCAGGAGATTACTATCTACAGACACTTCAGCAGATTCTTTAGCTTCCCCTAGAATGGCTACAGTATCCCAAATCACCCCCAATAAATTTCCGCAGGATTCTGTAAATTTCAGGGCAAACTGTAAATGGTGTACAAATCTGGCTGAGTCATCAAGCACCAGATAACGCCTGCAAGGGGCGCTGCTACTGACTGACCGTCTGACAGGTCGGAACTGGACAGCGGTTCATCGGCGGCGCTGCCCAGCGGAGCTAGCCGGCGCTGCAGTGCCTCGATCTGCCGCTGGATCTTCTGCTGCTCGGCGATGAGTGGGTTCGAGGCCATGATGGTGCACCTGATGGACAGAGCGCTGTCACCAAGCGGCATAACACGGCAGCACAGGCACACTGGGCTTACTGAGCCGGCAACATTCGAACCAGCCATCGGGCTTTCCCGTGCAGTAATAACCATGAGGGACATTCATCCCGAATTCATAGTTAATATCTTTTATTATGCGCGCCATGTCCTACCCTGCAGGTCCAAAAGAGAGCAGAGTCTCCACTATACGCTGTGCCATTTTAGCTGTTAGAGAAGTTAGCCAGCAACTCTCACTCCTTATACACAGTTACAGAGTCAGTTATTAAAAGTACATATAATATGTTCGCAAATACTTTTGCAAGTACATTTTCCTGTCCATTTTCTTGAATTAATATTTAGTTATGCCGCTGGTCAGCGCTGATACTTCCTGGCATGTTACCATCAATGTAGCCACTAGCTAAAAGATATCTGGTCATGTTTTCATACAGCGGCATGCATTTTTAATTAAGAAATGTTTATACAATACCTGCATCTATGAAATAATCCGTTTTAATAAAAAGAAGTGTGTAAAGTCCATCGGTACCTTTGCAAAATACCCATAATGCAACCGGTATGCAAAATTTAAAGTTGCGTGTCTTACCCACAATGCACCCGTATTCCGAGGGCGGAGGGAACTGGGACTGTGGCGGTCTCGTTGTATCAGTTATATCAGCTCATTCACGTTTTCTTTTCGATATAGAAATTTAAGATACTCGCAGGAGAGTGTGATTAGACTCTGGTTAGATATTTGATTTTTCCCATATAATATATAATCCAAATCCATGATCTATTCAAGAAATCTTCGCTGGCATCACTAAAGTTTCTTATTAATTCATCTTATTCTTTTGCATACCGTTTAATATTTTAAACGACACCCTTTGCCCTCACATATTATCTTTAGGTACTGTCCTCAATTTTACTTTCTTCGGGAGCTTTTTATACTTAGTTGACAAAGCAACAGCATATCGGCTATCCCTAAAGTGCATGCTTATAAGACTACTGCCTTATTACAGACATTAACCTCTAAAAGTTCCAACAACGTACAAGTTTGTCATTTATAACGGAAATTATATTTAGTACCGACAGTAAAAAACAAATCACTATGAATAAAGTTGTCCAAACATTTCCCGTTTGTCATAGGATGCGTAGATCTCAGGTTCCCTTCACTGCTCTTTCAGTAAATAAAGACTCTACGAACAGGAAATCTTTACAACACATTAATGTGCAGTTGGTATCCGAATTCAAATCCAGTCCGATTCAAAGCTTTATTTCCCAATGTTTTCTGACTTAATGGGGCCTACCTGTGTCCAGTCTCAAGATGATGAAATGATATTCAGTGGCCAAGCGAAATGGCTGGGCTCTGTTCACAATTCATAAATAGGGAATATGTGTTGCTCAGATTTTGTCTGATGTATGTAGCGCCTTTTCTCCCCCTGGTTATATCACACTTGCAACCTCCTCAGTGCTTCTCACTCAGCATCCCGGCAGCGATACACCGCCACACCGATGGGTGGCAGCACTCGCATGGGGAAACAGCGCCAGCGCTACGGAGCTCTTCGTGGTTCATTTTCTCACCGTCGTTGACTTTCTGTCAGCGTGGGTGACATTCGGGTCACTGTAGAACCGGCGTTGGCTCTTTTTTGGTTGTGTAATGTGTTTCGTCGTCTCTCCGCTCAAGCTGCTCCGCCCGTCAATCTAGCTTTTCTGTGTCTGAAGTTTGTGGTAATCCAGGCGGAAATGGCCGGCTTCTGCAGGTCCTTACTGCGCTTGCCAGGGTACCGCACGATGGTGCGGCTGGTGTCTCCGAAGGTCGGCCGCGACGCAGACCGGGGCGCAGCCGCCGCGGCAGGGATGCGCGGTCACTTATGCGGCAGGGGTCCGCAGCCCAGCCGCCGCCCACTCGCTGCCCCACTGGGGGAGCCCGTGTCCCTGCGCGCTTTCTCCACAGAGGTAATGTGAGAAATATGTTGTAATGTCATCATACATGTACTGCGGAGCTGTGCGCTAATGTGCGTGTGACTCGCTGTAGGCAGGCGTCCCTTTCAATGAGGAGGAGTACCCTCCTTTACCGGAGTACAATTCAAGCAGAGACAGAAAGGATAAGGAGGTCTTCATAGTCTTTGCAAAAGGCCTGCCCTGGTCATGCACGGCCGAAGATCTCCTCGTGTTTTTCTCAGGTGACTTGTTTGGGGACCCGGCATTGGCACCACACTGACAACAGAGTGGCTCACGTCTAAGGACTGAATTTAGGTGAAGCGGTAAGAAGTTTTTGTTCTGTTCCACAGACTGCAAGATCCGTGATGGGGTGAGCGGCATTCATCTAATGCAGAATGAAAACGGGCAGCCCAGTGGTAAAGCGTTTATTGAGATGGAGCGCAAGGAAGACTTGCAGAAGGCGCTGAGGAAGCACAGACATTATCTTGGCCCGCGTTACGTAGAAGGTTTGCCATTATGGTTTTTATGGATCCTGTATGAAGTACCTTGTTCATACATCATAATGTGTATTAGCGAGGCATAATTATGTAAGCGTGTCCCGTTGATTATTTACTTAAGACTCCCTTATTCCTCGATCCCCTATATCCTTTCTTTTGCAATACATAACAGTGTGAATGCGTCACCCCACCACTGGTCACATCCCTTCCATTAAACTATCACACCTGAACTTTATGGTCACAAAGATTGCTCCTGAATCAGGTCTTTGTGTCCCCCCCAGTAAAAGAAGCATCAGACCATGACATCGAAGGCCTACAGGCAGCTCCAGCTCAGTCCCCAGCCCAGGATGGCGTGGTTAAACTCCAGGGCCTTCCGTACAGCTGTACTGTAGAGGATGTCACCCAGTTCTTTTCAGGTCAGCAGTCCATGCCCTACAGAAGTAGAGGCCATGTGTTGATAAGCCATAAGCGACCGGGACTTTGCTCTCCGTAGGTCTGGACATCGTTGAAAACGGCGTGACGTTTGTTCTGGACAAGAGAGGGAGAAGTTCAGGCGTCGGTTTTGTGGAATTTGCGTCTCAGGAAATGGCAGATTTGGCTCTACAGAGGGATCGGGAGGAAATAGGAAACAGGTAGGAGACCAACCCTGCTGGCTTTGCCCATCGCCTGCAGCCTCAGACCCTGGGTTTACATTCCAGTCTGCTGCTTCTCAGGTACATCGAGCTGTTCCCAAGCAGAAAGAGCGCCGTGCCATCTCAACAGGGCAGCTGGGGGGCACACTCCCCAAGCTCCGCCTCTGAGAGCAGCCCCACCCATGATAACTGGAACGGTGAGCCTCCTGCTCACTTAAAATGCCTTCCTTTAGTTTGATTGTAGCATAAACACTAAAAAAAAAATATTGACTACCTTAAGAAAAATTTAAATTGTAATATGTATTAAATGAGGTAGTGAGTGAATTCGTATACTTCTTGTATTTGTCTGTCTTTCTGGTATGATTCTTCCTGATAAACCCAGGCTTCAGAAGGCATCAAAACACTGTGAACAGTGACTCTGAAGGGAAGCTTCTCCCTGATACCCTTCTTTGCTTCCCCCAGTAAAAGAAGCATCGGACAGTGACACTGAAGGCCTACAGGCAGCCGCAGCTCAGCCCCCGGCCCAGGATGGCGTGGTTAAACTCCGAGGTCTTCCGTACAGCTGTACTGTAGAGGACGTCACCCAGTTCTTTTCAGGTCAGCAGTCCATGCCCTACAGAAGTAAAAGCCATGTGTTGATAAGCCATAAGCGACCGGGACTTTGCTCTCCGTAGGTCTGGACATCGTTGAAAACGGCGTGACGTTTGTTCTGGACAAGAGAGGGAGAAGTTCAGGCGTCGCTTTTGTGGAATTTGCATCTCAGGAAACGGCAGATCTGGCTCTAAAGATGGACCGAGAGATCATTGGGACCAGGTAGCAGACTGCGCCGGTGTTTATGAAGTGCCTTGCTGCCTCCATTACTGATGAGGGATTTGACAGTGGTGCTTGTCTACAGGTACATAGAGGTGTTTCCTAGTCAGAAAAGTGCCGTCACACCCTGCTCTGGCAGCAGGAGGATGGAGTCTCCCGGCTCCCCAGCCGACAGGAGCGGCGAATCGCCTCATCATCCTCCTCCAAGCAGTGAGTCGACCAAACAGCTCATTCATTCTTACCTAGAAACAGGTCTGGGCATCACTCAAAATTTTTGATACCAGTACCAGAACGATACCTTGATTTCAGTACCGGTTCCTGAACATTACTTTTTCCCTTGCCAATATGTTTTAAAATCAATTTCAGCAGCAAGAATACATTATAGCACTAATCTTTTATTTGACCAAGTCTTTTTTTTAGTTATTGGTTAGTTAATGAGGGGGACGATCACAGTCATAACAGGATACAGCCTTTTATTTATATTTTACCAGAGTCCTCAAGTTTAATCAATGGTTTGGAGTAAGATTACATCTGTTAGGGACGCACCGGGTGTCTCACGGTCAATGCATGACACTTTAGAGCCCTGCCTACTGCATTCATCCCATCTGGCTCTTACACTCCCACCTCGTCTGCATTCTGTATGTATGCACATCCATGTGCTTGCAGTGGGATCACATGCAGCAAATCCTATTTTCCGATTGGCTTTGAGGTGGGTGCCTATTAACGCTAACTCTATGAACTCGGCGGGAACCTCCACTCTGTACGTCACCGCCACGTCCATTAATTCTTGCTGTTAATCTTTACTTCTGTGAGCTTGTGAAATGGTTGAAATGTGTCTCTCAGTCAGTGTGTGAGATTTGAGAGCCCTGGATTTACTTATACGACCCACAGCATGTTTGTAATTCATAAATTAATCTGGTTTGCAGATCCATCTTTCATTTTACACTTGTGTCCTTAACGGCTCATTTTTTCAGTTTGGCAGCTTATAAAAACTTAAAAATCTTGAAACGAATAAAAAGTAAATCTGAAGAAATTGAATTTGGGAAAAAAAATTCATCAGTCCCTAATAACTGGACTAAAACAAACAAAAACCTACGGTTGTTCATTGTTGCAAATTACTGCAATATATCAGCAATTTGCATATCAGTTTATCAGCAAAAATGCATATTTCTGTATTTTTATTTCACAGGGGGCAGTTCTGCGAAGGACCCTGCTTCCCTCCAGCACTGTGTCCATATGAGGGGTCTGCCTTTCCTGACTACTGGCCAAGATGTTGTCAATGTAAGACCAGAGTCACAAATGGTAGTGGGGGAACCAAGATCTATAAATCAGAGGTGGGCGGGGCAGATCCGCTCTTCATCACTGCCTGGTTTTATCCAATGGGGATTGACGGGAGGGGCATGCCGGCCAATCCTGCCCATTGTGGTTTCCCCGTCTCACTCCCCTTATCTTCATTTGTCCTCTGAGTGTTTTGCTCTCCTCCCCCCAGTTCTTCTCGCCGCTGCAGCCGGCAAAGATTCGCATGGAGTACGGCGGTGACGGCCGGGCCAGCGGCGAGGCTGACGTCTACTTCGCGTGCCACGAGGACGCCGTGTCGGCCATGTCCAGAGATAAGGCCCGGATGAGTAAGTGGGATGCGTTGTCCTTCTACAAAATGGGATGGGGCTGCATTTACGCCCGTTATGGTCAGTCAAGGCGGATGGGAGAGCCTTTGTTCAATTCATAAAATTGCAAGTGCTGCAGCAAACAAAATACTCATGCTTCCCCCACCCCACAGATGACCGGTACATCGAACTTTTCCTGAATTCTGCCGCGATACAGAATAAGCAGGACTCTGCGGACACGACCTCAGAAAGCGACAGGTAGCCGCTGTATTCTCTGTAGGATCAGCTCATCCGCACTGTGAGGTTTCCGGATGTGCTTCCTTTTCTTCTGTCCGTTCAGAAGCAGCTGAAGGCCTTACAACAATACATCCAGTGCCACGCCGGGGGGGGTCCCTTCACCGTCAGTTCGTGCAGATTATCGGCTCACGGACAGCTTGTTAAACCTCCTCTTTTCTGCTTTAAATCCATGCAGACCCAGGCTTGGCTTCATGTCTGTACATTTTATGTATTAAAATATTTTCTGACCACAATGCTTGGTACCAAATAAGATGGAATATATAACTGTTCTAAGAGTATCTTTCTGAATCCTCCTCTCTTCTGGGTCCCAGTATGTGGTCCCGCTGGTCACCTTGTGTCATTAGGTGGCTCATCTGTTCAGAAGTCCGTCCCTTAAGCCGACCCCATGATGGTAAACGTCAGCACAACTTACTATACTATAGTTACTATAGGTTTGGTTTTTAAAAATTTTCATTGGACATCCAGTTCAGTTTTAGTTTTTAGTGTAGTTTGATTGGTTTTTAATTTAAAGATGTAATTTAGTTTTTATATAATATTAATTTTATTTCTAGGGATAGACTGAAAGTTATAGACTTGTAGAAAATCCTACATGAACACACTGTATGCATACATGAGCTAAAAAAATAACAGATAATAAATTTAAAAATAACAATGTATTTCATGTTTTTTTTTTAACTTTGGAAGCAATATTTGTAGTTTTTCCCTTAGTTGTAGTTTTGCGTCATTTCATTTCGAAAATTATGTAAACAGTTGATGATTATAACCCTGGTCAGCACTCCATCTCACACTGATCTCACTGATGAGGTGGAGGTCTGTCCGTGCAGGAAGCACATGAACGTGGCAAACAAGTGCTTCTGCCAGAACTAAACCCAAAGCCTATAAGGTGAGAATGTTGCTCGCTAACACACTGCGGAGTCACCATGGAGTTTTTTTTCCATGAGAGTCTGGAGTATAGTGCAATGTTAGGGATCTTAAAATTCAGGATTAAGGCCCTGTAGTAGCTATTTGAAGCCCGGACCCAAAATTTCTTGGAAAGAAGTGGTCAAATGCACTGGTGTCTTACACACTGAGACAGGCTACAGGCTCACTGCAGCCCTCTGCTGGCCAAATGGATGTGGAACATGGATGGGTCCATAAATGACCTCAGAATGAGATTTGTTTAAAACCTGATAAATGTTTTCAGCGCTGTTCATCCTAGTATTTTGGGCTCATTTTGAATGTAGTTAGTTTAAAATCTAGTCAGTTTAGGATATTTTTAATGTTTGCGCAAAGAAGTATTGGTCACAATTTCATTAGAAAGTTTTTTTTAATGGTTTCACAGAGCTACATAAAAATCTTAGATTCATTTCATAAAAGTCTGCCTTCCTACCATGTTGAATTATGGAGTTTCAGTACAAGAAAGATCTAGATTTTAGAGTTTTAATAATAGGCAAAGAAATGAAAATTAGAAACATCCATTGCAGAAAAGGATTATGGGTATTTAAAAGCAAAATGAGATTTTACTGAATGATTATCGCTAACTGAATACAAACTAGCAAACTCTAAGTTACAGTTTTGTTTTGTTCTTACAGTTTTCTGACTGGAAAAATAAAAATACCACACATTTCTCAATGGGATCGTATGTATTTTCAGTTCAAAATTTTGGATAAAAATACAAGCCATATATGATTAATGTGCTTCTGACACCAGTAAAGCTTAATTATTGTCAAGATCCTATCCAGCTCTCTGTAGAAAACCAGAAAACATTTGAATAATAATCTTCAGAAAACACACTATCATAAGAACAATACATTTTTACACGGGTGACATTCTAGAAAAAGATTTCCCTACTGAAATAAATTAAATTTCATTTTACAACCTGAATATGATCAGCATTAATCCACCTGGTGGACACATTTTTTTTAAATGGTACCTCAGCAGTGTGACATGGAGCCATCAAGTCCCTTTATGGACTCATCTTTTGGCTAACCAACCAGAACACCATGACTCAAAGGGCGCCATGCCTTTCTGTAACGGCCGGGTCATCAGGAGGGACTGGAGGAGTACTGCAGCAGTAACTGGGAATGGCACTGATCGCACACCTGCACCGGCTTGATGGAGGAGGGCAGGGGCAACTCGTGGACCAGGCAGTTTTCACAGAACACCACTTGGCAGTGATTGCAGCGTTTCTGCAGCGGGACAGCAGAGGAGTGACACAGGGTCCCAGCAAACAGACAGACAGAGACAGACGGCGAGAGGAGCATGAAGGCAGCACCTTGGGTCGAGTCAGAGACGACTCCTCTCCACACATGTCACAGAGAGATGGCTGGCTGCATTCAGTCGATGATTCACCCTTGAAAAAATGGGAACGAGTGTGGACTGAGAGCGTCACTCTGCATGAATCAGGACAGGAGTTTAGGAGGTGATGTATGAGAACATACCTGATCATCTTCAGTCTGTGAGAGTGACCTGTTGGTAAACGAAACAAAAGATATAAAGGTGGAAGGCAAATTAACAGGTGAATAAATCCCTGCCACTTTCGCTCTACCTACATGCTGGGACTGAGGCTCTCTTTCTCATCCAACACAGTCCTCAGCTGGACATTTTCCTTCCTCACTGCCTCCAGCTCCTGACATAAAGGCAGACAGACTTGCGTTCATTCAGCGTTTTTCATAGAAACATCCTGCAGTCGAGGCCAAGGACCCGGGAGAGAGGCCACCTGGATTACCCGCACGGTCACTGCATGGTCCCTGCATGTTCACGCTACCTTCCGGATTTCCTCCATCTGCTGCTTGACGTCAGTTGGTGGAGAGGAGGGCTTCTTCTGTGCAGGTGCCGCATCGCTAGTCTCGGGATTGGGTCCGCTCCGCCGCTGCTTTTCCTTCTTCAGCTCCATCTCCAAACTGGACCTGTGTCACACGTCGTCAGCAGTGGCAGTTTATGGTCTCTGTCACTCTGATCACCGGAGACCTGCCTTTTAATGATAACTTGCTTGCCCAGTAGTTGTTGCCACCCATGAAGATGGACAAATCTCTCTCACATTTCAACTTGTGAAAAGCAAACCTATATTAAGTCATTTTTCTGGGGTCAACAGTCAGCAGTCATCCTGATCAGCACAAAGCAGTGACAGACAGACATATGAGATACCCATAACTAACTTTGATCGTGACACATTTTAGGGTTTTGGATAAGTTCTGGACCAGCTAATGTAATTAAACCCAGAGAAATACAGACTGTAAACAGCTGCTGGGTCTGAGGAGACCCCTGTCTTTCAGGACACTTGGCTCTCTGTCCCACGGGTGGGAAACGCAGGTGTCACATACCTCTTCCTCTGGAGCTCGTCCACCTCCAGCTGCAGACTCTCGATTTTGTCCCCAAACTCTTGCTTGAAGAACCGGTTGGCCTCTTCTGCCAGGCCGCGCTGCCGTTCTGCCTGCCTGGTTCTGAGTTTGAGTCACATGGACTTATGGTAAAAACGAAAGCAATGGTAGGGAGACTGAAAAATAAAACACACGACTCGAACAATCCTAAACGATGAGGGGGAAATGAAAGGGTGTGTCCAAAAAAGGTGAACCAGGCCACTGCTGAAGTTTTCCTTGTTTTATTGTATTATTTTAGGTTTACAGTTTAGGTATCTACATACACTTTTCATTCCCCCAATTCTGCACACAGCACACATCTCATAACCTCAGTTATGTGTGGAAAACGGGATTGCTCGTATAACCAGAATTAAACAAACGTGGATATCTTTGCTTGTCAAGCAGTAAAGTAGCAAATTGGATATGTGCACAAACAATTCATATGTAAAGTACCTTATTTAACCACAACACTGCAATGAGTAAGAGGCTACGGAAAGTGGATGGATGCTGTTTCCTAGCAAGGGGCTCATACAAAATTCAACACTCATTACAGAAATGACACTTTCTATACATGCAAAAGAGTGCATGATCAGGACCCATGGGACGAAGGAGAGCTGTGTGTGTGCACAGGGAACACTTGCTGTGTTCAGGTATCATGGAATGAAAGGATGCTGTGCCTGTACACAGGACATTCTTCTGATGTGTTCAGGGCCTATGAATTCAGGGAGAGCTGTGTGCATGCATGAGGAACTCCTCCTATGTGTTCAGATCCTGTGGAATGACAGAAAGATGTGTGTACACAGGGAATGCTTGCTATGTGTTCAGGTCCTGTGCAATGAGGGAGAGCTCTGTGTGTACAGGGAACGCCTGCTATGTGTTCAGGTCCTGTGGGATGAGGGAGAGCTCTGTGTGTACAGGGAACACTTGCTATGTGTTCAGGTCCTGTGGGATGAAGGAAAATTATGCCCATACACAGGTAAACACTACTTATATGTTCAGGGCCCATGAAATGAGGGACATCTGTGTGTAGAGGGGGAATGTCAGCACCTCTTACAATGATGTTAATATCCAGTTCTGGATTTTGTCTAATTTTGTTAGTAGATGCAAAGGGAAAGTTCACTACGCATTATTGAGGGGGGAGCAAAGGTCAGCAGGGTGCTGGAGGTGGGACACAAGCAGAGAAGGTGGGACAGCTTGCTACATAGTGTAAAGATGGATCT
Source organism: Stomatorhinus ivindoensis (assembly GCA_019775895.2). Lineage (NCBI taxonomy): Eukaryota > Metazoa > Chordata > Actinopteri > Osteoglossiformes > Mormyridae > Stomatorhinus > Stomatorhinus ivindoensis. Next base: position 21,839,609 of record JABFEB020000040.1, read on the forward strand.
TTTCCCACACAGACACTGCAGACAGCCTAGATGTTTCTGTCTGCATTTATAGCCATTAAACGTCACCACTCACAATGTATGGCTGTTCTTAAGTATTGTGCAGAGCACATACTGTAAACACTGTGGGGTGGGACTATCTTGATAACTTCAGTAACAGCCAATAATAGACCCTTCTCTGCGGCAGTGGTATGTTCCGTCTGACTTCCCGCCCACATGCCTACCGCCCTCAGCACATTTCAATGTCTCCATGTTGGATATACAATGCCATGCAAAAGTCTTAAATGTTTAAATGATCTTCATGACATTGTCAAAGTGTGTCAGCTTAGCCATTTCAAAACCTAACCTACAGTCAGCTGAGTATTTACAGTAACCCTCTAATGTGGCCATGCACCGCTTAAGTCACCCAATGGCACACGTTGTTTGGATATTCAAACCTTCACTGAGTTATTTAACCAATTAGGTTCATTAATTGATTGAGCTGGTGGTGAAATGTAACAAACGCATGGAATGGCTGAGATGCCCCTGAGGAGAGGTTTGGAACTAAAGCAGTGTTCATCTAGCAATCCAACAAGTTATCAGTACCTTTCTGGAGAATTGAAGAAATTTTTGTTAGTTTTTTTGTGTTACTGTTCATTCTGAGCCAATATACACTTACTCCCTAATTGATAGCCTCGAACGTTTTCTTTGACTGCCGTTTTGCACAGTACTGTGAATCAGCACCATAAAGTATCACTGAAACAGCCATATCATAAGGAGTGATGCTGACAGGCTGTTGGGGTGATATGTCAGTGTGTGTAGGCCAAGATGGCCAGATCAAACTGGAAAACAAAAGGTCACTGCGAATGGGTTTGTTGCTATGGTAGCATGCAATCAAACTGCCAGAACTTACATCAAATACCCCGACATAGTGACAAAAACTATTGCAATTAACATTATCAAAACTATTTCAAGCAATCTTTGTTGGCATCTAAACTGTTATCTGTGAAAGATCTTGAACAAAGTAGAAGTGACTTCTTAAATGGATTACTATTCTCTAAATATTAGCGCGGATTGCTAAGGGCTACTTGACATTACATTTCTACACTGGAACAAGAACACTGTAGCAGGAGATGAGTAACAGAATCGGTCGTGATCACCAATGCCTATCCTGACCTATAATAAGAGAGTGAATCATAACAAGCTTTGAAAACACAACTGTTCTACTGATACGGGAATCTTAAGTACTCTGGCAGGGTAAGACAGGAGGTGTATTATTCTACATTGCTACCCTTACTGTGTCAGGAGCACAAATAATCCAGCATGCTTTATAACGACTCGCTCTGACGAGCACCAGACAATTAAAAAGAGCCAGGCAACATGCTACTGAGCGCCAAAAAAGCGAGAGATCGTGCGGGAAAGAGAGCATGCTAATGGAATGTGTAGCGGGAGCGGCCAACCCCTGCGTCCCCATTACAAAATGTTCCCCTGGACTGAAGGAAGGATTCATTAAGAAGTAAGGCACTGGAGGCCATGCTTGAGTTACGGAGCTACATTTTCATGACAGAACATCCTCAGCGTGAGCGCTACCCCGGCGCGAGCGTTACACCCTAAGTAGCGTTACCCCGGCGCGAGCGTTACACCCTAAGTAGCGTTACCCCGGCGCGAGCGTTACACCCTAACTAGCTTTACACCGGCGCGAGCGTTACACCTGAACTAGTATTACCCTGGTGCGAGTGCTACCCAGGCGCGAGCGTTACCCCAGCGCGAGCGTTACACCCACACTAGCGTTACCCCGGCGCGAGTGCTACCCAGGCAGGAGTGTTACCCCAGCGCAAGCGTTACACCCGCAGTAGCGTTACCCCGGCGCAAGTGCTACCCAGGCAGGAGTGTTACACCAGCGCGAGCGTTACACCCGCACTAGCGTTACACCGGCGCGAGCGTTACACCTGAACTAGTATTACCCTGGTGCGAGTGCTACCCAGGCGCGAGCGTTACCCCAGCGCGAGCGTTACACCCACACTAGCGTTACCCCGGCGCGAGTGCTACCCAGGCAGGAGTGTTACCCCAGCGCAAGCGTTACACCCGCAGTAGCGTTACCCCGGCGCAAGTGCTACCCAGGCAGGAGTGTTACACCAGCGCGAGCGTTACACCCGCACTAGCGTTACACCGGCGCGAGCGTTACACCTGAACTAGTATTACCCTGGTGCGAGTGCTACCCCGGCGCGAGCGTTACACCTGCACTAGCGTTACCCCGGCGCGAGTGCTACCCAGGCAGGAGTGTTACCCCGGCGCGAGCGTTACACCTGCACTAGCGTGACCCCGGCGCGAGTGCTACCCAGGCAGGAGTGTTACCCCGGCGCGAGCGTTACACCTGCACTAGCGTGACCTCGGCGCGAGTGCTACCCAGGCAGGAGTGTTACCCCGGCGCAAGCATTACACCCGCACTAGCGTTACCTCGGTACAAGCGTTACACCCGCACTAGCGTTACCCCGGCGCGAGTGTTACACCCACACTAGCGTTACCCCGGCGCGAGTGTTACACCCACACTAGCGTTACCCCGGCGTGAGCGTTACACCCGCACTAGCGTTACCCCGGCGCGAGTGCTACCCAGGCAGGAGTGTTACCCCGGCGCGAGTGTTACACCCACACTAGCGTTACCCCGCCACGAGCGTTACACCTGCACTAGCGTTACCCCGCCGCGAGTGCTACCCAGGCGCAAGCATTACACCCGCACTAGCGTTACCTCGGTGCAAGCGTTACACCCGCACTAGCGTTACCCCGGCGTGAGTGTTACACCTGCACTAGCGTTACCCCGGCGCGAGTGTTACACCCACACTAGCGTTACCCCGCCGCGAGCGTTACACCTGCACTAGCGTTACCCCGGCGCGAGTGCTACCCAGGCAGGAGTGTTACCCCGGCGCAAGCATTACACCCACACTAGCGTTACCTCGGTGCAAGCGTTACACCCGCACTAGCGTTACCCCAGCGCGAGTGTTACACCCACACTAGTGTTACCCCGGCGCGAGTGTTACACCTGCACTAGCGTTACCCCGGCGCGAGTGCTACCCAGGCGCAAACGCTATACCGGCAAGAGCACTACCCAGGCACGAGCGTTACACCGGCACGAGCACTACCCAGGGGTGAGAGCTACCCAGCACAATGGTTACCCCAGTGTGAGCATTACCTCTAGCGCGACGTTACCCCAGCGTGGCGATTCAATTCAGACAAATTTGAAGACCATCGGTATCTAGAAGACGGCCTGTCCATTCTTAGCTTCTCACATGTCTGACAGTTGTTATATTTATGATGTTTCCACTTGCATTTATAAGCACAATGGAAAAAGTCTCGGCTGTGTTTTGAAAATGGCACAACGGTACAAACTCTTCACAGATTAAATATTCTGCTCTTAACTATTGGCACAACTGAGGGAAAAAACTGATTAATTTTCCAGGGGCTTGTGGATTCCCAGTCTATTAAATAAAAGTGAAAACATGACTCAGATGAGTTTGGGAATTGGACCCAAACCTACCTAGGTACCTCTATAATGCATAAGAGTACAAAATGAACCACTGTTAGTCCTATGAGGCTGTAAATGACAAAAGCTCCTCTGGGCCCTATTGCTCCTGCTGGAGTAGCTTCTGTGCTGCAGAGCTAAGACTTCTGGCCTGTTTCACCACATCTTTCTCACTTAACGGAGGAAATAAGTGATTGGGATGAAAATGGAGGAACAGAACAGGGGGAAACAGAAAAGAAAAGCTGTTATTCCTGAGAGATGGGCAGCGTGCCCCCCCACTGTATATTTTTACTATATACAATATTTGACAAGACACCAAACCAGACACCGGGCCACGTCCCCTCGACCAGGCAGAGGACAGTGACCTGGGCCACGCCCCCCCCAACAGGACAGAGGACAGTGACCTTGGCTACTCCCCCCCGACCAGACAGAGGATAGTGACCTTGGCTACTCCCCCCCGACCAGACAGAGGACAGTGAGCTCGGCCACGCCTCCTCATCCAGACAGAGGACAGTGAGCTCGGCCACGCCTCCTCGTCCAGACAGAGGACAGTGAGCTCGGCCACGCCTCCTCGT
>JABFEB020000040.1:21843776-21859827 GCA_019775895.2 Stomatorhinus ivindoensis
CGGCCACGCCTCCTCGTCCAGACAGAGGACAGTGAGCTCGGCCACGCCTCCTCGTCCAGACAGAGGACAGTGAGCTCAGCCACGCCTCCTCGTCCAGACAGAGGACAGTAACCTGGGCCACGCCTCCTCGTCCAGACAGAGGACAGTAACCTGGGCCACGCCTCCTCATCCAGACAGAGGACAGTGACCTGGGCCACGCCTCCTTATCCAGACAGAGGACAGTGACCTGGGCCACGCCTCCTCGTCCAGACAGAGGACAGTAACCTGGGCCACGCCTCCTCATCCAGACAGAGGACAGTGACCTGGGCCACGCCTCCTCGTCCAGACAGAGGACAGTGAGCTCGGCCACTCCTCCTCGTCCAGACAGAGGACAGTGAGCTCGGCCACGCCTCCTTATCCAGACAGAGGACAGTGACCTGGGCCACGCCTCCTCGTCCAGACAGAGGACAGTGAGCTCGGCCACGCCTCCTCGTCCAGGCAGAGGACAGTGAGCTCGGCCACGCCTCCTCGTCCAGGCAGAGGACAGTGAGCTCGGCCACGCCTCCTCGTCCAGACAGAGGACAGTGAGCTCGGCCACGCCTCCTCGTCCAGACAGAGGACAGTGACCTGGGCCACGCCTCCTCGTCCAGACAGAGGACAGTGACCTGGGCCACGCCTCCTCGTCCAGACAGAGGACAGTAACCTGGGCCACTCCTCCCCTACCAGACAGAGGACAGATGCTCTTGTACCCTCACCTGAGCTCCAGCTGCTTGATCATTGAGGCCATCTGTGTCGTCTTCTCCTCCAGATGGCTGATGATGTCACTCTTCTGTTTCAAGGCCGCATCAGAGCTCTGGGGAGAGGTAAGAAGATTACCAGATTATAAATCTGTCTGACACAATAAAAAGGCACATATAGTTTGCCATGAACTGAGATTGCCGTATGGGACCTTTAAAATGCTTTTTCATTCACAAGCGTAAAAACAAACATTCATGGGTGACAGTTTGGCTTTGGCCTCGGACTGGCTAGCTGCACTACCTGAGTCTTCAGGGACAGCTGTTGGTTCAGCATCCTCATGTCGTCCAGCTGTTTGCGCAGAGCTGCCAGAGCGTCCTGCTTCTCGCAGATGTCCTTCTCCAGCATCTTCATGGCCAGCTCCATCTCCTGCTTCATCCCAATCTGCACCTCCAGCTCGCTCTCCACATCCTTCAGCACAAAATAATGTTTTTTTTTTTCTTCTTTTCTGTATCCCCTGGCAATATAGTAGTTAGACAGTAAATAAGCGTGGGGGCCACCTGAAAATGCTACAGCTGTTACCAAGAACAACTGGAGGCAGGACACCGGGGGATTGTGCAAACTCGTGGTAGCAGTCAGCATCAAAGATTCCAAAAACAGCAGTAAATGGGGGAGAATTCAAAGTACTGAATGGTAATACTAATGAATGACATATGAATGTGTATAGCCCCCAACAGTGAGTCAGTCTTCAGCATTCTTAATCTCTTCATGGTCCATGTCCACCCCTGTCTTCCCGGGGCCAGTGGTAGCGGAGCAGCAGAGGATTATGGGAGATGGAGGTGGTGGGACTCCTGTGACCTCATTGCATAAGAAGGAATTATCTAATGCAGTCTCAGCAGATAAAAGCGCAGCAGAAGCTTTGCTACATGAAAGCACCGGTGAATTGGAATTAGGGGGGAAAAAAAAGATAAAAGGGGTGTCAATCTGTGTCTAAACTGAGCAGCAGAGACATAAATACAAAGATACAAAACAGGGCACTTCTCTGTCCCACCCAGGCTGAAAAACAGGAACTAACCAGACGAAGCTGCGTTTCCTCCTTCAGCTTTTTCCACACCTCTCCTGAAACCGGGTCGTCAGCAGTCACGTCCGCTCCAGGCCCCTGAGAGCGGAGATGGGCAGGAAATACCGGCAGGCAAAGCAAGTTCAACATAAACGGGCGTCTGACAGAGGACACATCCATTTATACTCAAACTGACCGCATCCATTTATACTCAAACTGACACAAAGCCTTGACATTGTTATTTTTACTCAAGTACTGATGGTATTATGACACGGCTGTGCACATAAGGATCAGAGTGAGAGACACACCTTGTGGCCGCACTCTGAAAGGAGGGTGTACCGCCCCTGCACGTGACAGATCTCCTCTTGCAGAGTAAGCACTCTGTTGTTGGCAACAGCAAGCTTCGAAAAAAGAAAGAGACTTAGCTAAATACAGATGTGCTCCTGTAGCCCAGCCAGAAGAGCAGTGTGCTAACCAGGCCCAGGGAGCGAACGTAAACTGTACCCCTCCCGTCAAATGTATGTCACTTTGGCTAAAAGCATCTGATTACAGTTCCTACAATACAGGATTGTCCCGGGGGGCGGGGGCGACCCTACGTCTGACAGATGAGTAATATGCAGACTTTTTTTTTAGCAAAAATGCAGGGATGGTGGCATCGTTGCTACAGTCACATCACAGCACTGAATGAATTTTATTCAATTTACCTTTGAAGTTCGTTTCAACATGGCTGCCTGGTCGTCTAATCACAGTCCATTGAGTTTTTACTTAGAGCAGGCTGGGGCAAAAGCTGGCCAGCAGGTCTTATTTTCACTGACCCGTGCGATCGCTACAATGGTTAAAGTTTTACGCTTAACTCCAATAATTGCAAACACAGCTGCTACTTCCATATTGGAATGTTAAAATGAACCGACCCCAAAAAAGGACAAGTCTTCCATTGTGGCTTTCATGGGACGTGAAAATAATCGTGAAAGACGGCCCTCGGCAGAAAAGAACAGCCCAGTCCTGACCCTGCGGCACGCCTAAAGGTTGCAACACAATTTATGCAAGTAGAGCTTGAAAACGAAGGTAATCGATTTTAAAAATATTTTAATTAATTTAAAAACATGCAAGATGACAGCTTTTTTGTGTCTGCCAGATGTGATACCCACCTCTTCTGTCAGCTTTGTATTTGATTTCTCAAGGGTATCGACTTTTATTTGCAGATTATTCACCGATGCGCTGTTGGAAGAAATGAATCCCACTGGAGAGTGTGTTCATAATAAAAACACTTAAGACGGCTGTTTAAATACAGCAATACCTCAAATGTCTATTGAGCTCCTCAACATAATTCTTCTGATCGAGAATAGCTGTAATCTGTTCCTCGCTGAAAGGTAAAAAAAAAAAGGGGGGGGGGGTGAATATGGAGGAAGGTAAACAGACGAAAGTGAGGAACTAATCAGTCAGCAGGTGACCTACCCGTCCGGGCTCCTGCTGCTCTGTCCTTCATCTTTCAGATACATGGAGAAATCGATAACCCCCACCTACAGAAGACAAAGAGAGTCGTCTCCCACAGTCCTACCAGCTCGGCAGAGATGCTTCCACAGAACATCACGTTTCATTAGAGGTTTCCAGAATCTCGAGGTGCATGAACACACAGCGACAGACTCTTACTCTCCTCCTCTCTATGTCACGCTCTTCCTGAATGAGATATTTTGCATTCATCTGTGGCCCGTTTAGTTCATTAACGGCGCCGACTCAATTCGAACGTGGCTTTGGCTGCCGATCGCGTTGATGCACCAGCTCTGAGCTCGTTTACAGTGGATCTGCGTCACCTGTGAGTCCAGGTCCTCCCCTTTCATGCAGAGGTTTGCGTCGATGACATTCAGACCCACTAACAGCCCTGCAATGACGGCTCCTTCCTCCTCCATCATCAGTGCGTTCGCTTCATAAAATTCACTGAAGAAGAGACACAAAGGTTGAATCCCGGCCAATTGGGGGGGGTGAAACAGGAGTCACCTGACCTTCTTTTGTCATGGGTACCTAACATTGAGAGTTACCTCAATAGATCCTTTCGGTTAATTATGGTTTTCATGTAATCCGACAGCTTCTTCTGCATCAAGGCAAGACGCAACCAGGCTCTGCCCCGACCCAGAGGCGTTCTGCAGGGGCAAACAGAAACGGCGATTAGCATTCATAGGGCACAGCCATCAATCCCCTGACTGGGCCTTTACAGAACAATCAAGGAACCCAACTAGACAGCTACCTCTAAATTCAGAATAAGTCACTCGTGTGACTAAGATACGAGGGGCTCACTTGAGTCCTGGCAGTTCCTTCACGCTGGCTGTAATTTCTGCGGCTTCTGGATTTAACTTCTCCACCAGCTCCAAAGGGCCCCACAAAGACTTGTTCTGGCCAAGGAAGGTCTTCTTGGCTGTCGTGTAAATGGGAGACGGAAAACAAATATCAGAACGTGATTATGAGTAATATCGGTCAAACTGTATCACTGACAATGCTAATTAAGCAATGTTAAGTTAACACAGTTCTGTGCTATTCAGGAAAATATATTAAATCTTAACTGAGCTTGCAAAACATACATTGTTATTATTAGTTTAACTTTAAACACTAACCAGTATTACTAAAGGTCTTTCTCCAATAGCGCATTGCATTTATTTCCTGGTTTCATTTAACTTAGTTTCTGACAGGTTTTGGTTCCCTTTGCTCTGCAATCACACATTACACTGATTCTCCAACTCAGTCTAAATTAGGTTCAGTAGTGCATTTACAAAACATTCACAGAGCTCAGTTATCATTTTGCAAGCAGATGGCTGGTGATGAGGGAGAAATACAGAATGTAATTATCTCAGAAGCGGCTGCGTTATATGTGTGCAGACAGGCTGGTGATCCCCAGCCAGGAGTAAGAGAGAGACATGTGGGTGTAGAATTCTTAGCTATGGAAATATCTCATGCAGTCAAAGAAAATGATACTTAAATAACCTTCAAGTTGGTGTAAAACTATGATATTATTCTGTAAAAGTGTGTCAGCTTGGCCATTTCAAAACCTCTCCCATATATTTTTTGACTCGACCACTGGCACACCGTGTTGGGCTAATCACTGAGTTATTTAACTATGTTGACCAATCAGGTGAGCTGGTGGTTTTGCACAGGTCTGTGCATTTTCAAAACCCAGCTTGATGAGTTCTGTAAGCCGCTGCTGTGTTCAGCTGAGCACAAAACAGCTGGTGAGTGACTCTGCATCCCAGTGACACCGCAGGCTTTCCAGATCTTCAACGTGGAGAATGAGTCGCAGACACCACGCTTCTACTACGCATCAGCAAACCCGGCAGTGCCTCTCCAGCTCCCGTAGCAGACCCACCTTTCAGGCCGTGTTTCAGGCAGTGCTCCATGACGACAAAGAACTGCTGCAGAGGGGCGTAGTCGGAGTCCAGCGTCCGGCCGAAGTTCAGCGCCGACTCAATCAGGCCCTTGATGCTGAGCTTGGCCATGTTCATCAGGTTGAGCCTCTCGATTGCAAAGGGGTCCTTGGGTTCTGAGGGCAAGAGGAGAGAAATTAACTTCTCAGCAAGCAGCCGTGGGAATCTCCAGGTGACCAAGGAGAAGGAGAAACGTTTTACAGAACAGATCAGTCTAGGGAGAAGACCTAGCTCAGTAAACTGTGACCTAAAAATAAAGAAGAGCACTGGGGTTACTTAAGATCAAAAGGTAAATTTCCTATGATTGATGGGCCACTGAAGAATCACCATGTGCATAGAGCCATGAGTGTAATGAATTCCATCCATCTGTCTTCCATCCCTTTATCCTGGTCGGGGTCACATGGGGCCTGGAGCCCATTCCAGGCAGTACAAAGCACAGGGCTGGGGTTCACCCTGGACGGGATGCCAGCCCTTCAAAGGGCACAGGCCTGGGGTTCACCCTGGACGCGATGCCAGCCCTTCAAAGGGCACAGGCCTGGGGTTCACCCTGGACGCGATGCCAGCCCTTCAAAGGGCACAGGGCTGGGGTTCACCCTGGACGGGATGCCAGCCCTTCATAGGGCACAGGGCTGGGGTTCACCCTGGACGGGATGCCAGTCTATTGCAGTGCACAGACATGCAGACACTCACTATTAAGGATGGGCCGATTCACTTTTTTTCAGTTCTGATCTGATTCCGATACACAACTTCCATCACCGAGACAGATTCCAATACAATAGCTCTTTTTACTTATGACTTACTTACTTATTCAGTGCTGCCACGATCCCGATACCTGAACAGAGGGTATCAGCCAATATAAAACTAGACTGCAAATGACTGTGCTACTAGTTGCTGTTAAACGTATAAAATACTCCCAGATCGTCACGTTCTTATGTTCCTGGTACTGCAAAGGGTATGCATATGATGTCACAGCAGACGGAAGTCACTGCGCTAACATTCACTGAGCAGCAAAATAAGCTGAGGGGCAGCATTAGAGTATGACTTAAATGCCACAAAAAACACATCTAAAAGGGGAAAGAGCCGTCATGCAAATTACTGTACAAACTGATTTAACAAGAAATGGGAGCCGTCTTTTTACAAAGTACCGAAAAGTAAATAAGTATCGGATGTGGACTGGACACATGCAGCCGATACCCAATCGCTCTAATAGGTATGGACAGGTGCTGATGCCAATCGGAATATCAGATGGGTGCACCTCTACTCACTATAACACAATACAGGCAATTTATAACTGCCAATTAGAAGGAAAGAAAGGGGGGAAACTAGAGTATCCAATGGAAACACGCAGTTAGGACTCTGCACCCCGTGATTGGAAGGTCACTGGTTCAAACCCAGTGGCCAGTAGAGTAATCGTTTCACTGTTGGGCTTAAGGACCTTGCTCAAGAGCCTAACTGCTTCAGACACACAGGCCAGCCCTGCTATCTGATCCTCACTTGTATGTCTGCCAAGAAATAAATGTAAATACAAGGCAAAGCTGCTAACTCAACAACAAACCCTCTGTCAATAAAAATGGTTGACAGAGGCTGGAAGCTCTCAGAAAGCCAGAGAAGAGCTGCTCTCCCTCCTTCAGCATGCAACTCTGGGCTGGCTGTGGATGACAAAATATCAGGGCTGAAGATCCAGGGTGACTGAGTTTGGGGCAGGGAATCAAGCAGCCAATCCCCAAGTAGTATGAGGGATTAATAGAGCAGTTCTATTCCAATGAACCAAATCAGCTCTGCATTGCTTTTATAACACTTCTATTAGACAGCCTAATTTTCATGAATAAAATGACTAAAAAAGGAAGTGAATGAAGTTAACAAGGGAACCACTAGATATCAAACACAAAATACATCATTTCAGCACTTTACTACTAGACTGCATATTTTGTCCAGTGGGGGATGAATGTTTTGAATTTGTGCTGGAAACATGAAAGTGAATCTCAATATGACAGCAAAAGGTGCTGAAGCCAGGTATCAGGACATTTATTGCACAATGTAGCCATTTCATCCATTTTGTACTTTCACATCCACCTAAAAGGTTTTAAATGTAAATAAAGGTTGTTGTAGTTCCTAAACAGTTAAAGATTTAGACAGAAACCTTCCCTATAAGCATACAGAAATCGCAGTAAGCTTCAACTTCCTCTCCTGGGTGGCTGTTTTCAATAAAAATCAAATATTGAAATCATGCTGCAGTAACACACTCTGAATGTGTGTTTTGGGCTAATTGTACTAATATGTATTCTTCCTCTATAAAATACCAGGATTAATATTTTTAAGCAGTTGCTAAAATTTTTTGTAACTGAATTGTAATTTTAAAAGTTCTCCAGACCCTGAGATCCCAAAGTTAAAGAAATTAGTCTATGTGCCATCTCAGTGTACCACCACGACGTAGCATGAGGCAGTAAGAGACTGAACTTCAACAGCTGTAACAAACATACTATCACACAGGTTAGTCACAGACCGTCACAGTGACCACACACACAGATTGTCACAGTAATCCAAATACAGACTGTGATAGTGACTTCAAGCACAGACTGTCACAGAGACCACAGAGCAGATTGTCCTCGTGATTGTGGATGTGCACTGTGACAAAGACCACGGATGCGAAATGTTACAGGGGCCTCAGACTGTCACAGTGACTGTAGGCACAGACTGTCACATTGGCTTCAGACTGTCACAGTGACTGCAGGCACAGACTGTCACGTTGGCTTCAGACTGTCACAGTGACCGCGACGCCCTGCAACCCGGAGAGCAGCCGGCCGAAGAACCTCGCATCTCGGGGACTGGCTGACACAACAGAAACATCATTTGTGGTGGAAAATGGCACAGTCACCTACCAAAGATTTGGACAAGCCGCCCACCTTACTAACGGGGCTCGACTGGCACTAACACGACTGCAAAGAATCAAGTGGAGACATGCGAGGACTTACTTTTCCGGGCAGGTTTCTGTGTGTTTGGCTCGCATTGCGGCAGTCCGGGGTGGAGCGCCGTACTCTTGGGTAACTGTACGGAGCTCGACCCCAGCGCCTCTTTAAAGAAGATGACGGAAGTAGGAGAAAGCAGCTCCTCGGGGCTGTTGGCGGACCTTCTATCGGTCCCTCCGGCCGCAGGGTCATCGAAAACCCCAGGAAGATGCAGATCCCGGTCCCGTCCTGCTGATGTTATGCCCTCTTCCGCCATCTTCAGCAGAAATACACGTGACTCCTGACGCGTCTAATCCCGAAGACAACAACATAAATTTCCCGCACTGACTTCATGGAAAAAAAAATAAAAGAAAGCACTTTTCCCATGGCATGTGACACCGATAAGCAACAGGATTAAGCGCAAGCGAAATGCGCCGCTATAATTCTGCATCTTTCTAAAATAAAGAATCACAGATCGCTAAATGAACAGGATAGACTGTAAGTGGCGCAGCACTTTGGAGGTACCCCCTCCATATGTATTAGTGGTGCTGCCAAGTACTGACAAAACACTATACAATCGTTCTCACTATACAAGTCGTTGGCCTTATGACATATTTTTGAATATCTCTTTTGGCTTTTATTGCATAGGCTACGTTTTGTGTTCATTCCGTTTTACGCAGTTCTGCAGTAACATGACCTCAAATGCTATATATTTGTGTTGGCGGTAGAGATGTGGGGCATGAGGGTGTTGGGGGTACAGTTTCAGTTCTATACAGGGGTGGGTGGGTTTTTTGATCAAGCACTGGCATTCACCGCCTGGATTAGCACACTATGCCTTGGTCGTTAAACTGACAACCCCTCAGCTACACTTATCATAATTTCATAATGTTGAATCATTTTAAGAAATACGTTCTTGAAGTTATTCAATATTTATCTAACTGTATTTACTAGAATAAGATACTAAAATACCCTTACCCTGTCCCATGACCATGCAAAGGACAAGCAGGTGTGGAAAATTGATGGATGGCAGTTTATCGGAATAAAATACCAAATTCACAATAAAACAATAAAAGACCGAGGAACACTGGAAAAGTATAATGCGCCCAGTATCTATACTCACCATATAAATTGTAACTTGCTGAGCTATAACGCTTTATTATATTGGAGTATGCGATGCATGCTCATATAAATGATATCCCATATAAATGATAAGATTATCCTTTTAAAATAACAGGCAGACTTGTCATATTTAAGGAACAAAATACATACATGCAGTCTGAGGATGGATATATGCCCCTAAATGGCATTGTCAGGAAGACCTATGGAAGTAACAATTCTATGGACGATATATATTATTTTCCATTTCCATTTCTTTTTCTAGACAGTTCAATTCCGGTTATCACAATAACTGCTTTCGGCAATTATGTATATTTTTTCATCAGTATGTGAGATAAACTCCACCTGATTTGTGAGACGCCAGGAACTGAAATGTGACGTCCGCAAACATACACGGACATATTGCAAAGTAACACCAATCATATTTGCAGCATGGCGGTTTGTATCAGGCACGTTGTGAAAGGTCAGTGCTTTTAACAGCATATTTTTTCTGTAACGTTTGTTATTATAGGAGGATTATATCGAGGTGTATAAGTAGTCAGTGTCGTCGCCTACTGTAAAAGATGCTGATTGGAGTTTTACTTTATGTGTGTGTATTCGTTATAAGTGTTTCCATCATTTGAATTGATACATCCCTATGAAAACTGATACTACTAATGAAATACGGAGTTTAGGTAATATAAGATATGCCCAGAAAATTCATTCTCTGGTCCATAATCTACTGCTTATCTACTACAGCCATGATGCCAAATCCTGCTCCTGGAGGGCTAGCAACCTGCAGAGCTTAGGTGCAGCCCTAATTTAACACACCTGATACAGATAATCAGGCCCTCAGTATTCGAACCAGCTTAACTTCAACATAGCTGACTCTAACACTGAGGTGATACTGAAGTGCCTGATTATTGTACTGTATTTTTCATGCATGTTTAGCTAAGTCTGAGTTAAGGCTTGCCTGCAACAGTATAAAATGGTAGCATTAACTATTATCAAGCCTTTAGTGAGTCATTAGTAGTCAGCATGAGAATGAGTGAAACATGACTGCAGGATTTGAGATGAATGGTTTGAAAGCTGTAATGCCACCCCTCCATTCAGCTAGCAGGCACTGACAGGTAATCATTGGAAACTGGCCCACATTGGACTTAATAAGTCAGAATGTTATATTTTAATGCCAAATAGCTAAACACAAAAAAATTCAAGTCAATGTCTTTAACTTGAATGAGTAAATTTCAATGGCACAGTGAGTTTCCGTCATTGATTGTGGGATTTTGCTATGAATCTCCTGAAAAGCTTTGTTTTGTTTTGCTTTTTTTTGGTACGTAGTTCAGTGGTGTGTTTGGTAGGCTTCTAGTAGAGAACTGAGGGCAAAGTTGATTTGGTTGAAATCTTGACTTTAATTTCAGTATGGTTTTTGAAAGAACAAACAAAGCATAAATTGTCAAAATAGCTTTTCTTTTAGAAAAAAAAATTGACATGTGAGGTTTCTGGAAAGAGAAATGATCATTTTGAATCTGAAGCATTTTGGGGCAGCTTTTACACTTTCCACCTGCCGGTACCCAGTACTGGGGGAGGAATAAAGTGTCAGACACTCGCTGACATCTGTGGGAACCTGGGTAATGAGTTTGTTCAGTGCTCTTTTGCTAATATTCTCATTGTGCTTCCCTCTTTGTTTTATTTACAGTTGTTACAACAAAACTTATTCCTAACACATTTTCTTTTTTTTTTTCTAGGTGTAACTGGGAGCCATAGATGTCTTCTGGCCAATGCTGGTCATTCTCTGACAAGCCTTTCAAAGCCTGGATCTGGGCATCTTGATGCCAGGACATTTGCTGCAAGGTGCTTCACATTTGAATATCACTGTTCTCAGAGCAGCGGGTTCTCAGCTTGTGTAAAAGAGTGCGTTCTGGAAATGGGTGCAAAATTTTAAAATCATGTAAAGTGGAAACCCACTGTAAAGATTTTATTTTTTTAATACTTTAGGCTTGGACACATGCATTGTATGTAAAATGTTAATGAAGTGTGGACAGTATTGAAACTTAGTTGTGACTAAACATCTGCATCAAAGGTACTTGTGACCATTGTTTAGAAGTTTTAATTGTAATTTTTTGATGCCTGTTGTTGTAATATCATCAGATGTGAAGTTAGATAACACAAGACTCTTGTGTTAGTATCATTTTACCCTTTTATTTGCACATTCTAAGACATTTGAAAATGATCATTTTTCCTTCAATTGCAGGACAGCCAAAAAAGAAACTGTACCAAAAAATGTGAAGCGTGGAAAAGTGGAAAAGCAGGAAACTGTGGAGAAAGAAGAGAGAAAAATAGACAACACAAATCGGCATAAACCATATGGTCTCACCGCTTGGGAACCACTGGATGACGTGTACATAGTGAGATACTACCCCAGGCCGGTCTATGAGGTCGGCGCGGCCATCGACAAGTTGAAGCAGTTCCAGCAGCTGGATTTCACGAGCCCCCAGCAGAGTGTTTTCATAGACCTGAAGCTTGACATGAAGCTGGAGAAGAAGGTAGTGATGTACCAAATATTTTATTAGTTTTTGGTGCTTCCAGGTTACTAATGCAGGAGATAATGTGTAGCTCAGTGGGTTAGCATCCTGTGTTGGTGATCATAGGGTTACCGGGTTTAGAACCCAAAGTCGGTAGAGTGATGTCATTGTCGGGCCCTTGGGCAAGGCCCATAACTCCAATTGCTTCAGGGATTGGCCAACTCTACTCTCTGAATTGTACGTTTTGGATTAACCAAGCAGTCGGCCTGGGCAATATCATATCGATATTATATGGCGCATGTGCAATAATCACCAGTGCTTCAGATACTGTATAGGCATTTATTTATACCCACTATTTGGTAAGCAGATTAGTAGTACAGCTAGAATTTTAATGAGATGTGTTTTGTGACACCCAAAACTTAGTAAACTTTATTAAATTTGGTTAGCGGAGCACTCCACATCATGCTGTTTGGGTATTACTATGTGTGGTATTACTATGTGTGGTATTCTTTAGTGCGATTTGCACTGAAGTGTCTGAAGAAAGGAACAGCTCAGCAGCCACGACATCTTTAAAAGAGGAGATCTTGTGGATAAACATAGTAAAAAGACGTTGGTTGTGTGGTGGTACTTTTCGCAGTTTAACAGAAACCCACAAAAATAATTTTACTGGATTATCTTGAGGGCTTTTCTTTCCGTCAGTCACTTTTATTGGGTTATCTCAATGTGGAGCAGAGAGCAGAATGTCCTCACTGTAGCAATGCACTTTTGCTGTTTCCTTTTCCCCCAGAAAAAAGTGGATGCTTTTGTTAGTACAGTTCAGCTGCCACATGCAGTAAATTCAGATGATAACAAGGTTGTCGTCTTCACAGAGGTCAGTATGACGAGTTCCCCTCTTTCCTTTCCCAGCTGAGGTCTGCTTGACGATTAGCTGTTTGGCTGACATGCTAAGTCTGTGCGTCCCACCTAGGATCCCACGGAAGCTGAGGTGGCCAGAGCGAATGGAGCAGCGTTTGTAGGTGGAGTGGAGCTTGTCGAAGATGTAAGTTCACAAGAAAGCCTCAAAATAGGGAGAGCAACCCTTGGTACCGGGTCGTGGAAATCCGACTTGCTGACGGAGATTCATCATACACTAAATGTAGCTCATATCATTGAATTGCTTCTAGATTTTGGAAGACAAAATATCGGGCGACTTTTACGTGGCTGTACCAGAAATCATCAGTCGGTTGCTGCCTTTGAAGAATAAACTGCGGAAGAAGTTTCCCAAGACCAAGAGAGGTTGTTTCAGGAAGCCACATTAGTTCATAAAAGCCCCCTCGTCTCATTTTTTCCCATGAGTTAAGGCTTCATGCTGCTTTTGTTCTAGTGGGTAGTGGCACCTCGGAGCTGGTGCTGCTGTAAGACTGTATGTATCCTCTCCCTTCCTTGACAGCCTCTCTGTCTTTCAGGTAGTGTTGGATCAGACATTCCCAAAATGCTTGAGATCTTTAAGAAGGGCCACGAGTACCTGGTGGAGGGGGAATGCTATGTCCGGATGAGAATTGCAACGGTGTGTATGTGTGTGTCTCGTGTCGAGGTTCTGCATGTCCTCCCAGTGAATTCTCAGTGTCCACTATTTTTAAAGTTTGTTTGGCTGACTGCGGCTGTGGATTGGCTCAGGATTGGCTGTGCTGTCCATTTTGGCGGTGCTCCGTTAGCCGGATTGGTAGCCTGCCTGCTTATCCCAGAGCAGGCGGTGCATGAGCGGATATAGAGAGAATGGGTGTCTGCTGTTGATGAATGATACTGAAGCTCGTCTTGTTGACTCGCAGCTCGACATGCCGAAGGAGCAGATCATGGCTAACATTGAAGCCATCATCAAGGACGTGTGCTCCCACAAACCAGCGAGCTTCGGTACGGAAAACGCCCAGTGTCTCAGTCCTCTGGTTTTCGCCCGATAGCCCGTGTTGCTGACATCATCGCTCATATCCCAACAAAGTCGCCATCATAACACAGATCTGAGATCTGCTCCCAGCAAGGAAAATTCTAGAACTGCTAAACAGCAGATCTTAGGAAGCCCGTGGTATGTTATACAGGATCTGCAGTGTTTCTTTCTGGGATGGAAATGCTAAGGGGAATAACATGATGCCTTTGCTTGAATTTGCAGGGCCTTTCATTGAGAGGGCTTTGTTAACGAGCAGCACCAGCGAGGCGCTGCTCTTTGACAGCGGACCCTTCATCCCCAAGCTGGAGGAAGACGAGGCAACAGACGACTGGGCTTAATGTGTTTAAAGTAGAATGTGTGTGACTCTGACCTGTGAGGCCCTGCGTTTGTCCTGTTTTGTTTTGAATGATACGTGGACGCTTGGAAAAAGGCAGCGAACAGCTTCACCTTGTTGGTTGCGTTGTCATGTGACCTGATGTGGCCCCGGACGTTGGATGACAAGTCCAGAGTACTTTGGTATGTAAATCAGCAGGCTTCTTGCACCCTCTAGAGGATCCCTAAGTACCATTCGCATATTTATGTAAAAATTCTGGTTTTCACATTCACTAATAAAATGTATGCTTACTTCACATCAAGTACACATTTTGGTTTAGCATATCTGTTATTATTAATGGACCCACTGCAAAACAGTTGGTTTAACCATGTGCTCATGCTTGAAATATGTCTTGCGGGTAACCATAGTTTCCTCATTTTTTTCTTACACTGTCCACCATAGTAGACTTCAAATGAAATCTAATTTTAAAGTTTTCCCTGTGGACTGGGGCAGTGTATTATGGTATTTTATAAAGAATCGTGGGAGAGCACTGTGCAGGCATTTGTAAATGTCAGGATGGGGTAGGGGTGACTCATTCAGCAGCACTGTGATCTCACACCCCCAGGGCTCTGGGTTCGATTTCTGCCTATGCTGCAGCCGCCCACAGTGCAGGGTCACCTGATTATGCTTATTGGCCATGTGTTGTATAGTAGCCTAAGTGTGAGTGTTGGTATTGTAGACTGGAGAAGCATTTCAAAGTTGGATGAATGTCAAGAAAGGAAAAACTAATCTGCCGGTTGGAGGTGCTATAACATATTTGAATTATATGAAAACAAACCAATATGCTTAGAGTGCAATGGTTTTTGGTAAAGCTGCATCATCTTTAAACCCATTTTTGCAGCATAATGTCTCATGATCAGTTATTGAGAGATGGAGTCAAACGGTTGTGCCTTTACAGTGGATTCTCTGTTTTCTATGGCCCCTTTTGGTTTCCAGTCTCGCTTTGAATGTTCTGCTCTGCGGGTTCACGAGGCTGGCTTATCTCACCTGCTCAGGCTTGGCCGCTTTCACCAAAAGGAAGCATACAGTGCGTGTGTGGCGGAAATAGGGCAGAAACTTTAATGTCTGATCAGCCCGGAGGGAAATATGGGGGCGACATGTAGCCCTGTAGAATAGGGTCGTAACCGAAAGGTAATTGGTTCAAATCCTCTGGCTTGCAGAGGGATACTGTCCTTCAGCAAGAGCCTTAACCCCAATCGCTACTGGGCCACTGACGCAATTCACCGATCATCACTTGTATGTCGCTTTGAACGGAAAGCATCTGCTAAATAAATGTCATATAGATGCAGTTTTACTGTTAAATGCCTATATCTGCAAAGAGGGGGTAAAGTGCATTGTGTACTGAGCCTATCCTTGTGTTCTTCCAATCAATTATTGCAAACCAGTTAATTATCTCACAAGCTTGGGAAGGTTGTACATGTTTAAATATGTAAATATTAGTCCAACTTTCTTGCAGTTCAGGGCTACAGGGGCCCAAGAGGATATCTCAGGCAGCAAAGGAACATTGTAGACAGGATGCCACTTTTAGATTTGTTTTTATTTTTTGGGACAGTACAGGTTTGGAATATTGGACATGTGGACAATCATCAAAAGAGAAAGATAAAGTGATAAACCATTTAAAAATAATAATTTTCTGTGCTGCTTTTATCTGTCCATTTGCTTTGTTGTTGTTCTGTTTGGAGAAACAATGACAATGAAGGCAATTATGAAAGAGAAACTTTGAGTGAACCTTCCACAAATGTGATGTTAATGTTTAGCATTACCAAACTGCTAACCAGAACCACACTCTTTGTTTCAGTTGGAGCGACAAATACTTACTCCTTCATGAACATCTGAATTATCTTTTTGGTGCACTGTGTGTTCGGATCCAGACAAACAGATTCTTTATTGTTTTTGATCATCCTGTAAGAGTACAGAGTATAGTCAGGGGTGTTCTGTCTGGGTTTAAGGAAGCCCGGGCTGACGGGGGGGGGGGGGGGGGGGGGGGGGGGGGGGGGGGGGGGGGGGG
>JABFEB020000040.1:21883807-21894206 GCA_019775895.2 Stomatorhinus ivindoensis
GCCCTGTGCCCTATGAAGGGCTGGCATCCCGTCCAGGGTGAACCCCAGCCCTGTGCCCAATGAAGGGCTGGCATCCCATCCAGGGTGAACCCCAGCCCTGTGCCCAATGAAGGGCTGGCATCCCATCCAGGGTGAACCCCAGCCCTGTGCCCAATGAAGGGCTGGCATCCCATCCAGGGTGAACCCCAGCCCTGTGCCCTGTGCTGCCTGGGATGAGCTCCAGGCCCCATGTGACCCCGACCAGGATAAACGACCCGAAGATGGATGGACAGAGCCGTGTTCTTATTTTAAGTCCTGGGATCTAGATATAGTAGCTCTGTGTAGCTCGCGCCTGTCCATCGTTCTGTAGTTTAAATTTGCATCCTTGTCAATGTGTATTTTCAGCTATGGTGGAAATGTGGATCACTTCCTTGTCCTTATTTGGAAATTTCGTGCAAAAATAAGATCCACGAAATGTATTTCTGTGCCCCGATTCCTGAACTTGGAAGCCTTCCGTGTTGCGTTCTTCCACACAAAATGACATTGTGGTGCTCGGAGCCAGACCTGCCCCCAACCGGCTCCCTCTTTGTCAGCATGCTGTCAGCTGATCTTTCGTGTTTCATGCGGTGTGGATGCCTGGAGTTCTCTCGAGGGCAGCCGGCAGCAGCAGCATGGTGCCAAGAGACCTCAGCACGGGGGCGTGGTTAGTGACACACCGGATGCTTCCGCTCCCCCATCACACAATATTCTCCAGAGGATTTATAATTATTCCCCCACTTTAGTCGTCTTTTGTGCAGTAACCAAATTGGCGTTCTTATCTGTATAGGAAGAATTTGAAAGCATGTGAGATCATGCATTGTGATGGATTTTTCAGAGCAAAAAGAGACCCGTTTAAAAACTTTTGGGGGGGTTTCATATAGAGGAATCCGTATTCTGCTGTTGAAATATGTCTCTTGCGGCCTGTCTATGTCATGCAGTTCTTCATTGTCTGCAGGTTTTTAACTTGAGGTAAAGCTTTGACAGGTCTGAAGAGGGACGGTTTGAGAGAGAATTAGTTGGCTTTA
The DNA here is from genome assembly GCA_019775895.2 of Stomatorhinus ivindoensis. Lineage (NCBI taxonomy): Eukaryota > Metazoa > Chordata > Actinopteri > Osteoglossiformes > Mormyridae > Stomatorhinus > Stomatorhinus ivindoensis. The sequence goes on from JABFEB020000040.1 coordinate 21,884,851, forward strand.
TGGAAGAATTAGGCCTGGCTTGGCATTGTGGGATGTGCAGGCTGTGACTCCCTGCTGGAGACTCCCACTGTTTCGCATTCCTGCCGGAGGAGTGTGCTTGAATTGTAGTCAAAGGGAAGGGGCAGGGTCAAAGGTTAGGGGTGCTTCCTGTACTGAATTGCTAAACACACAGTGCAGCAGAGGCAGCTAAGTAACCCATGCAGCCAAGGCAAGATGAGGGTGTCTTATTCCTGGTGACGCCTATCAGCACAGCAGGGAATTTCCTTTTACTTATTCTCACAGCAGAGGTGATGTTCAAATTAGGTTGCAGGAGCACGAGCATTGATTTCCAATTTGTCCTGTTAAGGTGCTGATCTTGCAAAGCAAGGGTTTCATCCTGGACATGACTGCAGCTCATTGGAGATATTAAGGGTTAGGGTCACCCAAAACGGCAGGTTTTCAGAGTGTGGGGAAAATGGGTTCACCACTGGAATCTCAACTGGTCATGACGAAAACTTGCAGTTTCTACATTGCCATGTTTGGATCTGCAGCTTTGAGGGTGTAAGGTGATGGTGAACCGGCCATCCGGGTTCTGCCCCAGGTCGCCGTAACTCGAAAATGCTGTCAAAATGCTGCTGTCAAGAATGGCCTGATTTTGCTGGCCTTTGATGTTCAACACATCACAAGTCATGTAGTCAGTATGAAATGACACTAATGTACAGTAAGAGTGATGTAAGAGGTGTTATGAATGCCTCTCATTTTGGCAGTAGTCCTAGACTTTACTCTGTTCTATTCAGTGGTATTACTGCTGTTGCTGCACCTACTTTTGCAGTGTTGTTCCTATAACAGCTGGGCAGACATTAGGCTTTTGAAATTTTGCTAATTTTCCCTTGCATTCATTCTTGTTGTCTGTGCTTTCAAGTGCCCTTTCTGTGGTTTCTCTGAATATATATTGTTACAGTTGTTTCTTCCGTTTTCATGCTGGTGTTCTGATCGTTTCTTGCATGCTTGGTTTGACCATGCTTTTTATCCGAAGCAGCATCTGAATGAGATGGGACCAGGGGTGGGGGAAGGCCTGCTCCGGGTCTCGCCTGCTCATCAGCTATCTGTGTGAACATCAGACGATACGGCTTTCATGAGCAAAACCTGCACAGACCTGCAAGTTTCCATTGAAGTCACAACAGGAAAAGACACCACAATACCATTGATAATTATGCATTTTCTCTCGCTTCTAAAACCTGCTGTTTGTTTCTGTAAACAAACAGTTAAAATGGTTCAATTATAGGATTACTGATTCAAATTAAACCGAGACAACAAGGACAATGTGAAAGTATATGAACACATTATCATACTTTCACGCATAATATAAAATTCATCAAACTGGGTGACATTAGATATTTATGTGGTAATCATGTACTTTAATGCAGCAAAGTAACTGTACTGGGGGAAAGCAGGCTTGGGAATGTTTCGACTGTTGTCTTTATGAGGTCACTAAAAGGCGTCTTACAGTATCATGTTTACCATCTGTTACGACACATCACCTTGTGAGGTGCTGAGGCGATCCTTCCCCAGACCCAGAAGTGTCTCTCCATTGCAAAGGAATGTGATGGTGTTACACAAAGAGCTGTGTGTGTGTGTGTGTGTGTGTGTGTGTTTATATGTGCATATCAGAAGCTTACCTCCCTGACAAACGGCATATTAAGTCATATTCTCCTGGGGATGTATTTCTATATATTATGTTACAGCGGCTATGTTAAAATAGATTTCATATTTACAGCTTGGCGCCAGCTGCAGCTGTTTTCAAGGCTTCAGTGCCCAGCACTGAAATAATCTATGGTAACAGCATAACTCAGTGGGCTAAATGTGGCGAAGTCTGGAGTTAAACATTAAACACCTGCTGCCACCAGAAGTATAATGATTCATGCAAAGTTAAAGAACATCGGGCAGTCATTTGTAGGGCCACCGCGATTAGTCGATGTAGTCATGACATCAACACTGAAAATGTGCCGACATCAATATTTTAAATAGATGCATCGTTTAAAAAAAAATTTTTTTTTTATGAAACTACAATTATGGTTTCTAAAATGCCTCAGCTCATCTTAACAAGCATTTACCTTTAACATCACGACGTAATTATGGGTGTAGTTCACATTATCACAAAACAAAAAGGTAGTTTTACGCTCTGCAAGTTCGATGGCGTACTACAGGGGCACTAGTGAAGTGAAAGCATACAGGAAGCTTAAAAAAAAACCAGCATCATTACTGCAAACGAGAACTGAAACAAAAAACGGACACTTCATAAAAGTAAATAATTCTTGAACTCAGATAAAAATGAAAACTATGATTTTCAGCAAAAAGCTGAGCCACACCACCAACGTCTTCTTTACCGTGTTTATCCACAATATCTCCTCTTTTAAAAGATGTTGTGGTTGCTAAGCTGTCCCTTTCTTCACCCTAACTTCAGTGTTCGTCATTTACCAAAACAACAGTAGGGGCGCTTCGCTATCCTAATTTAATAATCATAACGATATACCGAATTTATACAGATTAACTTTTGCATCACAATATGTATCTCATTAATATTTTAGGTATACTACTAATTTGCTTATGTAATTGAGGGCGAAAATAATGTAATGAAAATAATGAAAAGCTGACTTCCATTATGTAAAGCCCTGCAATAACATATATGTTGTTGTCAAAATAAAATGAACTTAAATTAAAAGGTATATTTGATTTTCTGGAGGAAAATTAAATTAATCAACCAATTGGTAAAATAGTTGATAGAATAATCCATAGAAAAATCATTGTTAGTGGCAGCCATAGTTATTTGTGCAGCCATGCTAGGTAGTCATGTGACATAATTTGATTACTGTACGGAACATGTTAGTCATGTGACATTCTGTTTACCACACAGCATGCCAGACAGCGGACTCGTATAACATTCTGTAGGATTACATGCCTCCTTTTGTGCGGAAACTGAAAACGTTGCCTTTTACTGTAAAAAAAATTCTAGTATTGCAATGGACTCAAGATGCATATGCAGCATTTGGTGCACTGAAGACGGCACACACAGAGTGGAAAATGGAAAAGACCTGAAGAGTTTTATAGCATCTTGAGAAGCTAAAATGTAAGCAATGTAGCCATGCCTATGAAAAAGGCAGCTAGTTGTAGCATTGCGCTCATAGACGGCTTTTATCTCCTGGCTTGTCGTCCACTACAAGGGATCAACAAAAATATAGAGGGCAGGCAAAAGAATGGAAACTCCACATGAAAAAGGATTTTAACCTTAATAAAGTAAATCACAATTGGAAACAATTACATATCACAGTTAGCAATTTTTCAGCTATAAAGAGGTTGGAAAATCAGGACTTTAGTTAAACACAACAAAAGTATATGTACAAAAAATACCCCAGAACTGGATCAGCTCCTCTGTGTTGGAAGAGCTTCAAAGTTTATGCAATCCAAGGCTATCATACAGAGATCCATAACCTGGTTTAAGGAGCACAAACCCTGGTGTGATGAATTATCCTTCATTCTTTTTCCTAGATTTGCACAGGTTTACATTTGGAGACACCCTGCTATCAGTTAGGACCACTGTCTTGAAAGAGTCGTTAGCTTTGACGTTTTCTCCGCATGGCCCTTTAATGACCAAACAGTAAGGGTCATTTTAAAGGATCTGATGCACTCTGTGGTGAAAACTCTGTTCACCAACCATGTTCCCATATTGGTTGGTAATAACCCCATACATAGTAATAACCAATTTCAAGAGCAATTACATGAAAACCAGGATGATGTCGTGGCCTTCCCAACAACCAGACCTAAACATTTTTCCTTAACTGTATAAATATTTCATGTTCAACATGCAGGAAGGTTGCAAGTTAAGCAATATGTCCATACAATGTTAAGGTTTCTGAGAATATCAGTTTGTTACCATGACTGGAGTGTGAAATACTGATCAATGTAACTTTTAAGACAGTCATTGGCTCACTCGTCTCTCCCATATGTCCATCCTTTCATCTATCCACCTTCAGTGATCGTTGATTCCACTGAGCATCATGAAGTGTTAAGCACCAATACACCTTGAACAAGAGTTAGTCTATTTCAGAGAGAATTATAAAATCTCTCAATGTTTAGTGGGTTGAATAAATCATATACTCTCAGATCACTCTAAGCTTGGAGAGTGTGCACTGGTACAGCACGTTGCTGTGTCCAACGCATGATGAAACATACTTCCAGTTGACAACCCCCCAGGCTGACATGTGGTCTAGTCCCACCCTGGCTGTCAGTAATGAGGATCCGAGCCAGATCACCCTCAGAGAATCACGCCACATGGCTATCGGGCTGTAATTGGCACTCCGTCACAATGCAGGTAATGTGCCCCAATCGGGACTCCCTATATCACATCTATACAGTAAAAAAGGGAGTACCAGGACTCTAAAGATGTGGACCTTCATCCTCTTACAAAGACATTGGGAGCGCCACACACCCCATTCCAGCAACCTCATGACCCCCCATGCTCTCTCAGTCTGTCTACTGACTTCATAGGAAGAGTCACCAGAGACGTGGATGTCACTGCCGAGGTAAATGAACCTCTTGACGGGGTCGACATTCCCTCCGCAGACAGACGCTCTGCTGATGGCTGTGCCAAAGAGGTCATTAAAGCCCTGCATCTTGGTTTTTATCCAGGATACTCACATGCCCAGACACTCAGACTCCTCCCTCAGTCTCTTGAGAGCCCCGATCAGAGCCTCCATTGACTCTGTAAAGATCACAGCATCATCGGCAAAGTCAAGATCAGTGAATCTTTCTTCAAGACCAGATGCCTGATAGCCGCTTCACGGCCCTGCCCAGCACCCAGTCCACACAAGCATGGAACACTGTAGGGGTGAGAACACACCCTTGATAATCAACTGGGAAGAGCACAGAGGTTCTACCTCCAGTCTGCGCAACACTCACAGTACCAGTTTACAGGCCGGCCGTGACGTCAAAGGCCGCGAAGAAACACCGCCTTATCACGGGTGACGCTTCAGCACCGCCGGTCCCCAACAACTCTGACCTAATTGACAGTCTGCCGGTTTCGACTCTTCCAGGGATGAGGCTCCCGGGGGCTTTTCCCCCTCCCCTTCTTGATGGATGCAGCCTTCCTGTGGGCAGCTGCAGCAGAGCTACTCCCACGGAGAGTAGAAAGTTGTCTTGTATGCTTTGTCCGAGTTTGTGAGGTTTTTTTTTATGGTTGCCGGAGTCCCAGTCCCGCTAGTTAGATGATCCTGCTGCATGACGTGTAATATTCGGGAATCTGTTCTGCTAGTATACCATTCAATGAAACAGATTATTTCAGAACCTTATCCACATATTGACTGGCCAGCCCAGGTTGGCAAAAGAATGGCAAGATGTGTTGCAGCATATTCATGTCAAAAACAGCCATAATGTTCTGCAAAGTTCAATCTATGAAAGAAAAATTTTGAAAAAGCATGGAATCCCTAAAAATAATTTCACGTTTGCCTCTACCTTGCATTCTTGGGGCATTAGGCAGGGACAATGTAATGTTGTGAAAATGCGTTCTGCAAATAAAGCTGAATTGAATGTTGTTTCACATCAGTGACTGGGCTGACTTCCTGTCATTGTGCTCACGAGTATACCTGTCAGCTGTAATTTCATACTGAAGAAACATCGTACAATTCAACATACAAATACACTGATAAATTACCAGGTTGGCCCGAATATTACTTTTTCTTTCTCAAAAAGTGACTTCTTATATTCAGGGTCTCAACAAAAAAGGTAATAGACGATATTTCATAACAAGTGTTATGCGTGTATCTCTGAGCGTTGTGTAAATTGTTGGCTTCCCTAGCTGTGCTTCTGCTAGTATTAAACTGATGCTGGCTGTTAATAAAGGTAATAACATTAATTTTAAAAGAGCTTTCATATAATTTATTTATATGGCTCAACCTTTCTCAGTAGTATGTTTTTCGGGTTTGCTGCATCAAAAACATTCTGTGCCGTCAATGGTTGAGGGATTTGTAATACTCATAATCTGTGTCATCATTGCTGTGTTGAGTTAATTCATATCTTGACTTAAATTAGTTTAAAACTAAAATTTGCCAAAAGTGGTAAGATAAGTATACTTGCTGACTTAAAATGACAGTTAAAAAAGTTTGAATTTAATGAACAATTTATTAAGCAGACTTGGGGTCTACAATATCTGTGATTAAATGTCTTGAGTATTAATTACAGATGCACCACAGCTGAGTGGCTCCCTGCCACCTTTACAAGAGGCTGTTTTAAATGAGCATTAGAAATGGTCCGAGGAAAATATGCAGCAGTAAAGCATGCAAAGTTGACCGCGGTAAGTTCACTGCAGATGCCTTTTTAATTCCTGCGCAAGGTCGGGGGGTCATCGCCTGCATCTACCACCTGCCCAGCAGTGAGAATGTCTGCTTAAGTGCCACTCGATATGTTCATAGCTCCTGGCCTCGTTTGTCCTTTTGTGCAGACATACAGCATGCTGATTCAAAGAGGCAACACTTCCTCTCAGACAAAAGTTGTCATTCTATTTATGGGCTTTGGATATTTCGCCAATAAAGATCACGTTTAAATTTATCCTGGACCTGATTGGCAAGTAGAGGAATATAATTAGAAATCATTCATACTGGTGAGCATTTGCACGGGCGAACACGGCAGGCCGGGGAATTGATGTTGTCAGTCTTGCATCACGTCAAGGATTTTTCACTGAGTGGTGCCTGTATTTCCTGTGTGAGAATGAAGGGTGAAAAGGTCAGCATTCACTCGGATGTTTGTTAGAGACGTGCCTGAATGGCGGAGGAGGTTCCTGCCGAGCCTGGTAAACTGAGCCCCTCCTGACTCTGGGAAGATGGGGAGCCAAAGTGTGGTTTTCACTCTGAAAGTAGATCCTCCTAAATACTTCTCTTATCACCACTGAAATGCTGCACGTTTTACTTCACATGGTCCTTCACATGTTCATTTTACAGGCATTTTTGTTTCATCAGGTCGACTCACTTTAAGTTAAATGTCTATCATGGGACCCTTCATTTAAATGTGTGTGTGTGTGTGTGTACACAAACAAAATAGTTTACTGCCCATATATGTATATAACATGGAGGCATAAATCTAGTTATTTGATTATGATTCTTTAGCAAATGTCTTGTGAAACCTCGGATGTCACCACTATTTGACTTGATCATTTTGATACATATTTGTAAATGAAGGGACTATATGCACAATGGAATACAAAAAGACCATTTCTCTGTGTTTGATCCTGTCCACGTTCTTTTGAAACCTAAAAAGTCACCAAACTCTGGATTCAAAGTTGATGCAGCCAAATGGCTCTTTTCAGGTCACTATGCAACAGTATTTTTTTACAGCTCTGCTATGACCGAATTATCTATTTACCTTATCTATTTAGCCCTGGTTCCTCCTGACCCCATCAAAGTGTCCTTGAGCAAGACACTGAATCCCCATTTGCTCCCGGTATGCAGGTTGGCACCTTGTATGGCAGCCTCTGCTACCGGTGTGTGAATGTGTATAGGAATGGGTGAATGTGAGGCATAATGTAAAGCGCTTTGGAAAAAAGCGCTATATAAATGCAGTCCATTTACCATTTACCATTTATTTACCTTATAGCATAGTATTAATCACATTGTCTTTATATTATTATATGTTGTTTGATCTGTGTTATTTTTAGTGTGTTAAGTACTGATGAAGGTTGTCAGGGCTATGAATGGGTAGCAGGTTAAGGTATCATTAGGTCCTACCTGATATCACTATGTAAGACACACCAACATTTCTTTTTTAATGACTGTGTGTGTGTGTGTGTGTGTGTCCACTGATTATCCATAGAATAACACTTCCTGGAAGCCGGATTCATGCCAGGACTGCATCTGTGCCCATGACATTGTGATTTGCCGAACTCTTCAGTGTCTGAACCCTCAGTGTGACTTTCAGAAGGTGAGCTTTCAGCGTGGGAATCCAAGATTTTGAAATCCACCACATTTACTTCTGGATCTAGCATGGGATTCCAGTCACAACACTTTTACAAAAATAATCAAGCAACTGACATCTTTCATTTAGTCATTGCAGATTGTCTTGTAGTTCTGCCAATGATGCTATTTTAAAATGTGTTCCTAGGGAGAGATCTTGAGAATACTTCCCAATAAATGCTGTCCTGAGTGTGCCCTACAGTCCCAAGACTTTTGTCATTATGAAGGATCCATCTACGGGGTTAGTGACATCGCTCTCCCTTCTGGCTCCTTGCTTTATCGTTGTCTGGTCATGTGATTTATGTCAGCCATTTTATTGTAGCACTAGTAGTGTTGACCCTGTCGTACAGACTCACTTCACACACACAGATAAACACTAAGGAATGCAATGAAAAAAAATACTGTCCTAATTAGAGGTGAGTGGTTCAGTTTCACTGGTGTGGAAAACATAATGAGAATGGCAGATAGCACACTCCCACAGAAAGAATATGGGAGTACTGTGCGTCAGGTCATACCACTGCCCATGTGAGCTGACCCTACGCGTCTCCCCCCGCAGCACGGCAGCCAGTGGAACGGCTCACGGTGTTTGCTCTGCACCTGTTCTCAAGGGAGAGTGTCCTGCAACCCCCTGACCTGTCGTCCCCTCAACTGTGGAAAGGGACAGACCCCTTCCACGCTTCCTGGAGAATGCTGTCCCCAGTGTCTGGGCAGTGGAGGTCAGCATTCCTGGTGGGGAGTCTGAAACTGAATCATGGTGCATTGTAATGTTTTTATTTTAGTCATTAAACTGAATGGAGCTTTTGAAATAATTCAAGCCAGATAGTTTTGTACATGACACCTATCAGATGATGCATTGCAGTCAGTGGCGGTAACATCAGGTTGCTGTGTGTGTTCATGTGATGTTTAACCCTCTTTTTCCTCTGTTTTTGCTTTTTGCATAATGTGCTTTTTTTGTAAACTGACCCTTTATTCAGCTGTTCCTGAGTGTTACTGAGTATCTCTGCTTTTGACACTCATCGCTCCGTGATCTTGTGGGCTCCACAGCATCCTGCTCAGCGGACGGCCTGGTGTTCCGGGACGGAGGGCAGTGGTACCCCTCCCCCTGTGTGAAATGTCTGTGCAGCGCGGGAGAGACCCAGTGTTTTGTAGCCGAGTGCCAGTCCATAGTGTGCGAGCCGGTGGGTACATTGTGTATACACTTACCGTGTCAGTGATTCTTTATATAAATATAAGGAATGAATGATACATTGTGTATACACTTACCGTGTCAGTGATTCTTTATATAAATATAAGGAATGAATGATACATTGTGTATACACTTACCGTGTCAGTGATTCTTTATATAAATATAAGGAATGAATGATACATTGTGTATACACT
>JABFEB020000040.1:21899601-21915748 GCA_019775895.2 Stomatorhinus ivindoensis
ACCCAGTCAGATTGTCACTCTCCTTATCTCTGTGACAATGTCTGAAGGTTTGAGGGTGCTGTCATTGATTTGAGCTGCTACCCAGTCAGATTGTCACTCTCCTTATCTCTGTGACAATGTCTGAAGGTTTGAGGGTGCTGTCATTGATTTGAGCTGTTACCCAGTCGGAGCATCCCTCTTATTGCCATGACGATTTCTGTAGATGTGAGGGTGCTGTCATTGATTTGAGCTGTTACCCGGTTGGAGCATCCCTCTTATCGCCATGACGATGTCTGTGGATGTGAGGGTGCTGTCATTGATTTGAAATGATCTTTTGACCAGCCGAAACATCACTCTCCTTATCTCCAACACGGTGTTTGTAGGTGTGACATGTTGAAATCCTTTATGATTTGGTTTTGCTGAAAGATACCTCATTGAATGTTATCGAGGCTCACGTTGTTCCCTAATTAATTCGATTATAAATCAGATTATTTTCAAACAATGTCACAGCACTAGCTTAAACAAAATCTCTTTAACATATCAAAGGTCAAATACGGTGAAACAATAACAAATATATATTATTGTCTTAAAATTGTGACCAAAGTAACTGCCACATAAGTTATTCTTTGGATGCCAAATCCTGAGTGATTTCACAGCAAAGCTCATATGCTCTTTGTGTTAGTGCTACCTCTGCAGAACAGCTCCCTAATGAAGGTCTCTCCATAGCAAAGGCCCCACTGTAAGCCTCAGTAAGACCTCACACGATTGTGCGATGGCCGCCTGCTTCTCTGCATACTGCCATCTGCAGTTATTTACTAAATTTCTTTTGTTCCTGCTAGGCCATGAAAGAAGGCCTTTTGTACTGTGTCACGTCGATTTTTCTCACAGGAGAACCCTTTATAAGCTTTCTCCACTGGGGAACAAAAATGTAAGAGAGGCCAGTGTTGGAGGTGACCTTGAGAACTTGGCACCAACTCTTCATTTGTGGCCTGCATTGTGCTCCTCCTGTGCTGTGACCTACTGCTCCCACCGTGGAACATTGAATAGTTTGCCATCGATTTCCTGCAGGTTGCCATGACTTCTGTTCTAGTTGTCGTGGTCCCACCCCACAGGACTGCTTGTCGTGTTCTGCTCCGTCTCACCTCCTGAAAGATGGATTGTGTGTAGGAGCCTGCGGTCCAGGTTTCTACACCAAACAAGGCACCTGTTATGGTAAGGAGAGTTTCGCTAGCTAATGTCTACTAATGTACATTTCCTAAGCTGCCCCTGCAGTAGAGTTCCCGGCCTTGCATATAAAATCGACACGTGGGGAAATCAGTGCTAATGACAGTTTACCAGAACCTCCTAATAAAAATACCTTCCTCAAAGCTGAAGTCGTGTTCTTGTTTGAACATGTTGGTCTTTAGAATGCCTGGCAGTCACATTCCATATCTCTTTTCATTATTATTGGCTCAGTGTTTCACTTGGCTTAATCTATCTATCTACCTAAGACCTAAATAGTCAGCTAAGTGGCAGGATTAGTCTGTTATAATCCAGTACTGTGGAGATTCCATCAACCATTTTTCTGTTTTTACTCCAACAGCTTGTGACTCATCTTGCTTGACTTGTTACCCTGACAACCCCAGTTGTGCAAGCTGTTCTCCAGCCTCAGCTTTGCATCATGGGAAATGTGTTCCCCATTGCCCAGAGCAGCATTACCGTGACGGAATGGGCACGTGCAGGGGTGAGTGTCTCCCTCAGATTTCAGCCTGTGAGGTCCCCGTTGTGTCATGACAGTTTGTTTGGATCAATAAAAAACAAAAATGGAGTACGAGGGTTAAAACGCGCTGCTTCTGTGCCCTGGATCCCATCTTTGTGTTTTCATTTCCTTCAGTGTGTCACAGCTCCTGTGCTGCCTGCACTGGCCCGTCTGTAGCCCACTGCAGCCGCTGTCACCCCCCCCTGAGTTTACACCTGGGACAATGTGTCGACACTTGTGGAGAGGGCTTGTACGCCCTGGATGGACACTGCCAGAGTAAGGAGCTGCTCACTGCTCTGCCGCGGCCTGTTCGGTCTGTCAGATGGGCTGGCTTAATGACCACAGCACTCAAACAACAACCTAATGTTTGTAAAATGCTGTTGAAGTCGGTTGATTTTTCTGTGTATCTGTAGCTTCCTCTATTATTCCTTATTTCTTCAGCTTTCTCTACACTGAGCTGCTTTTTGCTGTGTGTGGACACAGAATCTGTGTACAGTATGTGTCTGGGTCAGATAAAAATGACATTATGGGGACCAGATGTCCTCATTAATTAAAAACCTGTTTTTTTTTTTTACTTCATGAGGACATATTTTGGTTCCCACATGGTATAAAATGCAAAAAGACTCGTGTTTTGTTTGGATGCTCACGGTTAAGGTTTAGAGCTGGGTAGGTGGTCACAGAAGGGTTAGGGGTTTCCTTGTAGAAATGAAGGGAAGGTCTCTATAAAGATATGGATACAAAGGTGTGTGTGTGTGTGTGTGTGTGTGTCTGTCTGTGTGTGTGTGTGTGTGTGTGTGTGTGTGTGTGTGCGTGTGCGTGTGTGTGTGTGTGTGTGTGTGTTCCCAGGCTGCCATGCCTCCTGTCGCTCCTGCATGGGTCCCTCGCGCTCGGATTGCATGAGGTGCCTTAAACCAGAGGAGGTGCTCCAGCTTGAACCCGGACAAGCTGCCCGCGGCGTCTGCGCCTCAAACTGCACGGACCGTTTCTATCTGGACACGGATCAGACTTGTAAAGGTCAGTCAGTACAAGCGGAGGGAGACCATCATACTGTTAAAACGTACTACAACTTAAACACTTTAACCCTCGAGTTTAAATTTAAATGGTTAATTCCTCTATCTATTATCATGACCAGTAGGACAGGGGATCTGAAGCTGCTCCTTACACATTTATATGATGCAGTGGGGTTTCTCTCACTAACTTTGCTATTAAAATAAGCACCGTGTCTGAAAAAGGATGGAGCAGCTTTAGCATGGAGAATGCGCCTCATTGTGAGGAATGCGACAGTTTTAGATGCATGTCTAAAGTTAACGGTGGGGATCCGTGAAAGGAGCGAGCTCGCAGCCGGGCCGGAAGTGCTGCGTCCCGTTACGCGAAGAGCGCGTATGGACGTCGGTGGTTTGCCTGACTTCGCTGTCCTGTCAGGCTGCCATGCCTCATGCCTGGAATGTGCACATGGGAGTCGCCTGAACTGCACCGCCTGCAGCCCGGCGCTTCACCTGCACCAGGGACAGTGTCTGCAGAGGTGTCCCCAAGGTTTCTACAGCCAGGACAGGACCTGTCATGGTGAGAGTGTGTGTGTGTGTGTGTGTGTGTCTCCCCGCCCCGACCCCACTTTCTAGGGCTTTTCCCAAGATCCTGGCCTGGTTTAATGGGAATGCTGAAGGATTTGTCTGTGCAGTGTTATATTAATATTATTATGTCACCGTATTTAATGTTGAATTTTTCCATGCCAAAGTTAGTATCTTAATTGCTCATATTTTTGGTTACAATTGAATAGGGGAGTGCCAATAGCCATATACATTCTTTTATTTATCCTCCCCCCCCCCCCAGCTTGTCACCCATCCTGCAGGGGGTGCTCTGGCCCCTCTGACGCAGATTGCACGGCCTGCATGCCCCACGCTGAGCTCCAGGGGGCGACCTGCGTCACCAGCTGCCCCCAGGGACAGTACCTTACCCCTCTGGGGCAGTGCACTGGTATGTGATGGTGTCAGCTGGTGGACATGGAGCTCGGGGACGGTGAAGTGGGAAATGTCCTGCTGGACCTTTGAGAAATTATCCAGGGGAACGGTCACTGGGGGCTCTGAATGACGAGGCCTAATCGGGTTTAATTCTGACGGCTCTTGGTGAATGGGATTACATTCCTGAATGTGTTTTTCCCAGTGAGCCCTCTGGCAGCGCCTCTGTTCTGTAGATGCCTAATTACTCTTCTCCCTTTCACCCCCCCCCCATCAGGCTGCCATGAAAGCTGCCAGCGCTGTGTAGCGGACCCTCACGAGGACGGCAGCATCTGTCTGTGGTGTCAGGACCCCCGCACCCTGCTCCTGGGGGGCCTCTGTGTTTCCCACTGCCCCCCTGGTCACTACAGCAGCCTTGGAGCCTGTAAAAGTGAGTCTCGCCATGCCTGCGGCTGCTTCCGCTCTCTCCACTTCCTCTTCCAGGCGCCGTTTTCGGCCCCCTTTACTGGCACCCTGCAGTCGGCCTGTCCCTTTTTCTCCCAGTCCTCCTTCGTCTAATTCCGTCCCGTGTATTCTTGCTTTCGTGGTGTAAAAATGTGCTTGGTTTGTATAAATCGACTGTACATACTCCTTAATTTGAGGGCAGGGGCCTTTTGGTGCCCGTTACAGTTACACATGGTTTAATGGAAGTGGAATGCAGGGAATTTACAGTGGGAATGAATGAGCTTTTATGGACCTCGGTCTACGCTGAGCTTCAAGCTGAATGGACCCTGTAATTCTGGGGCTGCAGTGTTTTCCCAGCGTCTAAAGTTGACACTGACGCGAGGTCTGCTCTCCCAAGGATGCCACATCTCCTGTCAGAGCTGCAGTGGCGGTGGTCCTTCCTCCTGCACCTCCTGCCCCCCTCCCATGGTCCTGTCACCCTCTGGTCTGTGTACCCAACTGTGTCCATTAGGGTACTATGCCGATGTAGACCGAGTGTGTCACGGTAGGTCACAGTCAGTCCATGCGACTCAATGCAATGCTTTCATGTCAAGGTCTTCCTTACTATGACACTATCCAACTCTGAAGGTACACTATCCAACCCTGTACATCGTGTCGGTCTCTTTAAGCTTGCGACAGCCACTGCCTAACGTGTGAAATGGCGGGAACGTGCACGTCGTGTAGGGACCCTGCGAAAGTCCTGCTCTTTGGGGAGTGTCAGTATGAAAGCTGCGCTCACCAGTACTACCTTGATCCCAGCACACGTGCGTGCAGAGGTACGTGGAACCTGCCTCAGATGCTCAGAAGCTGAGTGGGGGGACTGTTAGAGTGCCTCCTCATTAATGTGCGTTATAACTGTGCATTCCCTGCACCCCAGAATGCGACTGGAGCTGCAACGTCTGCAAGGGGCCGCTACATACCGACTGCCTGCAGTGCATGGAGGGGAACGTGCTGCAGAATGGGGTCTGCGCTCAGGGCTGCACCGCGGGCTTCTACCAGGACGGGGACACTTGTCTGAGTTAGTATCTGGGTCTCCTGTTTGTGTCGTCCGTCTTCGCGAAAGAAGACCCGTCCGGTGTGTCGCAGCGATCACGCAGTGATCTGATTTTTACATTAAGTCGTGGCCACAGAGCCTCCCTTATCCCTCTGCCGCATGGCCAGTATGTCTGTCTGCATGCTTATTCTGTTTTTTTATTTTAGGCTCTGAGCAGGTGGAGAGTTCCCAGACGGGGCGGGGGATTAAAGGGTTACCTGTGCACCCACTGCATGCCAGCCGTGCTGCACACTGCTGATCTACTCTCTCTGGCAGGCTGCGATGCGCACTGCCAGGAATGCCAGGGGTCACGGCAGTGCCTGAGGTGCCGGGGCCCCTTCGTGCTGCTGCGGGGCCGCTGCCTGCACACCTGTGGGAGGGAATATTTCCTGGATTCCGTCCGCCAGCGGTGTGCCGGTGGGTCCCAGCTGGCATATGAAGTGAACTGGATGACCGAGACGGGGATGTCAGTGTGACGATGGCAGCGCTGGGGGAATCAGCGAATCGTGTTTGGGTTCTGATAAGGGTTTATGGTCTAAGTTGAACTTCAGTGCCGAGTTTAAGTGGTACAAGCCAATGGGATCATAATAAACACTAAATGCACACGGTGTGTGTGGAAAATACAAGGAAGCAGTAGACAGTGTACCAGCAGACAATTCAATATGAGTAACGCAGAGGCATTTTGGATGGATGGATGGAAGGATGGTTTAACTATTCTAATACTAAGAAAACGAGTATACCTACTACCAAGAAGTATCTTCCAGTACCAAGAAGAACCAGTATACAAGTAGACTGTTCAGTGTGAATAATGCAGATGAATGAGGGATGCATGATGGATGGATGGATGGATGGATGGATGGGGCGTGTGTTAATAATGGTGCATATTGGTTCACTAAAGAAGACATAGCTGGTGATTCGTGGAATTTTCTCCTTCCCAGAATGCCCAGAGAACTGTGTGGAATGTGAAGGGATTCGCCAGTGCAAAGTCTGTAAGGAGAGCAGCTTCCTGAAGAAGGGACTTTGCACTGCAGACTGTGGGCCGGGCTTCTACGCGGACACCAGGGGGCGACTGTGCAGAGGTGCTGCTTCGTTAATTGCCTGGTGTTACCATGCTGTCCAGCTGATATCTGCCACAGTTTGCATGTAGAATTTGCTCCTGTTCATTTTATTTATCTTGATCACCATATAACTGTTTGCACTCTTACTATTAGTGTGTGAGTGTTCTCTGATGGACTGACTGACACTCAGCTTCACATTTTCTACATTATACTCACCAGGACTGTAACAGGAAATGCAGTAAATGGGCATTATCTCATTGTAATTGTAGATTTTCCTGCAATCACAGTTTGGTTTGCGTGTCCCATCAGAGAACCACCATGCCCCAGTAATACATGCCAATGGCTCCCTGTTGCTGGAGGTCGGGGGCACAGCTGCACTGGACGTGTCCTTCATGACGGCTGAGGACCCAGATGGCGATACAGACAGCATGATCTTCCGTGTCCTCCAGCTGCCCACCAACGGGCACCTGTTCCATATCATGGATGGGAGGGAATTGAGGCTGAAGAAAGAGGACACGTTCAGCTTCTCAGACTTCAAAGACCGAGCCGTTCGCTTTACCCATGCCAAGGGGAAATCAAAGTGAGTTCAGTCTCCACAGATTTTTGTTTATAGAAACAATCTTCTGGTTTGTGGTGTTGAACTTTTCAGTCGAATCAATCCAACACATTTTTTTGCTTCTTTGTTATGCTATAGGTTTATACAAAATGAACAACTGTGAATGTTACCCACTTTTACTTTTTTTTGAACATGTTGCCAGGTGCTTTTTGCAAGGGGTCTTCTGATTGCAAGTAACATGAAAAAGTTTTTGGATTGAATTTCTTTGGGTGACACACTTGAGTCTTTTAGCTGGGTGGATGTTTCCTCCCCCCCAAAGAAAAAAATGTACATGCTGGAAAAAAAAACTTCTGATCCCCAGAAGTCTGTCTGCAGCCCAACTGGCTAAAAATGGCATTTTTGTGAATTAGAATGGTGGGCAAATTTGTGGAGTATAGTGTGGAGTATAGTGTGGACTGGCTGCAACTTAGTGAAAAAGTACCATTGATAAGCATTTCTCCACAACCAGAAACTGGGATGTTCCTCCACAAGTTTAACATACATTGTATTTTAGGGCTTCTTTTCTATCACAGTATTTTATCTTGCATTCATTGTGCAGTCTGTAGATCTCCAAGGCCTTTCTTCTGCTTGGAGGGAAGCATTGGTTACCTGCTGCACTAGTATTTAGTGCTGCGATAAGCTTTCATAAGTACATGGAGGACGCAGACTAAGGTTGCAAAATTCTGGGAATTTTCCTGTACATCCCCATATATTGCTGTTAATTACCATGGAAAGTTTCCAACCTGTAATATTTCCAAAATTCCCCAGTTTAACTTCCCATGGAATATAAAGTTTCTGGAATTTTTCTTCCCCTTAGCAATCCTAAACTCCTGCTGATTGCTCTGGCAGTTACAGAGAGATAACCAGATACAATGACCACCTTCAGACTATCGTGCTAACTCTGGATGGTCTGCAGTCACCATGCATATTTCCAGATCAGTCCCTAAGCAGTTGCTGTTATACAGTGTTGCTGCCGCACTGATGGTTGACTTTGTGGTCTTGCAGGAGTGGACACTTCACTTTGCTAGTCTCTGACCAGCAGCTCTTCTCTGCACCGAAGACCATCAATATCCAGGCAGTTTCTTTCCAGGTACCTGCAACTCCGATCATGTTTTCCTGCTTTTCTTGTCATTAAACAGTGATTTATTTAGGTATCATTAGAATCATCCAAAAAAAGCACATTGGACATGTTTTAAAAAAAAAACACTCTTAGATATGCAAGAAAGTTTTTACAATATTTACAATATTTTATGGACTGCAAATGTTCTGGCCTTCAGTGCTTTAGAGTTGAACTTGGCTCTCTCCATTGGTGTACAGGCTCCATACGTCTTGACCAGTGGACCTCTTCTGGTGAACAAGGGTGAAAAAGTGCTCCTCACAAGTTCAGTGCTGCAGATCCAGGATGACGACAATCCCGAAGATGTGCTTGTCGTAATTCGGGACCCCCCTCGGCACGGGGGTCTGCGCCATCTCCTCCATGACCGCCCACTGCAGCAGTTCAGGCTGGACGACCTGGTCCAAGAGCAGCTATACTACGCTCATGATGGCTCAGATGGACCTCAGGACACTCTGTTGCTGCAGATCAGCGATGGTTACGGTTACCAGAACCTTCTTGTCCACATCGATGTGGCTAAAATGGTATGGAAGCAGTACAATTGCAATACACAAACAAACACGCTCAGGGTGGACAAAATAATAGAAGCAGCTAACTATCTATTCATAGCAAAGACTTAATAAGGAGAACGGGCCACCTTTTGCCCCATTCCTGCTTGCATTGCTTTTCCACTGGCATATAGGAACAGAACCGTACCTGAACTATACTGCAAAGAGAGACGGCACCATTCCAGCTCGTTTTGTCAATCTTTCGGTCTCAGTACTTAGCAGGGCCATGTCAGTGCGCTTACGGCTCAGATACCGCTTGGATAATTTACGATGGAAAACCGTCAGTTCATGGTAAAAGTTCCAGTACACGTTCTGAACTGTGAGTGGTGGGGTGCTAAGCCATCCAAGAAGAGAAGCTTCTAGTTCTTTGAAGGACATCGAAACCCCCTTTACTGTAACACATCCTACTATGAATTCCAGCTTTGTTTATTTTCCACATTGTCTTTGAGACTTAGTCACAAAGGTGCCAATTTCAGTTCTGCAGTCATTATTCATGTTGCACTTTTTTGGTGTTTAGCTGCGGTCCTGTTAAGTGTCCATCTTTTTTTGATTGTGAGCTTTAATCTGTGACCACTGTTCTTTTCCAAATCCAGTATGTCTGTGTTTGGCATAAGTGGCTATGATTTTTGAGACTGGACTCTTGATGCATCAAAAAAATGACCAGTTTTGATCACTGATGTACCATGAGCTCATATTGGAAATCAGGTTTACAGTTCTCTCTTATAGCTGACACAAATGGCATTCAAACTGATATGCCTCATTTTTGTTGAAGCGTTCTAATTGTAGTTTAGTAACTACAAAGTTAAATTGATGAATTTGCAAAAAAAATAAAAAATCTCATGGTCAATGGATGTGATCATTAAACAGTGTCAATGTCATTATTTTCACAGAATGTCACCTCTCCTCTCAAACCGTCCAATCCGACTCTCTGGGTTGGAGAAGGTGGGATGGCTCAGATTACCAGTGCACACCTGGGAGTGAAAAACAAGACCTCCAGTGACCTCAAGACTCTGTACACTGTGGTGGCCTCCAAGGAAAGGCCCAGATATGGTACAGACTGGCCTTACTACAGCTACATAGCCAGTGTGGGGTAGTTCAGTGTGGGGTAGTTCAGTGTGGGGTGGTTCAGTGTGGGGTAGTTTAGTGTGGGGTAGTTCAGTGTGGGGTAGTTCAGTGTGGGGTAGTTCAGTGTGGGGTAGTTCAGTGTGGGGTAGTTTAGTGTGGGGTAGTTTAGTGTGGGGTAGTTCAGTGTGGGGTAGTTCAGTGTGGGGTAGTTTAGTGTGGGGTGGTTCAGTGTGGGGTAGTTCAGTGTGGGGTAGTTTAGTGTGGGGTCTCAAACGAACCAAATACATTTATCTGTTGTTGGAAGCCACTGAACAGACTTTCATCACTGGAGATTTTTTATGCAGTTTTCTTGCTTGCCTTATACTGTTCTATCAGTTCTCACTTCCAGTGATGAGCCTGTGTTACCATCCTGCAAACGCACATATTCCTGTGCCGCAGCGCTGACCCACTTATGAAAATCCACAACCAAGATTCTTCCATTGACGTCTGGACTGATGTTGCAGGCAAGCTGGTGCTCCTGGTAGCGATGCCAGCGGACGGGCCGGCAGACGGCTGGCAGCAGCTGCCCGACGGGCGGGCCTCTCTCTCCACCACCTCCTTCAGCCAGCGGGACGTGGACGTGGGAGCGGTCTGGTACCAGCGCTTCGCCCGCGGGGCCCAGAGGGATGGCTTTGACTTATGGGTGAGCAGAGAAGCTGAGTGTCTGAGGGATTCCCAGGGAGATGCTTATGGAGGAGTCATTGACAGTATGCAGGAGATATGCTTCGCAGGCATCCTCACTCACTTCGGAATAAAGCACCCCCATGAAGCACCCCCATGAAGAATAAGGGAAAAAATCCATTAAGATGTTGTTATGAGTGTAATGGTGTCTCAGGTATTTGTGGAAGGCTTGAAATGCACAGGATTTTTGTCAGTTTTTTGTAATCATGTCAGCATGAATTGCAGTGTGGAGCATCACCTGCTTTCTGATACAGAGGAATGACATTCTCATCCTGCCCTTTGGGGCAACAGCAGCTCCCATTAAGGGTTTTGGTGTGGAGAGACGCTACCAAAGCTCATGTAGCACTTGGGCTGGGGTGCTATTTAGTGTATCGGTCAGGGGAGCTCTGTGGCTGGCTACTGAAAACTGCTTGTGGCCTCCTGATTGGTTTTTCTGCCCTGGGAAATGATGTCATCTTCCGTGAACTTCTCATTCCAGCATCTTAAATTGTTTGCCGACTCTTGACTGTACCGTATTGTTGCTTGCATCTGTATAATTCAACAGATGACATATATTAACCCAATTTTCTAAATTCAAAGGGGGTCACCTTACCTCATTTCTACTTGGAAATGTAGTTAAGAATGGTAAACACTGTGTGCAAAATTTAAGAATCTAGTTCAAGTTTAGGCTGTTGCAGATATTGAGGCCACTTAAGACAGCAGGGGAGTAGACATTTTGACAGGAAGTTCCAAGGAACTTCAGAATTAGGACACTGAGAGCACTATTCAAATGCATTAGTTTCACTACATGAGAATGGCGACATCTATTGGCTGAATGAAAGTGGCTTTTATAACTGAGGATGATTTTTTTTTCTTCATTTTTTTTCATTGCTGAAATGGTAATTAGACAGCATATATACAGATAGTATTTAATGGTATGGTGCCCATAGTTAAATTTTGGTGATTTTTATTAGTTTTCAATGTAATATTATAATAAAATAACAGTTATTATTATATTTTATACAAAATAAAGTAATTTGGTTCTTCGCCAAGTAGGCATGTTTGAGGTATGACCTGACTGGGTATAATACAGTACAGGGTTATTCAAATCACGGTTCTTGAGGTCCGAACTCTGCTGATTTTCCAGCCTTCCTTCACCTGAAAGCCAGGTGTGAAGCCTCTGACCAATCAGAATCAGTAATTATTAAACTAACTGAAAACAAGGCCTGGATTTGGAATAAAGGGCCAGATTGAAGAGCCCTGAAAAGGTATACTGATAATTTAATGATAAATCAAGAACGGCTAGCGGTAGGCATCCTCCTCTGTGCCCATGGCTCTGTCTGAGGTTGCCACACGGTTCGGGGTTTGAACCCCAACTCCTCAGCATTTGTTGAACCCCAACATTTGCCGCATGTGGATGGATGGATGCTTGTCTAACCACTTAGTGAATAAGTAGAACGATCAGAAAAAGGGAACCGATCAGTCAGTGGTATCATCCCCCACTTGGCACAGTGGTGAGCAGAACATGAGCGACAGGCTTCCTGCCCCGTGCTCTTATAAGCTTATAAAAGGAGACAGGCAGACCTGCTGTGCATAATTCCCAGGCCCAGGGCAAAATTACTTCAACTGGGTCTTCATGAAGACCTCTCCTGTGCGTCCCCTAGGGCTGGGCCTAAGCCCTGATGACTTCCCCAGTGGTCCCCACAAGATAGCAGGCCTGCAAAGAAAGAACAAAAAGCTGGCCAATGACAGATGATGTAATCTGCAGAAAGACTCCAGCCGCTGGGCTTGACGGGCGCCTGTTCCCCGCAGGTGTCGAGCGAGGACGGCGTGCTCAGCGACAGCCGGAGCTTCGAGGTCGGCGTGGTTTCTGAGACGCCGGGCTTCCCTCGCCTGGCTGCGGGGGCCACGTTACACGTGACGGTACGGTGCAGATGCCGTGCTGACCAACATCAGCCATGGTGTATGTCGTCTTGCTTTGCCATCTTACCTTTTCTGTGGCTGCTGCTTTTCCCCGATGCAGGCCCTGGAGGATCGAACTACAGTGATCACACCCTCTGCTCTCTCCTTCGTGGACATGGAGACACCGAGTGAAAATTTGGTCTACGATGTCACTGTGCCCTTAACTCAAGAACAAGGTTAAATAAATCCCTCTATGTGAAGAATCCTTTCAGGATCATGGCCTGGTGTCTGATCTTAGGGACAGAGGCCACGTCGCATTTAAATATGTCTGATATAAATAAGCTTACGATATAAATACATTTCATTTTAAACCCTTGCGACATACTTCCTGGTAATGCAAAAAAAGGAAGCACTCTCAATTGACCATAGTGGAAAGTACAGCTATAAATACTAATTAATTATTATTATTAATTAATTATTATTTTATGGTGGTTACAATTGTTTGAGCTTAGTGCTGTCCCCGCAGGTACCATTGAGCATAAAGACAGGCCTTATAAACCTGTGTATGTTTTCACGCAATTGGACATCGAGGGCGGCAAGATCATCTACCGGCCTCCTTCCACCCCACCCCACCTGCAAGAACTCTACCCCTATTCCTTCGCAGGTCGGCAGCACATCGCCGTCGTTCTGGCTTATCAAGACTGAAATCGAAGTCATGTCATCTGTTTACATAGGTTTGTTGCTGATAAACTCTTAACTGCTTTTCTCTCTGCAGGTCTTCCAGAATTCGTGACCTTCAATTTCACAGGTATTACCCATGTAGAGTCAAGCATCCAATCAATCATTTCAAATGTTATTGTTCTGTTCTGTTGGACAATAACTACTCCACTTTAGACTTCATTATCTTTTGCAGTAAGCAAGCTTGCCTAATAATGGAATTTCTTGGTATTCGATGACTAATTAAACCATCGATCCATTCATACATCATCCAAATGCATACCTCGTACAGTCACAGAGCGCCTGGAACCTTTCCCTGGAACAGGCATTTCCTGGTCTGTGCTTGAAGTGTGTTGAGTGTGTTGCGTTGCATACATTTGACACACACATACGTTTGATTCGCCCTTTCAGTGTCAGACGGGGAACGCACCACTCCACCGATACCGTTTGCCATCCATCTGCTGGCCAACCACCAGCAGCCTCCTGTCTTTCAGATCCTGAACCCAGTGCTTGAGGTCAGCCTGGGAGGTAGAGCCCCGATAGGTAAGAGCTGAAGTAGTCTTGGTGTGTCCTTATGCTGCAGAAGCCAGTCGTACAGGTCCGTCTCTGAGAGCCTGCAGTAATTTCCTCACCTCATTCCTTTGACATGCATCATTTTCTCATGAATTTTATTATGCATTGGTATGCATGTATCCCCAGAACGCTAGTTTGGTGTTTAAATATTCATGGAGCTTGTTCTTGTGTTGTGTAGGTGTTCAACAGCTAGATGTAACTGATGCTGACACTGCCCCCGATGACCTGGAATTTCTGCTGGAGGAGACACCTCGGCATGGAACTCTTCTCAAAGTAGACGGTGGTGTTGGGAGTGAGATGGTGAACGGTAAACAGCCCGTGGTCACATGTCCCGCCACCTGTCCCGTGCTGGTCCGTGGATGGCGTTCAGCGCGTGACGATTGTGTTTGATTTTCAGGTGACGCGTTCTCCTTCAGTGACATCACGCGGAGCGTTCTGCAGTATGAGCATGCCGGGATCACGACGGAAAGTGACGCGATTGTATTCACGGTGACGGACGGCTCCTCCGAAGCCACCGTCACGGTGCAGGTCCTGGTGATGGAGGTGAAGGGAGACGGGCCGGAGCGTCACCCTGATGCCCTGCTGTCCATGGAGGTCCCAGAGAAGAGCAGCACCGTCATCACGCGAAGCCACCTGGCTTATGTGGTAAAGCTCATAGCTGTGATGTGCTGTTTCTACAAGCTTTTTGAGTTTCTTGTTAAAAATGTACTTACTGTGCAGGACAACAAATCTCCAGATGAGCAGATTCGATTCCAGATCGTTTCTACCCCCATGTACGGCATCCTGACCAGAACTGACTCTGCATCACATCACAAGGAACTGACAGAGTATTCCATTTTTTCAATGGAGGACATCAATGAGCGCAGTATACGGTATAAATGCCTTTTAAACATAATATCTGTGCTTGTTCCTTTTTGTTTATATGTATCGTTATTTGTATAGGAGGTGCTTCACATTCTTTATCTTAAATTGCAGATATGTTACCTCATTTGAGACTGGGAATCAGCCAGTCACTGATATTTTCCACTTCATCGTCTACGACGGGGAAAACAATCGACTTGATGGCCAGATGTACACCATTACCATAAAACCAGTGGTGAAGCACTCTCCCGTGGTTACAGTTCATGGTGATATCAAGGTAGGTTTGGGACCCTGGAGTGGACCTTCCTGTTCACTGAAATCTGACGTCACAGCAGTCACAGCGTTTAGACTCCTTGTCTGTAAAACATCTTTTAAGCTGATTTAAAAACATCTATTTATTGGACGTAGCTTGCAGTTCAGGGTTAATGGCTTAAGGTCAAGGGACAATGTTGTGAGAATTATAGCGGAAAATGGATTTTATGTGCAGGTTGAAGAAGGAGGCAGAGTGCAGCTGTCTGCTAATCACATCATCGTCAGCGATCCAGACACAGCGAAACAGGAGCTTCTGGTGTGGCTGACCAGTCCTCCAAAGTATGGCTTCATTGAGAACACGAACCGAGGTGAGCTGGCAGCTCAACTGTTAGCGAAACCAGCACATTTCAAATGAGAGATTTTCATTTGTCGTCGAACAGCCTCCGAAACAGTTTCATAACACCGGAGTGGCCGAGCACCAGTGAACTGAACTGTGTTGAACTAACCCTTGTTTTGTCCATCTTGAAGCTGGAGAAACTGGTGGAGCTCAAATCATCAGCCCCGAGGTTCCTTTCTCTGTGGAGGACCTTATGTCAGACCACATCGTCTACGTTCAGAACATCCAGCAGATCACTGACCACCATCACGATGAGTTCAGCTTCTACATCAGTGATGGATATACCCAGACAGAAACTTTCCATATCAACATTAATATCCAGGTAGAGTTTTCTAATGTTTTAACATTGTATTATTTTAAATAGAGGCATTTCTTGCCATATTTTTAGTTTGGAGCTCTAGAGCAGATAGTAAGCATCGTGAAAGACTTATAGCCACAATATGAAAAATACAAATTTGTTTAAATTAAGGTTGCTGTCTGGTTGGGTTTAATTAATCATACTGTAACTTAATAGTGGAGGATTTTCATATTGCCCTGCAAGACTGTCAAAACAATATATTTGTTGACTAGTTTATAAAAAAAAACTCAGATGGTTGTTATATGAATTAAAAAAGAAACATATTTACAATTGAAGGGGGTAACTTAATGAAAGTAAAATTTTAAATTTGCTTGAATGTATATGTTTTAGTCAAAAATATTGTTCTGTTGACTTACAAATGGTATATATTATCAACAACCTGCCTTCATAGCAAAGTAAGGAAGAAAAGACCCCCCTAATCTCTGTGAGTAACATCCAAGTGGACAAGAGCTCTGGGGTGGTCATCACAAACTCCTCCCTTATGGTTCTGGGCCGTGACCTCCCAGGGAACGAGGTCATCTTCACAGTCACTAAGAAGCCCTCCTACGGTATGGTCTGTCTAATGACACACGCTGAGAAAGATACCGCTTTTTAATGCACTTGAAGACCCGCATGATTATGACAGTAATTACATGTTTATGGCAGAACATATAGATATATTATTTCACCACCGATGACTGGAATTGTGAATGTACATAAGACATTGAGCCAAAGTAGAAGCAAAAAAGCAGATTTTTCTTTGAATTTTATCATGGGTTCTGGGTGTGGGTGCTGTGTTTATCTAGAACATTAGTAACTGGTTTCAGTGGTGCTGTGTTTA
>JABFEB020000040.1:21927121-21938778 GCA_019775895.2 Stomatorhinus ivindoensis
GACGCAGTGGTACTCTCTTTGATGTGTGTGTTACGTGTTTGACGCAGTGGTACTCTCTTTGATGTGTGTGTTACGTGGGTAGGTGCTGGACAGCATTTATTTCAGCCGTCGCTTCCATGTGCGCTGCGTGGCCCAAGCCCGGGACAAGGCCGGACACCTGGGTACTCCACTCAGGAGTAACATCGTCATAATCAGCACCGAAGGCTCCATCTGCCACACGCCAGTCACTACAGGAACTGCTCGAGGCTTCCAGGCTCAGTCATTCATCGCTACTCTCAAGTACCTGGACGTCAAGCACAAGGAGCATCCAAACAGGTGAGCGCGGTCATGTGACCTGACGGGTATGAACCTTCTCAGCTGCGGGGGAGGGTTGTTAACGAGATCATGCTAAGCCTCTGAGAAAGGGGCAGGGAAAGCAGCAGAACTGGCTTCCGCTTTGTATTTAAGTGGTGACGCATTTTTGCCCTTTCAATGTAAATGCATATGGGCAGTGTAAGCATCACAGAAATGAGGAAACTAGTTACAGTTAATGCAGGTAATGTTTACGTTGCAGGATTCACATTACAGTGCAGATCCCTCATCAGGATGGCATGTTCCCCTTGGTGTCAACCTTGCCCCTTCACAACCTACACTTCCTTCTCTCTGAGTCTATCTACCGTCACCAGCACATCTGTTCCAACCTTGTTACCCTCAAAGATCTTGAGGGTATCTCAGGTAAGGAGGGTCAGAGGTGAAAGCTTCTGGTCCAGAAAGAAAAAAATCCTGGCCAGGATTTTGTTTCAACCAACCAGTTGAGTGTCAAGAGTCATAGAGTACTCAACTGATTGGCTGAAACAAAATCATGGTGTGGATTGTTACTTTCTGGATCTGAAATTTCCACCTCTTAGGAGGGTTGAGTGCGTCTTTTGATGTCAGAGTACGTTACATTTGGAAGTAAAGTGATAATTTAAAATGGCAAGAACAGTGTTAGCAACAGTGATCATTTAATTTTAAAAAGATATTTTATTAAAGCCATTTGCCAAATATAATTCAAATTTTTTTTATGAACAACAAACTAGACAGTATTAGTATCTGAATTTGCTATGCAAATATTTTTTAACCAAATGATTAAGTTCGCTGTCCACCCATCTATTGCCCACCCTGCTTATCCACTACAGGGCACGGTGATAATGTGTGGGATTCTCTGTTTCCATCTCAGAGGCAGGCTTCCTGGAGGACGTGGCCTATGACAGCATTTCCCTGGGTCCTGGCTACGACCGGCCTTTCCAGTTTAACCCAGATATTAGAGAGTCTAAGACCATTCAGCTGTACAAACACCTCAATCTGAAGAACTGCATCTGGACTTTTGAGGCGTTCTACGACATGACCGAACTGATCGACGTCTGCGGGGGCACAGTCACGGCTGACTTTCAGGTGTGTCTCTGACTTCACCACACATTGGCTTGGGTCACATGAACTCATTTGAACCTTCTGTCTTTGTGTGCTGTGACAGGTGAGGGACTCAACCCAGTCCTTCCTTACAGTGCAAGTGCCACTTTATGTGTCCTACATCTACGTGACAGCACCAAGGGGCTGGGCCTCACTGGAGCATCACACTGAGATGGAGTTTTCCTTCTTTTATGATACCATACTTTGGAGGACAGGTAAACATGCACAGGCCTAGAAATGTTATAGAGATTTGTTAAACTCTACAGACTTTTTTTCTTAAGCATTTCCTTAATTGACTTACCATAAATGACTAACTACACCTCTGCCTATCTCTAACGAACTGCACAAATGTGTCCATAAACATATTTTCCCACTGTCTTATCAGGAATCCAGACTGACAGCGTGCTGTCTGCCAGACTGCAGATTCTCAGGATCTACATTAGAGAGGATGGACGTCTGGTGATTGAGTTTAAAACTCATGCCAAATTCAGAGGTGACTTACCCAGAAACTTATTTCTGCTGAGGCTGAATGAACTGCATGAGCAGACTGAACTGCATACTGTGTTTTATGCTACTGCATTTTCCAGGTCACTTTGTCATGGAGCACCACACTCTCCCTGGTCATAAGTCACAGCTCATGGCTCCTGACCCGCTGGGGGGTATGCACTTTGACCTGCAGCTGCTATGGAGTGCCCAGACCTTTGACTCACCTTACCAGCTGTGGAGGGCCACCAGTTCCTATAGCAGGTCAGCAAGGATTCCTAGGTCACAGAGCTTCTGGCATGTCAGCACCAGTCACGAGACCTTCTCATTTCACATGGTCCTGGTGTTTTTCTTGTGATGTGACTCAGGAAGGATTACTCTGGAGAATACACGGCCTTTCTCATACCCTGCACCGTGCAGCCTACTCAGCCGTGGATCGACCCAGGAGACAAGCCCCTGTCCTGCACGGCACACGCCCCAGAAAGGTATGTCACTCCAATGCAGGCTCACAGTAAATGAGATTCTTTCAGAGAATGGATTCTCATTTAGGAAAAATGTTATTTAGATGAACTATATACTTTTTGACATTAGTGGTGTGTATCTTACTATTGGTGTATAACCAGTTTTATTCCCCTACACTGTCCACCTTACCCAAATGGCATCACACACAACCCTCATCTTTTACCTTACTGGTGATGAGCCCACAAGATAGCTGCACTGATTGTCCATAACAAGCGCTGTATTTGAACACAAGGACGCTCATAAGGGAACATGTTACCAGAGCACCTTGACTTTATGGTTGTGTTGTTTGGACACTGGGGTGATAAGAGAGGCTAGGCTGTTAACCAGTTGCCGCTTGGTGAGTTGGATTCGGTGCATAAGGAGGTCAGACGGGCCTTGACAACCCAGATGAGCAATTAGGGTTTGCTGGGAATGTCTGGCAAAAGCTTCTATACTAGATTAATTCAGCTCACACCAGCAGGAACCTTTTACTGCGTACTAAGTGGGGCCGGCGACATTCAGTCTCAATAGACCTAGTTTAAGGGCTCAGACGTTGGAGCGGCTGCCAAGAGTCTGTCATGTGGGAACCCAAGGACTTGCCGGTAGACGATAAGGAAAGCTGCCGAGCCGAATAAGGATGAGTTCAGGCAGTGTTTGCATGGGCGCTCACTGACACTGCCGTATGTTCTATGACCAAAAGAATCTGATGTCACAAACCAGCTTCTTTTGCAGGTTCCTTGTTCCTATCGCCTTCCAGCAGACCAACCGTCCAGTTCCTGTTGTCTACTCCCTAAACACTGAGTTTCAACTGTGCAACAATGAGAAGATTTTCATGATGGATCCCGCCAAGTCGGTTGTGTCCATGGCTGAGATGGATTATAAAGGAGCCTTCTCCATGGGTAATCAACTGTATGAAGATGCGTATCCTCATGTGTAGCAGAAAACACTATTACTCCAAGTTCACGAGGCATTTAGTAGCGTCTTGCAGTAAGGGGCACATTTTTCTGTTAACTTTATGATTAACCTTTTTTTCTCTCAGGCCAGACGCTCTATGGCCGGGTGCTCTGGAACCCAGAGCAGAACCTGAATGCGGCCTACAAACTCCAGCTGGAAAAGGTCTACTTATGCACTGGAAGGGATGGATATGTGCCCTACTTTGACCCCACTGGCACGCTGTACAATGAGGGCCCGCAGTATGGCTGCATTCAGCCAAACAAACACCTCAAACACAGATTCCTGCTGCTGGTGCGTTCCGATGCTGGTACATTATATAGTGTTCACATAAAGTCTTTGGACGCTCAATTAATTCTGTAACAATATTGCTAATTTATTGATTTCACAACAAATGTCCATTGACAAGGTATGCATAATATCTGAAGATATCTTCTGGACAGACTTGTTCTTTTTATTTTCATAATTTAACTGACTCGTTCAGTTATGTTCTTGCCATGTTGCTGATAATTGCAGTCATAGTCATTGGCACCCAAAGGGATAGTAAACACAAATCATGTTTCATATTAATGCAAAGGTATCACTAATTAAAAAACACCTATAAAGACTGCTTGACAGTGAACTTTCAACTGAGAACAGCTCGTTTAGTACTAGAATTGGTGTTTCAGTTTATTACTATTTAAACTGAATGTTTACTTAAAACTGCTGGTTGTTTCTTATGTGATATATATTTTTTTGTTGCTGAATTTAGCAAGTGTCCCAGAACTTTCTGTGAGTGTTGTAAACAGAAACACAGACGCAAGATAATGCCCTTAACCACTTCAAATGCTAACTCACATTAAATGCTATGATGCCTTAAATTTTATGCAGTTGTCATAGTATTTCAATTCTTTAACTGTAGGACCGAAAACAGCCAGAGGTGTGTGATCGGTATTTCCACGACGTCCCATTCGAAGCCAGCTTTGCCTCTGACATTCCGGAGCTGCATCCCATGACATTAATGCCAGGCGTGGATGGATTCACAGTGAAGGTGGACGCACTTTACAAGGTCAGTGATGCACTCATTCTTGTATGCGATCCTCACAGGTCTTGACAGCGTTTTCACTACCTGCCTTAATGTATTCACTGTGATACAGGTGGAAGCAGGACATCAGTGGTACCTGCAGGTAATCTATGTGATCGGCCCAGAGTCCATCTCTGGTCCAAGAATTCAACGTTCGTTGACTTACCTGATGAGAAGGGATCGCAGAGATCTGGTGGACAGGACAGGGCGGCTGACCCTGGATGAGTCACTTATCTATGACAATGAGGGTGATCAAGTGAAGAATGGTACAAACATGAAGACGCTGCGGCTGGAAGTGCAGCCGTCTGTAACCTTCAGCCCTCAAGCTGATGGTTCCCTTACTGGAGGGTTGGCAGCTGCTTCCCTGCTTCTGCTTGTCTGTCTGGCTTCCTGCTTCCTCTTAAGGAAATGTCGCCGGAAAGGGAAGAAGCTGTCTCTAAAGAATGGGGCAAAGGAGTACCCTCTAAACACCAAAGTAGAGGTTTTCCCTGCGAATGCAAAAGAACAGAAGAACTTCAACAACAAACATTGCACTGTGACAAATGTCAACATCCTCAATAAAAACCAGGAGGCTTACAAAGTCAACAGTGTCAAGGTCAAGCAGGTCAACTTGAAGGTCAAACTTCACAACAACTTGAATGATGGCACAGAGGTCTGACAATACACAAGTGTATATTGTGAAAGGCACATTTCCTTTCATTGTAATGGAAAAGATACTGTATTGTATTTTTATACATGAACATGGGAATTATTCTTGATCATATTTACAGTGCAAATCATTTACCAACTGCGCTACCTCACAAGAGCAAAGACCTGTTGCCTAATTCATAGCTTTTGAAGACATTTTTGGTGTCCTCAGTTGAACGCTAGTTGGTCCTGGGAGTTTACTTTTACATTTTAACATTGCAATGGCAGCTCACTCGCTTTCTCCTGTTTTGATAAAGTGTTCCTTTCTCAAGTTGCATAGTCCCTTTCTGACGTCATAAGCAGTACGGTTGGTGTCAGCATTCAGCTCATGATTAAGTGCAAAACACTGGCAGCTCTTGTGATATTTGTGAATCTATTAAAGTGCAATTATGTGCCAGCAGTCCATTGGAGTTTTGCTATCAGGTCCATTTCACTTGACAGCTCCTTTACAGTTTCACACAGTATTCATGCATGCAGCTCCAAACACTAATCAATCATTGAAATCAATTAAAAAATAAAAGCATTACATATTATTGTGATCTTCAGTTCATATGACAAAATATAAATGGCTGCTTTTAAAGTTGTATTTTTTGTTCCCGAAATCAAAGTAGATGGGAGAGATTGGCTTGACATGCCTAGCTAGATTAGAGGCTGCAGTCATTCTGAAATGATGCATTTTTTTTATTTTTTAAACATCAAATGTCAGTGTTTTATACCATTGTGCCTGGCCTCTCTGGTACATGAATTTCACCAAAACAAATAAGATGGCCTTACTCTTTTTTTAAGTGTTTACTTATTCCTGTGATCAGTTTCAGGCTACAATATTGTGCTTTTGAAACTTGTTTGTTACTTTTAGCATAATTTTATATTACCTTAATATAATGGATTACATATGTGACATTTTTATCTTCCGCAGAATGGTCTGTAATTTCCATGGTGGAAGTATTACAGTTCTCAGCAATAATGCATCATTTAAATATTTTAATCACTCTATCTTCCCTGAATACATCACAGTAAAGGATCATTCAAGTTGGTGTTTGTATTTGTTTAGAATTGTATGTTTTTTTAGTACACTAGTTCACTGCAGGGAATGTTACAGAACCATAAAGGCGGATGAGCAAATACCAGAACGTCCTGGTCCTGTCATTCACAAGGAATAACAGTGCTGTAATGATGATGCCTGTATTATGTGCCTTTTAATAATAAAATATAAATCACGTTAATGCCGTGCTTTTTTGTAAACTTGAATTACCTACTTAGAGTAATAACTTCTCTAATTGGATCCATAATACTCATTACACACACACACATATAGTGTAACACTGCAGTTTTACACCCTCTGGACTGTTGGTTTAATTCCCATCTCTGTGTCTTTGTGGAGTTTGCATGTTCTACCCATGTTTGCATTTCCTTCCACCATCCAAAAAAAAGACACATGCAACTGCACAGCCCTGGAAAGGCCAACCAATACCATACACATACAATATATAAATTACAGCATTACTAATCAATGTCACTATATTTGTGAGCCTCTGTCTATCACAGCTTGAACTGGCATCTCTACTCACACAGAGCTGGGCTGGATTCAAAGCTATAAGAACATTTGAGCAGCGCTCGGCCAGGACTAGCCATAACTATCAACCGGGGGTCAGGGGCCAGAACTACCCACTGAGGTATGATCTCACCCTCAAAGCCAAACAAGTCAGTCTGCTGTTTTCACACATACCCTTTGCAGTATCAGGAGATCCATGTTCTAGTCGACTGCATCATATGTTGACACATTGTTTCAAAATGAGGCACACCATTATATTTTTCAATATAGGATGGCTGGCAACTCTAGATTTAGAATTTTATTAAACAAAGTTAGTTGAGGCCCGTTTTTAGCGGAGACCCCTGGGTTTACGCCTGGGTAAACCCGTGGATTAAAGCGCCCTTGCCTGTCATCATAGATATAAGTTTCCGTAAATTAAACAGGCATATTGCATGAAAACATTAACTTTGACTCTGTAAACTACAGGTAAAATATACAATGCATTTATGTCCCATTTAAGTCTAAGTTCTGATGGAAGCATAATACTACCGGTTACTGAAAATTACTTGGCTCAACTGACTTCGTGTGCTTCGTGTGAAATTCGTTGTTATGCACTTTTTTCAATTAATTAAATCGAAATAGACGTAAACCAATGCCATATACACTGGCATGAACTTTAAATGTACATCTATAATAAAATACAAAAAAACGAATATTGAAAGGTTTAAATAGTTTTTAAAAACATATAATTAAAACATTAAGGCGTACTTGGTTTCTATTATAATTGCGTAAATATAATCCCATTTAAAGAAAATCAGAGGCAAATGGCATAACGCTTCATCCTTTCTTTCGCAGCTGAACAGAATGAACTACAAACAAAGGACCAAGATTTTATTCTACCTTTTCAGAGGACCGTTTTATTACAGGGTGCAGGGTGGGACGAGTAGAGTTGGGATGTCAATGGAGCGCATTGGATAATAACAAACCAATCATTACATAGGGAAGGTCCAGGACATTGTGTTAGGTTGTTAATCAGGCGTGATGGGTAACAACAAACGAATTATTGAAATGGGGCGGGCAAAAAATGTGTGTTTTTGGTGTCATTCGGGCGCATTGGGTAATACCAAACCAAGCGACACAACGGGAAAAGCAGGACAGATGTCAGCAATGCTGTCAATCACACCTATTGTTTAACTAGAAACCAATCAGTACAATGGGAGGGGCGGGACTAAGCTGTGTTAGGTTGTCAATCAGGCGCATTGGGTAACAACAAGCCGCCCACCTTTGTGCCGACAGAGAATCACGGGAGTTGGAAGTTTCAGGGGGTGGAACGGGAGGAACATGCGAAGCTGAGGGCAGCTAATAGGGTTTGGCTGTTTGTTACTCGGTTAGGGAGGGAGAGTGCGGCGGTACATGTGTGATGGTCAGCGAGGTAGCCTTCGTGTGAGTCGCTCGGAGTCGCTGCGGCTGGCCTGTATTTCCGTACCGAGTACTGACACTAGCTAACTGTAGCTAACCTTAGCTAAGTGTAGCTAACTGTACCGTGTTCTGGCTGCTTAGCGCGTTAGCTCAGCACAAAGGGGAAGTGAGGCAGCAGCGCAGGGGCTCTTTCCCCTGGTACCGTGTTGTTGGAGGTGCGGGGCTCCGTGCTCGTTGTTCACAGAGCTGCCGATAGCCGTCTTGGGCTAAAGCCTGTCTCCGCTCCTGCGGCCGGCCCGCGAAGGAGCGCCTCAACGCCCCGGATCTCAGGCTGTGGCGGAGTATGCGAAGCAGGAGGCGCACGTCGCTGAGATGAGGACAGGGGGGAAGTTGTAGAAACCCGGGCATTACTGTGCGCTTTCGGCCGCCGTCTTGACGTGCCAGAACCGGGACGAGGATGAAGAAGTTCTCCCGCATGCCGAGGTCCGAGAGCGGCGGGCCAGGCGGGGGCTGCGGCTCAGGCTCCTCTTCGGGAGTCTCCAGCTACATCGGGAGGGTGTTCGCCGTGGGCCGGTACCAGGTCACCGTGGAGGAGCTCATCGCGGAAGGTAGGGCGACGCCTCCGTCGGGCTCTGTGCGCTAACGGCCCTGTACAGATGTCACGCGAAATGTTTTCAGCTCCGTGTTCGGTGGCTGATTTCGCGGCCGGACCAACGCCTCCTCCCTTGTCTAACTGCCGTAACGGTCCCGTTACTCTGTCCTTCGTGATACTGCTACCTTTCATAACCTCTTTGAAATGGCTCTGGAACCAACCGAGGTTATTTTATCGTGCCATTAGTATGGGTTACCTTACACACACACACACAAACACACACACACAAATTGCTACAACTTGCTCAGCATTAGTGCTTAAAATGTTAAGAGCTGTTTCACGGAGGCTTTCTTGTAAACGCCTCACCTGTGACTTGAAAACTACATGCAATTTCAGTAACTTTCAATAAGAAGAATACGAAATGAGAGAAAGTGGAAAAAGTCGGTCCTCTTAGAAAATGTTGACTTTCATCTCATGGCTCCAGGGACCCATGTCCTTAATGAGGAAATGCTGCAATGTGTCTTTTTGTGGAGTATGTTTTAAAAATAATTTTAAAAGCTTAACGTTTTTCCTGGTTGTCTTTGTGGCGTGATGTAATGAGTCTCGGGGGATATCAGTTCTGACAATTCAGTTCTCTGCTGTTCCCTGTAGTCTCCCAAATGTTTTTTTTTGTTTTTTACAGTGCTGGGACAGCTGACCACACTGGACATAATACTTGTATTCCATAAATATCTCTTGTAAATAGCTTAAATGTTTTGCACTATATGCATTGTTGCATTGTCCAGGAACTGTGTAATTTTTCTTTTTGACATCTGCCTGAGTAAGATTGTGACTGAGTAAAACAGTGATGTCTCTGTACTGGCTGATTATGTTGTTGGTTATTCTTCATTTTTTTTACATGAGCTGTTTATAGCCTTATTTGAGATTTGATCACTACAGTATCACGGCATGCATGTGAACGTGCACCGCTGCATGAAAGGAGGTCACAGTGCATATCTGTCAGTTTGCTGAAGATCTGTGTAGATTATGCCACGCCAGGGGTACCTTTCCTGCACTTTGGTTCAGAGCTGTAATCCTCAGAGCCTAATAAACTGACTCCCTTAATGTGACTTTGCCATGTCTAATAGACTCTTCATGCTGCCATGCTCTCTCTCTAGATAGGAGTTAACTGTCCACATTACAGGATGCATCTGTCCCTCTCTCTCGCACTCTCTATTTTTCCCCTGCCCCCCTCCTTTTCAGTCATTGGCTCTATTAACGAGACAACAGTTTTGTTTCCTTCCTCAATTTCTGTTGTTAGCAACATGCGGTTGGTGGTTTGTGGGGGGGGTGCTGGGGGCATGGTTGCTTACTGTTTGTTTGGCTTGTAGTGTTTCAGACTGACATAGCTAGAAAACATTTTATGAATATGGGTATTGCAGTATAAAGGCCTTTTTTTAGAATCACAAACAGCTCAGTAGGTAGTCCATTCGGTCGCTTCCCCTTACTCTGACATGTTGATAAACAGGTTCTCTGCTGAAAAATCTGGCGTATACCTGTCCAAATGACTAACGTTCATTTGCCCTTTATGCTGGTTACAAAACCGCTCTTTCGTTTTGCAGCCAGGAAGCCTGCTTCACATGCACAGTGATTCCTTTACACTCTGCTCTGTTTTTAAAATGTGTCCTTTGCCTGTGGCCATTGGCTTTTTAAATGCTGTTTGCTTTATTTTGCCCCCCCCCCCCAAGTGTGTCTCATGCCTGTTGAGCTAGAGCAGGCTTGAGTTTTTGCCCCTACTTGTAACCTGGGACCTGTATATACCGCTTCAGCTGCATAGCTCTGTGTGACATCACATGATAGGTTAAGCAGTTTTGTATGGAGTCTTCAGATATTCATATGTGCTATCTTTCCCGCTAGTACAGTCATAGCAGAATAAAGTGTGTTTATGTATTTCCTCGTGCATAGATAATTAAATTGTACCCTTTGTTTTGAACTGCAGCTATGCATTTGTGTTACTTTAGGTTTAATAGTAACATCATTGTTCTGTTTCAGTGAGTATTTTAAATTCCTGAAGCGGATGCCAATAGGGTCTGTTACGAACAGAGCTTGGTCAGGGTGACTGTTTGTTTCTGCAGTGGCCAATGAGAATGTATTGCATCAACCATAATTGCATACTGTATCAGTCCTGAATGGATGGATTGTCCCCCAACTGTTCTGTCCCATTCTTTATATGAAGAATACTGGTACCATGCAGTCCTCAGTCCCACATTGGAGGTTGTTTCCTTTGTATTGGCTTATTGAGGCGTACTGTTTTGCATTTCTCCATAAATATTTAAACTGTTATCTGATGAGACAAACATTTAGGATGATGTGGTAACAGCAGGGACAGTATGGTGCAACTGTGCTTTTGTAGAACAGGAACTTGTATGAGCTTGTAGGAAAATGAGCTCTTAAACATCATTTGGGTCTGTGTTGCCTGAAAGCACTTCTCATTAAATTCATGATTGCAGTGATTTTAAACGAGTCCAGAAACTTACTTTTATTAAGCAGATCCTTTTGTCTAGAGCGACATAGAAGTGAGGGTCGGAGGTCAGGTGCAGCCAGTGTCCCTGGAGTAGTTGTGGCCATCTTTGTGGCTGCTGCTGTTATTACGTATGTTTTGACATTAAGGGTTCATGCACCAAAGGCCCTGCATTCATAATTGTGAGATGAGTAATTTTTATAGCTATTACTCTTCCCAGTGATTTGAGGGGGAAAAAATAGTCAAATATTGATTGGGGCATTTATCTGACATTTCAGGTTCTGACTGGCACCCCTCATTACGTTTAAAAATCCATATTTCTATGGAATTTTCCTTCAGCCTTGGTGGTAGTGTTGCTTGGGAAATTCTGGAATTATATGTGAAAATGTCCTGAAGATGACTACCACATATGCTTTGGTTTTGTCAGTTAAAAATTTTGTTCATAAAATTTTGTTAAAATTATGTTTGCCACTAATAACTGATATTCTTTGGATTAATCTAT
>JABFEB020000040.1:21938878-21952690 GCA_019775895.2 Stomatorhinus ivindoensis
AGTTAAAAATTTTGTTCATAAAATTTTGTTAAAATTATGTTTGCCACTAATAACTGATATTCTTTGGATTAATCTATCGACTATTTTTCAGATTAGTGGATTAATCTAAATGATTAATTTTCCTCCAGAAAATCCAATAGACCATTTAGGTTAATTTTATTTTGACAACAACAAACTGTATGTTATTCCAGGGCTTTAGATAGTGGGCGCCGGCTTTTCAGCGCTATACAGCCATTTTTTTTTGCCCACAATTCAATGAGCAAATTAGCAGTATAGCCTAAAATATTGAGATGTTTATTGTTATACCCAAACGTTGTTAATCTGTATAAGTTAGGCGTGTCTTTGTGCTTATTGGAAAAAAGGAACAAGAAAAGGACAGCTCAGCAACCACAAGATCTCCTAAAAGAGGAGATATTGTGGGTAAACAAGGCAGAACGTTGGTGGTGGTGGTGTGGCTTTTTGCCGATTTAAAGTCCGACGTTTTTTTGTAAATTCATTATTTCTGGTCACAAATGATTTCTTTTCTAGTTTACGATAAACTGGTCCCAACATGCCTAATCCACATAAACACGCACTGGCACTGCCAATCCACGTAAAATAAGCCCAGATTTTAGCCTAAACATTTTCACTAAGACTTCAATGGCGAATCAAAGGGAGCAGCAGACAATGTTATGGCTTTCATAATGAGTATATTTAGTAGATACCCGTACTTATAGTAATTTACTAAACATGAATAGGCAACACTTACGGTGGTTTTGTTTATTCTATCAGCTAATCCTGGCAGGCCTAGTTAAAATATGTCCAAATCATGAACTAGGTTTTGTTTAGGCAGCTCCGGATCTTTGAAATAACTGAAATATCTTTTAGAAAGGGGTTACAACATTGTAGATTATATACAAGCTCCTTTTATAAAATAACATCTTATGTCAGAGAATACTTCTTGTAATATTTCATATTATACATTTAGAGCTGACATGCACAGTGTAATTTATAGTCAAGGATTGACAACTGGTATGCAAATACGCATTCACTTTTTAAATGTGATACGTGCAGCAATCAATTGTTGTAACAGGATGAATGCGTACGTATTTTATGTGTATTTGCGGCGATAAGATATTGTGCGTTTTAACCTTTTATATACTAATTCGTGCTTAATTTGCGGTATATAGGTTAAAATGCATGGTAATTTGTAATTTCAACAAAAATGCACATAAAATACGTACTTATTTGCACTGTTATAGTAACCAATTATTATCGCTGTTAAAGGTGATTTGTGTACCTATCTACCCTTTATGTCAATCCCTGTTTATGGATCAGGCCACTGGGGCGTATACAAAAGAATGGGTGAATTGTTACAAAGGCTGTTTGGAAAGTCTATTGAACTTCAGCTAAATGCTTTAAATTTTGAATAGAATGTCATGTATTGAATGATATGATGACTGCCATACCCAAGTCAAATAAGATGTACAATTGCAATTCTTCATGCAAATATGGAATAAATAAGTTGACTTGAACCTGGAATTGCTTTTTCATCCACTGCTTTTTTTGTGGGAATATTGGCTCTGCGTCTGTTTCACAAAGCAGGATTTCTTGCTTAGCCAGATAACTTGCCAGATTTTAGATAGTCTGGGCTAAATAGACCTTATTTTAATCAATTTACATTTAGCCCAGATTACCTTAAATCTGGCAAGTTATCTGGCTAAGCAAGTAATCCTGCTTTGTGAAACAGACCCCTGGACTTTATGTAGGGACAAACTGGGGTTTCCTGGGTTCTTCTGCTCTTCATTGCTTTCCAGTAACATCTCCAGTTGGCTGGGTGCCTACACAGCTACAGGTGAAATACAGCAAATGGCCATGTCACATTTGAAGCCTTCAACCTGCAGAGGAACAGGACAGGTAGATTATAGCACAATCAGAGACGGAGTGTTTTGGTCTACATGCCACCCAAGATGGCACGAGCATGTGGCTTAAAGGGGAAGGGTATATGCATGATTGGTTATTCCAGGTTGGCACTTTCCAGTTCTGGTAACTCGCTGTTCGTGCTGGCTTTTTGTTGTAATTTCGTTTGTGCTCCTTACAGCTGTGTGATATTGCATTGCGATACGTGACATTTCCCTGAGTAATACTGTGATATTCTTAAAACAAAGATTACCTGAAACAAAGGTAAAGTATCAGATAAATTGATATTGCTGAGAGAATTCAACAAACGTAAATCAGTGCCAAGCGAATGCGATGTGATTATTATGCATGAGCACACCTCGATGTTACTGAAATGAAATATTGTGCAGCCCTAATGTTATTGCATATTGTATTTTTCTTGTCATTTGATACAGCAAGAGAAAATCAGTGGACTTCAGTCTAAGCTAAGTTCAGTACTAATTTATTATGTTTTGATAATTTATGATTCTGGCTTCCGTTTTCATTTTAGCTTGTACTCTTGATTTAGCTTGCCTCTTCCACTCGTGGAGCATGTGGCACTCCTCTGGTCTTAGGGCTGGACAGTTAATTGAATTTTAATTATGATTTTGGCATGCAACAGTTATCAAAACAATATCAAGATAAAACCATTGTGCCGCATTTTGTTTTTCTATTGTTACAAACCCACCGTACCCTTTCCCAGCCAATTTTGTATCTCACTTTAATTTTAAGGAAATCCACTGTTAAAAAGAGAAGTTCTGTTTTGTGTGGGGTCATAATTGAGCAGCCCTATCTGGTCTTGGCCTGCATGCTTTCTATGGAACTTTAGGACCAGCAGGGACTTGTAGCTTGTGTGCCTGGATGTATCTTGTTTGCAGACAATACCTGTAGTTTCAGTTGTTCACATCAAGGACTGTTTATGAAATAAGGTTATATTCAAACTCACTTGGAGAATTCTGGAAATTCTTGTGCTATTTAAGCTGAACTTGGTTTAAGCTTTTAGTAAGTCACATTTGAGCTTTAGAGACAATTAAAATTACAGAAGAGGAACCTTCAGCATTTTGCTTGATCAGTTGCAATGCTTTCATTCTTCCCACATTGCATCTTCCAGTCTTCTTCCTGTTTTTTTTCTTGCTGCCTGGTAACTTCTTTATGTTGCAATCATGGAGTTTTAAATCCTGTAAAGCTCAACAGGAAGTGTGTTGCATAATGATCTTTAAGGCTCCTTATTTGTCTTTCCCCGTTTAACAACATTGTTATATTCTAAGATTTGCTCGGAAATCAGTCTCCAACATTAAGAGATGCCTGTATTCTAAATCATCCATATAATAATCACAAGCTTTTGTGGAAGGCAACAGTAGAGCAGAGAGAGTTCCCACATTGCCCACATTGTAACTATTCTACCAGGAACGTGGTGTTATACATAGGATTCCCTTGACTGTAGGGTGCCATCCATTAGTATACAGACTTTGTGCTAAAATCCATGCCACATAAACAGGCATTTGATGGGACAGTTGTTCGGCTGCAGCATCATTCTCTCAGTGGTCTCGACACAGTTTTAGCAATTGACCATTATTGTTATAATACATTAAATTTGAAGCCATTTTCTGCACTCGTTATTCTTCGGTTCGATTGTTCTGTTGTGTTAAAGTAAACTTTGAGTGTTGCTGGGGAGAAAGGCAGTTAAAATGTAACTTGGGAAGTTGAACAAGTTTACCTAACAAGCAGTGTTTGTGAGAAAACAAGTGAACTTTGTCTAACAAGTGATTCCTGTACCATCAGTCTTGGGAGTTTATTGTCCAAAGAGGTTATGTACAGCAGTTTGTGTGCTACTTAATACACTCCTTTATGATAAACATACATTGAAAGACTTTATAAAAATCTTTTCTGAGTCCTTTCAAAGACTGTCTAACGCCCTCTCACATCTAAAGACAATGTATCATTAGTCAGAGTTTTCTCACAGACTATGATTTTGCAAAGACTGGGGATCTTGCAGGATCATTGTTTGCAAGACTGCAAACTGGATTCCTTTTGAGATTATTTCCCAATATGCTCTTGGTAGAAATTTACAGAAAGAGAAAAATTGTTGAACAAATGGAGCTGAAA
Source organism: Stomatorhinus ivindoensis (assembly GCA_019775895.2). Lineage (NCBI taxonomy): Eukaryota > Metazoa > Chordata > Actinopteri > Osteoglossiformes > Mormyridae > Stomatorhinus > Stomatorhinus ivindoensis. The sequence continues at coordinate 21,942,902 of JABFEB020000040.1, forward strand.
TATAAGCAGCTTTTGACCACAGCTGCTCTTGTTTCATTACAGAAATGGTTTGAGATTACTGAGATCCCGTTTTGCTGCTTCCTCTCTAGTGCTGGAGAGAGCTCATCTATTGGTTGTTGATAATGTCCACATCACTATTTAGTTGAACCAAGACTAAGTAACTATGATAATGATTTCAGAATGTTGGCTTCTAAGGCCCAGGAATGGTGTTAAAACAGTGATATCAAAGAGATATTGATCACGGTTCTCATATCTGACTGTGGAACGATGTATATGTATTTGGTAATAATGGGCTTGCATTCCAGCCTTCAGATAAAGGCTAATGAACTGGTGTGAAGAACCTGCCTCTTTAGCCAAATTAAACTTGAGATTGTAGCAAATATGCAGCAGCTGCATTGTAATGAGGTGCTACCACCTTAAGATCAGGGCTTGGGCTGGACAATGTAAACAAGAGACACACTCGTGATCGTCAAAAAATTTATCAAAGTTTCTCATTTTTAAAATTTACTCTGTCGATAAGGATCGTTGCCTGGTGTCAGCCTATTTTTAAAGAAACCAATGCAATTCCAACCATCTATGGTATTCTATTAAGAAAGAACAACATACAAATGCACAGCAAGGGTGGTTGAGTTAGCAGAGCACTCCTCTGCTATTGTTTTCACAGTACATGTGAGTCATGGAAGGAATGATCACTCCCTCAGAAAAGAACTGAAGAAAGTGACTGAGCAGCATCTATAATGTCCTTTTTGAAAAGGAGATATTGTGGATAAATAAGGTGAAAGACATCAGTGGTGTGGCAGGACTTTGAATAACATTTAAGATCCAACATGCAACAGAACGGTGCTCTGTATTGTAAATTATCCTGTAAACTTGTCAACCAGTAGTATCGCCATCCAGTAGAACATACAGAAAGCATGCATTTACACTTGCAAATGCCAATAGTGACACCTGTCCTCTAAGTGGCAGCTAAGCACTCCGCGGAAAAAGGCCCCGCAACAAGCTGTACTTTCTGCATTTTCTAGGGTTAATAGCCAATGAAAAAAAGTTTATTTTTGTATGAGTTATTTCTTAAACATTTCATTCCATTACATTTGTCGTAATTTTTCATGCTTTCAGTCTGTTTTAATGGGAATCCTACAGGAATTTTAAGCAAAAATGGAGCTTTTAAGAAATATGTGTTGAATTACATTGTGAATTATCAATATTGACTCATTTGGAGGGGGTTATGATAAAAATGTCTTTCTGTCACCCAGCCCTATTCAGGACTATCAGAAAGAAATGAAGAACCTCAATTTTTGGTATTTGCATTACTGCTCAGTGAAAGACCTTTATTTTGAAGCATTATTATGTCCAATCAATTACCAACAGCCTCTCACAAGTGGTGGGATACAGCTGCTGGTTCATGCCTTTCTTGTTTCTAAGTCTTATGCCTTGTGCTTTTGTGGCTGTGGAATGTTGAGGGGTCTGTATTTTTCATATCTAGTCTGGTCCTATGCCATGCTATGTATTTCAGACCATAAAATCAGTAATTTGCACCGATCATTTTCCAACGAATTTTTTCATTGTGCCTCTCCTGTTACCCCCCCCCTATGCCTTGCTTCTTAATACTGTTTAACCTTTTGCAGAACTCTTTATTTATCATTAATTACCTACAGTTCCTTCCTCCAGACGTTGTCCTCATACAGCTAAAAGAATCAGTTCCCCTTGCTAAAGATAGGTGTGCTCCGATTCACAGCCCCAAGCAAGAGGCAGATATGCTCACAGTGAGCTGCATGCGTGCAGCTACAAGCCAGACACATGCTTAACCTAGTTTACCAAGCTTCTGTTGCCTGAAATGTTATATTCATTATAGTATATTCAAGTTTTTAAAAATAGATTTACTGCAATTGATTAAGGTACACTTTGTTTGATTTGGCCATTCTCAGGCTGTTCACTCGCATCTTGCTTGCATATTCCTTGTAGTAAAAGATAAATTAATAATAAATTTAGTTAAAAATTTCGGGTTCAGTCATTGAATTTTATGTAGAAGATCTTTTACTTGTTAAATTGTCATCGTATTTGAAGATTTACTCTACCCTAGTAATTTGATGTTAAGTAAGGAATTCATCTCTGATTTACAGCTAAAGGTTCTGGAAGAGGGTCAGGGTAGCTCTGTGCTGTATCAGAGGATGCCATATCTCCAAGTGTAGAATCTCTTATCTGCACACCAGTATCACGCTGGAGTCTATTTTAGGGTTGCTTTTTTTTTTTTTTTGGAGATAACTTTGAGTGTCATTCGAGTGTAACGTGGGTAAGCGCTAAGGAGAGCTTTAGAGATGGGTGTTCTGGAGAAGACCCCCCTGCTGTTACGAGTACCAACCAGGGCTGAGTGTGTGTGTGCAATGAGGACAGATAAACCAGACCACAGAGATGCAGACCCTCAAACTGGGTCTAGTACAGTACGGCACAAGTTTCTGAATGACCTCCTTAGGTTTGCTTATTCATTCTAAGAGCTTTGAAAATTCTTATTAGGTTTTTTTCTTGTTTGAAGAGTATACTATATATTATATTATATTATATTATATTATATTATATTATATTATAAATACAAATTGAGTGAGTTGACTTTGTACTTTCTCCAGCATTTGTGTGAAGTCCTTCTTTGAGAAGGATGCCACCTTTGTGTCTATGTCCTAATAGGCATTGCGAGGACAGAGAACATCTGTACTATTGTGAACAGCTATCCCATTGTAACTAAATGAGTATTTCAGTTGTGCTCAGTTAAACACATCATTGAACACTAGCAATTTATGACTCCATATTAAACAGCTACCCCAATGCATTTTTTCAGAACTCCCATTTAGCTTTGTCTAGATCGATATCTTCAACCCCTCAACTTCTTAAAATCACATAAACCGTTTTGTCTGGAATACCAAAAGGCTTTTTAAAGACATGTAATATTGTGATTTTAGCTGCTGTGGAGTCATCCTTCATAAGCAGTTAAATAATTCCTCAACGTAAAAGCATATTTGTCTGCCTGTTGACAATATATGCCAAATGCGTAGTATTCCCTGCATTATGCGTAGTATTCATTTGCTTGTGGTCAGAATACGGAGGCAAAGATTGTTAATCACTTATAAAAATTCCTTTCCCTAGTCTATCAAATCTGATATAGCACCTGTCCTAAAGTACTTGATTATAAAAACTGAAAATCATAAACTTGCTGCCCTAGTGATCCCAGAGTTTTGGTTTGGTTAAATTTGGACTGTTGACATGAATCAGCTCTGATTTTAATGGCTGACCTGGGAAGTAGATGAGCCCATGATGATTTTGTGGGGAATGCAGTGGACAAAATAGCATGTAGCAAATCATCTGGTATTGTAGAGGATCAGGAAACATGCTTTAGTTGAACAGTTAGCTTTAAATGACAAGGCTAAGGTGAAAGGCAAACGTACCAAACTGAATTAACTTCACATGATTGCTAGTTTAGGTTATTTGTCGCTGTTAAACATGTCCTCATGTCAGTGAGCAGATATTGCTGACTGGTGTGTGTACTAGAGGTCTTATCTGGACACTTTAGGAAATGTCACGGTGTCTGTTTAGGTAGGATTGACCTGAGGTGAAGGTATATAGCCCTTTCTCTGCTCTCAGTTGACTAATATAGTGTCACAATTTTCCCCTCTTGCAGGTGGATTTTCCGTAGTTTTTCTTGCTCGAACCCATAGTGGAGTTCGATGTGCCCTGAAGAGGATGTACGTAAATAATGTGGCGGACCTCAGCGTCTACAAGAGGGAGATCACGATCATGGTAGGCCAGAGCAAACATTCCTACTGGGAGCTCTTTAACTAACCCTTAATATCTTAATCTTATGCAGGTAAACGCTCACTGCCTCCTAAATTTTTCTGGAAAAGGAGCAGCTCTGATGAAACAATGCAGCTTCTTTGTGCCCATCACCAGCGTCCATCTCATTTCCATCTCCCTATCTCATCTACGTACTTTAATTATTCATGCGTTTTGGCTTCACAACATTTTTTTTTTTTTTGAGTATTGTATTAGCTATGAGTTTCGCTGTTACCTAGGATCTGCAAGTGCTTGCTTTCATCTTGTGCCCTGAATTTGTTTTCATTAACAGAAAGAGCTTTTGGATCACAAGAATATTGTACGCTACCTGGATTCTGCCATTAATGCTGTGGCAGAGAGTGTCTGGGAGGTTCTGATCCTCATGGAGTACTGCAGAGGTATGCTCTGTCCCACTTGGTGACGCTTTCTTATTGCTGTCTAGCTATTTGCTAAATCCGTTCTTTGGCTTCTCGCCTGAACCCTCGTCTTGGTGGAGATCCCCTCCATGTTGTGTTGTCCTTAGGCTAACCTCTTAGCCAGCTTTGGTCAGTTATACCCATGAGCGCATCTGCTTTGGAGCCGTCTAGGAAGGTCCTTGCCTGACATTACTTCCGTGAAGTAATCTGCTATAGATTAGTGCAGAATGCGGAATTCTTAAAGAGAATGGGACTGATGTTGAAGTTGTTTGGATTGTATGCATACTGGCAGGGCGGTTGCCAGTCCATCCCTCTAGGTGACACCTGTGAGGGACCAGCTTGCTAAAACTTTGGAAATTTGTTTCTTAATTTGGAGTGTCAGCTGTCTCTAAAATAAATCATTAATCTGTTAAATTATCTTCTAGTGTTATGGAGGAATGATCCTTGCTAAAATCATGCGGTGTGTTCCTGTAATTTATTTGCATATAAATAAAAAATGAGACCAAATTCAACTAAATGAACAACTGCACATCAGTTTCATCTCTGAGCCCTGCACGGGTTATATTTGGCATCAAATAGATATTGGTTGGAGTGTGTGTGTGTATTTTTTAACAGCATATACTGTTCAGTGTTTGTAGAAAATGGGGAGGTGCGGAAAGTCCCACATCTGTGTTCTAGCTTTTTGTTTAAATACAAAAATGTATATGCACTGGTCCCCATGGAAACCAGGGACTTAATTAGTAGAATTCAAAGGGCAACGGTATCCTTCAGCTGTAAATGAAGCTTGGAGAGGTCACCACCCTGCTCTACATCTCTGAGCATGTAGAGCAAGGTCTTCCTCAGTTCTAAACCCAGAAATGGTACCATGTGAGCTGTTATGTAGGTAGGGTCAGTGTGGGTAGGAGCCAGCCTCTCTCGTTTTGGATTTCTTTTGTCCTTTTGTTTGAACTATCACCATCTGTTCTGTGTCTGGTGCTGCTTTTCGAATCTGGATGGCTTGGTTCTGGAAGATCATATTAAAAGTATTACATGTGAACTGTCAAATTGGAATATGGACGATATACTAAAAGAAAGTAACCTTTGTTTTTGTGTGTCTCACTGTTGTGCGTTTGTCTTTGAGTCTTACATTTGCCTGCTTTCCCTGCTGACAGCTGGTCAGGTGGTTAAACAGATGAACCAGCGTCTTCACACAGGCTTCAGTGAGGCAGAAGTCTTGGCCATCTTTTGTGATACCTGTGAGGCCGTTGCCAGGTTACATCAGTGCAAGACCCCAATCATTCATCGAGATCTAAAGGTACTGTGCTGTTTCTATGGCTGCCAATCATTTCTCTTATCTTGAAGAAAATGCAACTGTGTAACTTTGTTGCTTCCGTATGTAATGTAGATCACACCATTTTGTTTTTATTTAAATAGAAAAGCAGAACTTGGCCTCTTTTTATGGGAACGGACTCTAGAAATCAAAATGCCGTGGGAATTCTCTGTTTTGGCTGCTATGCAGGTTTTCCCCAATCTGCAAGAGAGCGAATAAGAGTTAGTCACTGAACACTTAGGGGAATCTTGTTTAGAATTAATCTTGAAGAAAAGCTTGGGCAGAGTTAGGAGTGTGGAGCCCATGCTGGGGTCAGGGACCGGTAGTCAGTTTCCAGCACTGACCCTGAGATCGCTTTCTCTGTAGAATGTGAGAACTCGCTTGTGAGAGGGTGTCACCGTAGAGGGTGACGGCCATTCTGTGTGGGACAGGGCTGAACATTTTTGCTGCTCAGTGGAACCCACAGTCAGCTGGAGCTCTGCCACTGTGTCCTCAGTGAAACCTTCGTGGGGGGGGGGGGGGGTGTTTTGGGGGTGCAGCACCCTCGGAGGCCACTTCTGTCACCTAGTGGGTTGACTGGTACTGAACATTTTAAAAATGGTAATTTCATCTGCTAGGACTTTGAATAATAAATTTACAGTAGTTTGACAAGTGTTTTCACAACTTTTTCTTATAATACTGTGTTATGTAGCATTTGTAATTTAAGCAGTAATCCTGCTTTTTCAAGTTGCTGATGGTTGTCTTGGTAGTACTTGTGTAACAGGTGAGATATTGCGGTACTTGCTGGAGAAACGTGTGAATTTGTGCTTTCATCTGTCAGGTGGAGAACATCCTGTTGAATGATCAGGGGCACTATGTTCTGTGCGACTTCGGAAGTGCCACACACAGGGTGCTCCATCCCCATAAAGATGGAGTAAACGCAGTCGAAGATGAAATAAAAAAGTAAGCCGCAGTTTGGGCATCGATTAAGTAAAACAAAATAGGAGCCCGGTGCTTTTTATATCTCCTCCTGAAATTATTGTAGCAATGATGTATCTATGGAATGGCTTGTAAGGGATGCTTGCTTGTCAGAGCATTCTGTGCGGCCTATGATGAGTGGTCAAAAAAAGGAGGCGTATTATGGTTGTTATCATCATTATTATATGTTCTGTGCACTGAGTGATGGTGATTATGGTGCTGTTTGGTTCCATTTCTTGCAGGTACACCACCCTCTCGTACCGAGCCCCTGAGATGGTTAATCTGTATGGAGGGAAGCCCATTACCACCAAGGCTGATATATGGGTGAGAGATTTATGACAGATGATGACAGTCCTTTGTAATGCAGGGACATTTAGTGATATTAATTTTTAAATTGATTTCCAGGCATGTTCTTAATAAAAAAAAAATGACTGTCCTGTTTTAGATTATTATTTTCTTATGGCTATAATAATGTGTACTGTTGCTTTATAGATCCTGAATAGTGTTTCAGAGCTAAAATACCCGTTTCCCCTCCAGGCACTTGGATGCTTGTTGTACAAGCTTTGTTTCTTCTCACTTCCATTTGGGGAGAGCCAGGTTGCCATGTCTGATGGGAACTTCATTATCCCAGATAACTCCAGATTCTCCTTTAAGCTGCACTGCTTAATCAGTAAGTAAACGCTTGCTAACTTTATGGTTGCCTTCTAAACTCACTGAACACGGAAACCCAAGTGATTAAACAGTAGTGTAATTTCCGACTGTATTCCCACCAGATACAGTAGCCCCCTCCTGTGGTGAGAACATTCCATTTCTTCTGAGCAAATGTGAAATACATATTTTTTTTTTATCTGGTCACCATCAGCAGTCACTGTATATCTTCCTGATTTTTCTCTTCGCTGGCTGCTAGCCAATCACAAAGGACATCTGATCCACCCACTTATAAAAATGCTGAAGTGTATCATTGAAATTAAGTGCGTTGAAGTGCCTTGAGACTGTGTGCGATTCTTATGTAAAAATCAACATCATTGCACCATATATGGTGGGTTTCTACAGGTACTAAAGGACAAGGATTGATCACAGCTAAGGCTCAATCCAAAATGTGACATGACAGCGGAAAGGCTGAGGTGGAAAATTTGGTCTTCATAGTAGGAATATTGTTCAGAAAATGACAATAGGAAGAGTGTTAAGTTTTGCAAAGGCATGTAGCTGTGTGCTGTCCTCTAACAGAGAACTCCAGTCCTTCATTTAACTCACCCTGATGTGTTTATAGAGAGCAGATCCCACATGGTTCTTCCTTGGGATGTCTTTTGATACATCGCCTCCATTTGCATGCTTTTCTTCAGGACTGTGACTTCTAGCAGTGTCTATAAGATAGTGGCACTGCGAAGAGAGCCAAGGGTCCCTCTGATTCCCAGATGCAAACTCTGGCAGGCATCTTAGTCGCTATACTACACTGATACAAGATGGATGCCAGAATGTAACCAATGTTGGAAGCTCTTACCTGTGTGAGGAGTGATCTGAGCTTGGAGATTGTCATCAGCTCAATGTCTCTCATGTTGATTACCTTCATTGCAAGTCTCCCCAAAGGAGGCCTGTAAGCTCTTTTGACCTTAATCGCCTTTCATCATCACCCTCTGTTGTTCTACCAGTGGAAGCTTCCCGTCCTCATCTGGCAGCACAATCATAGGTGAACTTCACGCAGCCAGTTCTTCTCACCATTCCCCATAGTCATTTTAATATACAAGGTGTTCTTGCTAATGACCTTTTGAAAAAACAGAAGATCGTGGAAGAGGCTGCATTTCGTTTCATCTCATTCACATTTATACTTTTTTTTTTTTTTTTTCCCAGTGATGAGAATTAACATTTTTGTTCTTCGTTGTTGGTTTATTCATGAGAATCAAAACCAGTACAGAGGTGGGAAGTCATTGGGCTACTTTCGACTGGACGTTGTTTCCCTGTAACTGAGTGGCCTGTTATGTTGATCTTTACACTGGAGGCGACCATAAACTTAAGCCATCCAGGAATTATCACTGGTTGATCATGAGCCATATATCACAAATGAAGAACTAGTGTTCTGTAAACCTTATTCATTTAGACCATGATAATTCTTAGTGAACACTACAATGAAATGACCATATTTTTGGAATTATAGAATGGACCCAGAATGAGGAAAATATTGAAGTGAACTACTTTGCATCTACTTTGCGGTGACATGGATATGATTGTTTCCCCCCCCCCCCAAAAAGGATACATGCTTGAGCCAGATGTGGAGAAGAGACCTGACATCTACCAGGTTTCCTACCTTGCCTTCAAGTTGGCTGGAAAAGAGAGCCCCGTGCCAAACCTCTTTGTGAGTACCGCCTCAGCAATTATAATTCACTGACCAGGCCTTGGCCAAGACTGTGCTGCAGGTGGATGTAACGTCAAAGTAATTGCTGCTTAATGACTGTAGCGCCTATGTGAATATGGTTTGGGAGAAGCTATGGAGATGTGGCGTTTTATCTTCCCTGCTGGCTACAGAACTCTTCCCTGCCGACGTCCCTCCCAGAGCCTCTTACTGCCAGTGAAGTGGCTGCTAAGAAGAGTTTGACGAAGGCCAGGTACCGTAGCGAAGCGGTCTGCTGTTAGCTTGGAGCAGGAGCCGACTGCTCCGCGTGCTCATCTATGCACACTTCATGGTGTGAGATATGCAGGTGTCACCTTCATGTCTAAACTGTAGCTATCCTGTGGTTTGACATTTATATTAATATTTGCTCTAATTACTATATTCACTTTATGGATGTTGTGGTTTTTAAATTGCTGTATATTAATACATTGAATTATTACTGCAGAATAACGGACTCGGTTGGACCAACAGAAACCTCAATTGCCCCTAGACAGAGACCAAAGGCTGCAAATGCCAATGTCGTGTCCATTCACAATACTGTTACTCCTGTGAAAATGACAGTTCCTGCTGGACCAGTTAGCAATGGACAGAAAGGTAAGCGGTATATTGGGATTGCAGTGCCCTCATATGTGAACATTAAAGACCTGGTATTGGTCAGTTTTCACTTTGGCTACCTGTAATGACTGTTGATGCGTCTCTCTCCTGTCTCTCCTGTGGTGGATCTCTTTGATAGTGCCGGGCCCGGGGAACGGACAGTCTGCTTTGCAGGCTTCCTCAAACAGCCAGCAGCACCGCATCCTGCAGCAGCTGCAGCCAGGAGACCTGCGACTGCAGCAGTTTCAAAAACAGCAGCAGCAGCAACAGCTCCAGCAGCAGCAGCAGCAACAGCTCCAGCAGCAGCA
>JABFEB020000040.1:21967469-21980051 GCA_019775895.2 Stomatorhinus ivindoensis
TACTGTATATTTAAAAACCCGCGAAGTCGTGAATCCGCGATAAGTGAACCGCGAAGTAGCGAGGGATCACTGTAATTTTATTTCGTATTTGAATGATTAATCCCCCTGCCTATCATGCTGACTGGCTGGTGGCCCATGTGACCTGGAATAGGGTCTGAGACCCTCACGGCACCATCCCGGAAAAGCAGGTAGATTGATGTGAGTATTATTATTGTCATGAAACCTTTATAATGATCCATCATAGCTTTTGCCACATAGTGTTACTAGATAAATCTTTTATAAAAATGAGTATACATTACAAATGATAAAATATTCTCACTGCCATTTTCTGAACCAAAAGTAGACTGAAGTCTAATTACTCTCAATTTGAAAAAGAATTAAACAGTTGCGCAACATGCATATAATTCGGAACAAGTTTTCTAACTATTTTTTTTCTAAATTGCTCGTAGCTTTGTGATCTGAATCTTTCAGGGTGTGCCTTTAAAAAAATAATTAACACCCACGGTGTATATTCCCTTATAACCTTACTGCTGCATTTTAATATTAAGATTTTTTTTTAAATTCCCAGACATGTAGGCCTATTTAAAAACGAAATTAATTTTACCTTCACATTTATCTGAATTAAATAAGCACTTGGACTTCAAATTGTATTGTGATGCTCTGTCCTTCATAAATTGTTAAATAAAATTCTCTTCATGAACGTACAAGTTTAGTAGCCCTGTTGATACCGTTCTTTTTATTATACGCCAAAAAAATTGTCTTATAAATTCACTGATTAAGGAATCATCACATGGTACACGTGCAATATAAAGCCATGTTTCAGTGAAGGTAACATTATCGATTGCGATCATAGGCTCCTATACAGGAGATATTATCGCTTGCATAGTCGTTTGGTATTAAAGCGTATGAAGTGTAGCACATTTTGACGAACTATTGATCAGTATGTGTCGTAAATACAGTTGAAATAGTTTAAAAAACCTAATTCATATAGGTACTTAATTTTTTCTGATATAATGGTGAAATATCAATGAACCGTTAATGCAGTTTCAACGTAAAATATTGTCTAACGTAAAATATCAGACCATTTGTAATTCTTCATCTTGATAATATCCTGCTCACGGTGCTGTAAAAAACAAGAGAGACAAACAAATAATTCAAAAGTTTTCCTGTTCATTCGGTTTGTCGGAGGAAACCGGAACAGAAACCCCACTTTGCACTTTGGCCGATTGAACATGCCTTAGGCTTTACCACGATCTCAAACTTCAATATATCAAAATAAAGCAAATACATCAAATTTAAACGTACACAGATATGGCTTACTGCGTATCTATTTAAAATTCAAATAGAAGTAAGAATTTGGTTTGTAAAATTACCTGTAGATTTAAACTCATTAAATTAATTATAAAGATATATGTAAAAAAACAAAACAAAACAAAACAAAAAAACAGACAAATTATGGAACAATAACACCGAGGATGTGCAACCGCGTCCCCTCCAGTTGGGTTGTGACTCAACAACCAAAGCAATTCTTCGGACGCTCCGCCAGATGGCGATGTTGCAATTCAATAATCTAGAACTACGCGTAAATTAAAGCTTTAAAATGATTTTAAAACACAATTAATATTCTATATCACCATGGAATTTACACATTCCACAGATAGTTTTGAAGCTAGTTCTTTGCAATACAGTTAATCCACTCGTTCATCGAGTGCACAGGGAGTAGATAATTGCATTTTATTCTTCTTACCGAGTACATTAATATTAAATAGATGTTTATGCTGATATTTAACGCTGAATGAGAAGATACAGTGAAAATAACTGTCCGCGTGGCATCAGAACCAAGTTTTCTGGATTTCAGTATTTTCCTCCCAACAAGGATCCAGTGTCCCAATCTTATACAATATGAACTGTCTCAAGGTCACATTTCAGTATATATGTTAATATGTATGGCCTGCAATAATTGCAGTTCTTTCCTTCCTACACTGTTGGCTCCGTGTACAGGGCTGTAGTACTGCAGCTGTCCATTGACATAAATGAAAGGAAAAGCCAGTTTACTCTTTAACACCATAGAATGCCATTAAGATGGAGGATACACTGACTCCCCGGTGATAATGGCAGGACCGCGTTGTGCTCTAAAATATGCTGATCTTTCTCTAACCCTCATCAAACCCTGATCTTCATGGACTGTATCATATTGTGCACTAATGTACTTTATTGCCCAGAGTATAAGCTTTTCTTAAAGGAGATTGGAAAGCTGGGTTTTTAAAATACATCATTTCAGAAATGTGACTTGTGTAATGATCCTGTCAGCGTAAAATGTGAGATTTATCTTGGAAAAGAAAATTGATCCATTTCACCTTTGTTTGATGGATTTTTTATTATGTGGGATTATCTGTTTATGTAAAAGAGGGAAATGAAATCTGGTGGTGCATTTCAACCGTGACTTTGAATGTGCACCTACAACTTTGAGGGCGGTGGAGCATTCTCCTTTTTACCTCAGCCTTTAATTGTTTAGTGAAGTAGCACTTTGCATATTAAGTCACCTGTGGTTAATCAAGTGGTAATTAAAACATTTCTCTACAACATGGAATCCGACCCTCACAACCTCAGCTGTGGGAATCTGGCAATTTGGATGCACTAAGAGTACAGAGAGAGCGGAAAAATATGGCCAGATGTACTGGAGCACTTAAGGGAGAGAGAAGCATATTCCTGATAAAACCAGTGATGTAACGGCTATTGCTAGTGACATATAAGGATAAGAGCAAGAATGAAAGAAGCAAGAGGTATTGTATAATACATGAACAGTCAGATATGATGGTTTTAGATAAGTACTCATCTACGAACAACAGGGAATCACTAGAATCCCAATAGATTTAAAGTCTAGCCAAATTTGAGTTTGCAGGCTGAGCAATTTTTAATGAAGACCTTGATTTCGGCACTGTCTAAAAACCAGCTGAAGGTCTGCCCTGGGGGATGAATTCCTAAGGCAAGCATACTTTCATCCTATCTTGACCCCATCCGGACAAGTGACAGACGTTCCAGAGCGCTACTAAACCAGGACACCAAGGACAAGTCCATTACTGGCTTAAACACCACAATTCTCAGAGGACTGCTACAGGGACCTAATGGTTTAGCCTTTGTCGACATCCATCTGGGGCCTTCTGTGATCAAACACACCCCTGACTAATTTCAGCTGAAGGACCTCCACTGAAATCTAGCTGTAGGACTGTGAACAGTCAGAGATGCTTCCAACTTCCAATTGTACAGAAGGGCAGCACACTCACTACACAATGTAATCAGAGAGACAAGCAAAGCATTCCCCATAAAAACGACACATGAATATTATATATACAGTATATATATGTACAGTATATATATATATATATATATATACAGTATATATATGTACAGTATATATATATATATATAAATAAAGGTTCTTCGTCAGATGGTTGGTGCTGGTTTTTAAACATACAGTTCAAAAATGGGAGCAGGCAAATGTTGAGGTGTTATCTGCTATAGCTTCTGCTAACCATGTCCAGGATGAAGGGGTCAGCAGCAGTGGTGGGCAGGGTTCCGCTAATCCGCTACCTGCTAATTGGTGAAGCTAACTTTTTCATTAGTGTTTCCACTAACTTTGAAAACCATTAGCAGACCAATTAGCTTCCGCTAAATTTAGTTCCACTGACTGTAAATCAGCTAATATTTTTTTCACAGGTAAAGTGAATAATGTTTAATGTTTAAAATCATACATACTTGTTCCTGTCTGTTGTGAGCATGTCTGCAACAGTCTTTCTGGCACACTGTTGGCTGACTATGTATAAACAGGTTCACAACTTGTTGGGTTTAAGGTAGTCTGTGCTAAATGTAAGAGAACAAAGATAAAGTCCATTTAATCTAGGGAACCTTATATCCGACAAGATATTTGCATAAGCAAGAAATCCAAATTTTATGATATTGGCACCTGTTCTTTGCTTGGGTCAGGGTACCCCAGTTTAAATGGACTTTATCTTTGTTTATTTATGTAAGTGAATTATCATTCACTTACATTTAGCTCAGACTACCTTAAAAGCTATCTGGGCTCTGATTGACAGAACTATAAGCCAGTAAAGGGCTGAAACCCTTCTTCCTAGTTCTGGGTAAATGGCGTCATGTTTGTAGTCCCCAAGCGGCTTCACAGAAAGAAAAATCTCAACATAGATCAGTTGCGAAATTGGGATTCTCTGACAAAAATGCATATATTGCAGAAACAGAATATCATAGAGATACATTTTCAATGTGCTTTTATTCCAGAGGCTCTACAAAATCCAACCTTATCCAACAGGTACATTGCTAAAGATTTTTGGCCCCATGAGAGCATATCATATTGGACCCCCCAGTCCAGGCCAGTCTAGTTATTTTCCAAATTTTTTTGGTCCCCTGTCACTCCCGGGCCCTTGGCATCGTCCTAACTTCCCCCCTCCCCCCCTTACAGTACCCAATTGGGTAAATCCTAAGAATCCACTGGAAATCACTCTAGTTTGAAAGATGGGACATCAACCTTAAACAGGTTAAAATATTAGCTCTCTATGAATGTTTGCTTGATTGATTGGTTGGTCCTGCCTCCTACAATTGCTTGGACCCCCCTCTACAATCTGATTGGTTATCTCTTTGAACCAATCATTTTTCCTTCTGCCCTAAGAACATTTTTTTTTCTGTAAGTAAAACTCCCATGTGTGTGAGTTGGCCATAGCAAGGAATCAGTTTTATCTGATGGTGATAGTTTGTGTGCTTGTTAGCAGTCATGTTTATCAGAAAGTATGGATCAGGCAGCTGTCTGGCACATTTCACAGCCCAACGATACCAACTGAAGGTGGTTAAAAACCAGCAGCACTCTGAGTGAAATTCAAAGGGGGAGGAAAACGTAAAAGGCAAAGGAACACAAATAATGCTGAGCCATGGATCTGCCATTTTTGGACTGCTGGACAGTCTAAAACATCTTGTATACCTTTTTTGAATAACCAATAGTTGTATATGTATAAAAATACAGTAAATGCTTAGTGTTTAGCGTGTAGGAATGCAACTTCATTCCCACCCTGTATAAAAATACAGTAAATGCTTAGTGTTTAGCGTGTAAGAATCCAGCTTCATTCCCACCCTGTATAAAAATACAGTAAATGCTTAGTGTTTAGCGTGTAAGAATGTAGCTTCATTCCCACCCTGTATAAAAATACAGTAAATGCTTAGTGTTTAGCGTGTAAGAATGTAACTTCATTCCCACCCTGTATAAAAATACAGTAAATGCTTAGTGTTTAGCGTGTAAGAATGTAGCTTCATTCTCACCCTGATTCAGTACCACACAATGTTCATCACAGAGCAGTCAGTCTTGGGTGAAACATCCTATTTCCTTCCCGTCTTATTTGCCGCTTCCTTCCCACTAATGTCAGCACTCAGTCCTGTCAGTAATTTGTTGCTAATCAGCTGTCGGCTCGCAGCTCTGATGAGGTGATCATCTCCTGCAGAAGGTAATGGCTTTAAAAGTCACAGAGTCAATGTCAATGGGATCACTCGGATTCAATCAGGAAGCCAGCTGAAAGATGGCCCCTGCTGACATTACCACTCATTTTGAGCCCAAGCATCTGGGCTCTAGTAAATAACCATCAGTGGGTGGGTCTGGGGGACAGGTCATTAGCCCTGAGAAAAATAAATATCTTTTCTCTCATGAAGGCTGCAAGTCATTTAGCACAGACTAGGAAATTTCACCCTAGATTAAGTATGATGAGCCAATATCAGTCAGAGGAGACCATACTGTGAGAGCTTGATGAGAATGGAGAATTTATATTCAGCTTAGCAAAAGTAATGTGATTTCAAAGAGTTGATTTGCTGGCATAGCAGCCAGTTAGGATCCTCACCCTACTGCAGGATTGCATGCAGAGCCCTGGATTGTACAGGGATGTTAACCTACTTCCTGAAAGACACCACGTTTGACCATACAGCCAGATTGAGAGAAATGTCATGCAAGGCTACAAAGAATAACATCACTCAGCTGTGATGAGGTGCTTCTTAAATTTTGGTCAGAAAAGGTCTTTTGTGTTATTATGTGTATTGATACATTTATCAACTGTAATAATGTTAATGTTAATTATTACATCAATAGACATCATGTTTATATTTTTCTTTATCATTTTTTAAATTGTCAAATAAGGAAGTTAATGCTGGTATAATTTGTTTCTCAGTCTAAGACCACAAGGTGCAATACCAGGCAGTCCTGCTGTTTCTCAGGGTCCAAAGTGCAGTGACTGTGGGACCCCAAACCCCACTTAGTGACGTAGCAGAAGGCAACAGCAAGCACACCCCAGCTGGGCAGTAAAGCCGACTTTATAGCCTCATACTATTTCCTTAGATTTAAAAGTCAAACTTAAAAAAAAAAACGTTATTATTATTTGAGTTAGCAGTACTAGGTCAGCAGCTATTTTGCTTGTCGGTTTTGGTCGCAGTGCTTACATTAATGATTCACTTATCACATGGTAAAACTGAATAGTTATACTGTCATTCATCTTTCATTCCCAGTTAGATGGGAGCTACACTTCATAAGCACATGGATTAAGTATGTGCACTGTGACCAACTGATAATACACAACAACCAGTTTAACAGCAACACCACAGCAATTATTAAGCAGTTAATGTATTTTATTCAAGGTGATGATGCTATAACTGATGTCAGAAATAAGTAAATGCCAGAATCATGCAGTACCCTCCCATGCAATTTCTAATATAAACTGGTTCCATGTAGAAGTTAAGTGAGCCTTCATCTGCTGAACCCCAGGAAATCTGCTTTGACCTTCATACAGCACACTGCTTTTACAGCTGATTACACAAGTGGCCTTTCTAAATCCTGACCATATATTTCCCTCTACCATACGAGCCTCTCACTCAGCAACTCCTGGCATCATTAGCTATAATGTACATTCTCATTGTCAGGATTCTTCTAAGGATATGTGGAGTGTGGAGGATATAATGACCTTAGTAAAGGGCTTTGAGTAGCCAGCAACCCCCCCCCCGCAGCCGCCCCAGCCCCCCTGGGCCCATTCATGGGAATGGGGCTCTAGGGACGATAGCAATCCAGACTGGGCAATGGTCCAGAATTTTAACAGTCAAACGCAGGTTTACTTGGTAATGGCACAGCTCTGCAGTGATACAAGCGGGTACAAGCGGGTACAAGCGGGTGAAGGATCTTCCCTGTTGCCACCTGGCTTCTGCACCTAGACAGCATGCAGATTGTACACGCTGATCTCACACTCAGCGTAGACTAAATAAATGACTAGTCTGGCCAAATGTATGAATATAAATATATAAATATGTACACACACATACACACACACACATTAGACAATTAAACATATGTACTGTAAAATCTCCCTACGGCTATGACTGAAAATAATCCATTTACCCATATTTTAATGTATTAATGATGGACGGACGGATGGATGGGTGGATGGATGTACGGATGGATGGATGGATGGATTTCATTAAAATATCTCATTATTGCTTATGATCAAAGTTTTATTGTGCAGGCATTGTGCTGGATTGGGTGTCATGGTTAAATGTGGGCAGACTTAATTCATCAATGACACACCAGTTTGATTTTGGAGAGTAAACCACTATGTCAGGTCACCTCTGTCCAATAAGCAGCTCCTGATGGTGGCTTCAGAGGATCTTAACACCTCAGGCTAGCTGGAAGAAGATCCTCAACTCACACCTCAACCACCACAGTTTTCTGTAGAATATTTGAGTTATATTTCTGTATAATATTTAAGTTATATTTCTGTAGAATATGTAGAATAAGTAGGTTTTGGTCTGTGACGACAGATCAAAACTATACCTAATTTAATGTCAATACACTTGCAAGCAGACACACACTCAGTGCTACACATATGTAATATATACATGCATACAAATATACGTTAAGACTTCACTATCATTGTGTGATGGCTGATGTGAAAGAGAGCAGCTCAGTACTCTTGTAAAAGGCATTTTATGTCAGGAGCAAATCAAATTATTTCAATCACTCCCTCAATTAAGCATTTCTTTATAGCTTTTAGTTGGAAACCAGCATATGTCATTTATATATTACCATTAAGGAGGCCCTTGAACATCTGGAAAAAGGTGGCACCACTAATTAAACAAGTGCCACTTTGATGTCCAATATTCATAAAAGGTTCAATTGAGTTTGGAGGAAATTAATAGTGCATCAATCAACATGATCAATCAGCAATGGTTGAGGGCCTGAATGTACTAATATGCTAATACGATGTTAATGAGTTATAATGAATTTAAAATTCTGAGGCATGTAATGCCTGTTCTAGCGTACAGTCTCATTTAGATACGGTTCTAGGAAGAGGAGATAGGCAGACTTATGTGGAAGTCTGTAAGAGCAATGCAACACGCTCTTAGTGTTCTCTAAAGATCCAAGGCATGCGATGATCGCCACAATTTTTTCTGGCAGTTAACGAATGAAATACATGTTTAACTAATAATCAGCTTACAGATAAGCATTTAAACCACCATATGGCTCCCATTGACTGTGACACAGAGATGTGAGTGTATAATACTGAGCAGGATCGATGGCAGCGGTCCAGCAGGAGACTATGATTTGAGTCCCAGGTCAAAGTAATGATGTGTAGCAGCATTTTTCCTCTAATGTGAAATCGATCGGCCTGCTGGTGAAAAGACTCGACCTGCCTTGTCACTTGTGCTCATTCTTCCCATGTGCAGTAACACTAAAGTTGTGTTAGTGCCTCAGCTGTGTTGGAGAGGCGTGCGAGGTGGGGGGGGGGCATGCAAGAGTGGATTTAAAAACTGTCATGATTTTACTGTAGATTTGGTGAACTCATTTTGAAATGTGCCTCTCGGTGAAATGGTGGCTAAACTGTTCCAAGGATGTGTCAGAAATACTAATGTGTACGGCAATCATTATATATACTATAAGAAATGGTAAGAGCTGGTCAAAGAACATGCAGAAGTTCTTTTTATAATTATTAGCGATTATTTAAAAACTAAGTTATAATTAAGTGGCTTATGAATACTACAAGGCATTCACACTGCTGGATTATGAAACGGAAAGTGGTGCAACACGGAAGCCGCTCAACCCAAGTCCTCATGAATTTCACCGTGCAGTTCAATGGAGCTGCATCTTTTTTACATGGTATTTGATCAGAAATTTAGAGTCCCGGGCATTTCATGGTATAATGTAAAATGCATCTCCTAGGATAAGAGTTTCATATGTTGAATCGTTAAATGCACGATGTGAAATAAATCAATAAATGTTAAACGTTCTTTTGTCTCATAGAGTGATGTTAAGATCCCTATCCATGTGATCATTAGGTGTATGATACATCGGCATTGTAAAAGCTATCATTTACACTGTTCTCTGGGCTGGTCTGATTCGCGGCTCAACCTAAAAGGTGTCTGACATAGATCAATAAATTTGATGGAAAGCAATAACCAGCCCTATTAAGTGACAAAGGTTTACTCTGTAACAGCTGGGCTGGCGGGAGAGGGGAGCTTGTCTGACTAATGAATCGTGAAACAATCAGGCAGTAGCCATTTGTGTTTAGATCTGTAAATATGCCGCAGTACTGGTGCCAGACCATCGCTGGCACTCCAGCTGGGAACGCAGATGGTCTGGATTCATATCAGCACAGGAAGTCTCATACAGGACATCTTCACTTCTGCATTGTGATCCGTTTGCCCCACATTGCACGCCGTGCTGCCCTAAAAAAGATGACAGCTCCCAAAAGGGATTCCCAACGCTCCAGCTTAGGTCAGAAAAAAGCAGAACCCTGTACCTGTGCCTGTTCCCATTCTGAAGACATGATTACTTAACCTTGGAAGGACACAATGGATTTAGTCACGCTGACCTTCCGCTACAAAAGGGAAGGGTGATATTCCAATATTAATGACACCCTTGTATCACTTTCCTGTTGGAGATGGAACAGGACGCTTCACATGAGTTTTAATGGAATCCATGCAGGTCATTTCCCATCTGTTATCAACCCAGGTGAACGAAATCTCATTGTAGAAATTTTAATTGCTTGTTTAAAAGCAAGTTCACTGTGTTATCGACACACAAGCACAAGCGGTATCTCTTACACTGTCACGTGTAGGTCCATGTGTGACAGTTACGTTTATGTAATTTTATATCACTCTTCTTTGTGCAAAACATCATGGAAGAAAGAAAATGGCTTCAGAGTCCTGTTCTTTTACAAGACCCTGGAAGCCCCTCCTGTGTCCTGATGTTTGTACATATGAATGTACCTGAGAAGGTCAGTAGGAACCTTTGGTCCATAGGATTGAGGCTCAAGATGGACGTACTGTCCTTCCCGTTCTAATCCCAATAAATACCAAGTCGGAGATGGAGCTTTTCACAGCGTTACTGTCATGACCCCACTCAGCAAAGGGAAACAGCTTAACTACACTGTCAGCTCCAATAAAACCAATGAAGGTATCAGACAAATGTTTATTGCATTGTGGGAAAAGATCATTTCTACACAGAAATTGAGAATGACCTTTTTTAACCAGCATAAATCAGGCGTATTTGTCTGTGCGTATGCAGAATGCAAACAACCTGTGTTTTAGTGTTACGATCACATCTCAACATGCCATGACTGAACGATTCAACCTGAAGTAACGAGGCAGTGCAGCTACTATGCCTCTGCTACAAGCCTTACAATGAAAGGGCAATTTAGCGTCATGTCAATACTTAATCACATAATTACGGGAAAGGTCAGACATCTTAGACCAAAGTGCTTCTTATGAACTATCAGGCGACAGCTTTCTAATGCCTGTCAAATATCTATTCAATCAATTTGATCAAGCAGTATTAATTTCATTGACGAAAATTGTAAGGAGAATTTAATTGATGAAACCAAGATGAGAGTAAAAATTAAATAAAATTATGATGCCAAAAACCAAAATGTACTGAACACTTTCTTTCTTTGAAAAAAAGACAATGTCAGGAAGAGATTTTAAATTGATTCAATCAGAAGTAGAATCTTTAGTTAGTATTGACTGAAGTCGTGCATGATTTGACAATAGATTGATCTAACTAACTTCAAGCGTGTAAACCATGCAGTTTGACTTTAAAGTCCGTGTATAAACTTGCTATGTCTGGGGCAACTTTTACCATGGGGAACCTTAGAATGTTTGGAGCATTTGATGGTATGAAATATTAGATACTACCCAAACCTGGTCCAGGCCACAGTCGGCTTCAGGTAATAAAAAAACATACTGACTTATCGATAAAGTTCACATATAATGTGATAGAAAACAAGACTCACTGCAAGCTGCCTGCAGCAGTAATAACGGACAAACATCACAAACGTGAAGCACAATAAAATAAATAGAAACAAAATATAGTTGATTCTTATTTTAATGTGTTTGAAAAGTTCAGTGTCATGAATGAGCTCCACCCTGTTGATTTTGACTAGTCTGATATCTGTCTGTGTTTTTGAGAGATGACGCTGTATTCGGGTTCTATTTACTGTTTTTACTTATAATATGAATCAAGATGTGTCTTGTGCAAGTATGTTGTTTATAAATAAATTTTGGTTTTATTTGTATTTTATTTACTGTTAAATAAAAGTCATATAAAGCCATTTTGAATTAGTGGAATGTTTCATATTACAGCCTTCACAAGCATCTGTGTCCTTAAAGACCACGTGTTCAAACCTAATGGCATAACTTAATAACAGCTTTACAGATGTTTCCTTCATGAACACAGAACCGATAGAGGTAGACCCTGGTGTGTGTGTGTGTGTAAATGTGAAAATAAGAATGTGTATTACAATATGACTAAACCTGTTAGTTTCATTGACTGTATGTACTGTAGATTTTGTCAACTAAATGTAAAGTAGATTTCATCGACTAAACATCCTGTTATTTACATCGACTAAATCTAAAAGTAGAAATAAAATTAGATGACTAAAAGATGGCTAAAATCAAACTGCATTTTTTTCAAGACTTAGACTAAATCAAAATATGCTAACAAAATTAATACTGTGATCAAGTGCTTTGACAGAAGAATGCTAGAGCTGAACTGTCTCCCAAGTTAGTTTTCTTTCCAATACTGTTCTAAAAAGAAACATCTGAGAAAACTAATATTGACTAACATGTCGAATATTGTATCATTTAAGCTCACCAGATGACACTGGTCTCCACATAAGATCTCTGGTAGCCTTCATTGTCACACTTGAGCCCAGTCTACACCTGACTGTACCACACGAGTTTGCCTTTGGCAGTGGTCATTCTCTCACGCTGCCCTGTCCTAATTTTCTGTCCTGTCTCCCAATTGACAACTTTGTTGTATCTTAGCTGCTGAGCATCTGTCTTGAATAGCAGAATAATGCTCTTGTCTCTTCTTCATTGAAATGCCTCTTCTTCATTAATTCCCCGTCTGTTCAGCCTAGACTGTTTATCCTATTCAGGGTCACTGGGAATCCAGAGCCTATCCTGAAAGCTACAGGCGCAAGGCAGGGAACAGCCCAGGATGGGGCGCCAACCCATCACAGGGCACAAGGCAGGGAACAACCCAGGATGGGGCGC
>JABFEB020000040.1:21980151-21990840 GCA_019775895.2 Stomatorhinus ivindoensis
CAAGGCAGGGAACAACCCAGGATGGGGCGCCAACCCATCACAGGGCACAAGGCAGGGAACAACCCAGGATGGGGCGCAAAGCCGTCACAGTGCTTATAATCCGTCTGATTCATTTAAAGTCTTCTGAGTATTTCAGTGTATTTCACTGTTAACTCCCATCATTTTGCACCGTTTTATTGACTATTTTGTATTTTACACATATAAATATTACATTTCTTGTGTTTTGTTTGCACTGCTCGCAAAGCTGCTATCCCAATATCATTGTACTGCTGTACATAAAGAATTGAAACTTGAGTCTTGAATTAAGTCATTGATGCCCGCAGCTGGTTTATGCTGCAAATCTGTAACTGACACGATGATGGAAGCATTGGAAAGAAGCTTAACATATCTCACGCTGGGAACAGTGTCGCCGTGGATATTGGTATCATGTTTGTCGACCGACCGAAAGAACCTCAAGTCTCATAGAATTTGGCACAATTATAGCCAATACACGAACAGAACTCTACCCCAAGGAGATTAACATGAAATAAGAAAACAAATCTGTCATGCTGACTGAAAGAGTTTAAATCCAAGGGGCGTTATGTACGAGTCTCGGGCTTCGGGGTGAGAGTAGAAGTTTCTGGAGCAAATCGCAGTATCTTGTGCTCCTGGGCTACAGGATGAAGAGATGAGCACCATTAGATCTGTGCAGTGGCCTGTGAGATTTCGAATTACTTTAATTATTGCATGCCTGAAGGCCGTGCTGATGTGACGAGACGAGAGGCTTGTTTGGCCGCTGCGGGGACCACAGCTTCCCACACGTCTGCGTGGATTTTCTGCCCTGTCCATAAAAAAGAGAATGTGAATATTTGTTTTTGGCCTCTATCAGTGCCCATTCTGTGGCTCATGTAGAAACCCAATTAATTTACTCTACAAGTATTTATCAAATGGCAAGCACAAATTCTAATTTAATCAACTATCAGTACTACTGTTACCAACAAAATGCTAGCTCTAATTCCAATGACCAAGCCCGTGTGTTCATTTGGTGTCTCAAAAATGTGTGAACACACTGTCAGGAAAACATTTGAGGGTACAATTACTTGTCATTGGAGCTGCACTCTCAAGGGTCTGCCAGTTGTACCCTAGCTGTAGGTAAATGTACCTTTTAATCTAATTTAGGGTACAGAAATGGCTGCCTAAGGAACATTTTTGTACCATTGAGGGTACATTATTGTTGTTTGTATCTTGTAAACTAGTACCAGGGCTGTACCATATTTTTATGCCAGTGCATGTCCACTGGAGCTGTGGAGTAGATTGAGTGTAATTATAGACACTCATCTGGACAGTGGGCAGAGGAAGGCACTGACTATAAAAGCTGAAGATTAACACCAGAGATGAAAAATAACCAGTTAACTGCCTGTATCATGTTAAACGTTTCAAGGTTGAAGGGCAGAGTGGACCTTTTTATATAGGTTATAAAGTTTAAAGCTCTCTGTCTCTTTCCCTATTCATTGATTGGCCCTGCAAAACAATAGCTTATTAATGGGGGGACAATAATATTTGAGCCCTGAAGTTGGAAATACTTTGATAATAGTGGAAGGAAAATAAAGATGCACGGAATACTAAATGAGACACATGAGACCATAAACACAACCACACATCAGAAATCACTGTTTAAGATCTTTTCTTCTGAAAATGAGTGATATTTGTATATTTGACTCTGTAATTGACTCATTTTGCTTGTCTGAACTCCTTTTGAACTTTAATTTACCCTTGGATTAATGGGAACGTGATCTCTTTTTCATCTGGTTATTTTTGAGTCACTTTAATAATAATAATAATACCTTTTATTTATAACGCACTTTTCATCCTAAGATCTTAAAGTGCTACAATAAAACAGCAAGCTTAAAATCATCCAAAGAATCTAAAATCTAAAATATGACAACTACGAAATTTGAAGTTCAGCAGTTGTAAGCTTTCTTAAATAAAAAAAACTTTACAGCTAGATATAGCAGTTACCTTGATATTCACCTTTTGGTATATCGCTATTGTAACTGTATGTTTATAGACAGGGATTGACGTAACTGGTACGCAGGTAAGCATTCACCTTTAAAAGCGATACGTGCGGAAATCGATTAATGTGACAGTGCAAATGCGTCCGTATTTTAGGTGCTTTTGCGCGATATGACAAGAAATTACCGTGCATTCCAACATCTGTACCGTTTAAAATGCACCATAATTTCTTGTCATATCGGTGTAAATGCTCATAAAATTCGTACGCATTCACGTTGCAATCGATTTTCGCACGTATCGCTTTTAAAGGTCTCGCCTTTCCTGGTCTTTACCTGGTTGGCACACAGCCAGGTCCATCATGCTCCTTCTCAAATTATCCCCCATAATCAGCAAGGTTTACACCAATCAAAACGTTTCATTGTACTAGTATGTCGGGAAGTAAAGATTGCAACATTTTACAAAATTTACACCCGCGACCCCTTCCCCAGAGACGGTGAAGCAAACTGACGCCCTTTTTGAAAAATAAGCTAGAAGCTATCAGGTGAAAACTGTGCAAATTTCCTTAAACAGAAATCAAAGTTTTCATGTAAGTCCTACCTGCAGACGGACACATTCATGCTCAGGAGCTCGTGTCTGCCAGAGCTCGGCTAAAGCGAGGGTGCCACCCACACCGGCCGTATAAATAAATCACTTCTTTGTAAGTAGTGACTTTCAATAATGCGGATAATGCTCATTTTACTGTGTATTGCACAAAACCTTTGCAATGCACACATTGGTGTTATTGCACAAACCTACTGCAGCCAGGTTTCTCGATGTGACTGACAAACAAAAGGTTGCGTTTTTATGATTTATTTTTCTAAATATAAAGTTACAAGGCAAAATTTTTTTTTGTAAAGTTCAATAAAGAAGCGGTACTGGGTGGAAATTAGTAAATCAAGTCACAGGGTAAATCTATTAAAATGCCTGCCATCTGTATATTTTATTAGCTCCAATTTACATCGAAATATAGCAGTTATCTTGATATTTGTTAAAATTGTAAGATTGTTCATCTAACTCACCTTTCCTGGTCCTTACCTTGGTGGCGTCGAAGTCATACATTCTTAACTTCGCACCGCCTGTACATACCTACCCCCTTTAAACAGAAAATATTTTATTTTGGAGAGATTACTCTAGATGTTTTTCAGCTAAACTGTTGATTAGCTACTATTGAAACCAAGGTTATAAACCAAAATTTTAATGAAAAGGACTGTTAAAAATTGTTCTACGAAACTTATTGCCTGCAGGATGACAATACATTTGACCAATTACTAAGTGTGGTGTTGATCGCTTAAACCTCCCATTCATTGTAGCTGTCATGCTGATGACTGTTAAAAGAAAAACAGCAATAAACAAAAAAAAAAAAAAACCGCAAATGTACAGCAGCTACCATATTTACACTATAGACCTGGGAGTTTGCTTATCCCAGAATGATCAAAATCATTATTGCAAGCTGGGCCAATAATCATCACATCGCCCCCTTGAGGAAAGAGGAATAGGTAGGTAGGAAGATAGGAAGTCTGTGTTCTCCCCACACCATTTGCTTGTTTAAATAAATTAACTATCAAAACTGGCCCAGTTTTTGAGCTTTTACTTGCAGGCTTATTCTTCCGAGGGTATGTGATGAGTTTTCTCACTAATTCACTTGCTGTATTAGAATGTGTGATATCCAGGCTTAAAATAGGAAAGATATGTAAGTTATGTACACTCCAGTAACTGGCTTATTTGCTCATTAACATTTTAGTAGCTAGTTTAATTTTTCATAATTTTATTTCATAAAGGAATCCAACCAGGGATGTGATCGATGTGTAGGCTATCCAAGCAGATGTTCTAATGTGGACAATGAACAGCTGCATTAATGAATTTTGTTTTATTTTTTTCTGGGTGTTGAATGCTGATTGTGTTATTATTTCATTTAAATAAAATAAAGGTAAGATAAAACTTTTATTTTTTCCCAGGGGGATATTCTAGTGTACACAACAGCAAGGCGTGTAATGTGCACACAAGCAAACATTTAAAGTGTAACAAGAGAAAGTACAAAGACATTGAACAACCATGAGTACACAACCATGAAACAAAAATGAATGGATAGAGTTTAGTCAGTAGAACAGCAGGCCGTTACAGTACAGGGACACAGAAGTCTAAAGTCAGATGTAGCCCAGAATCAGAATAAAGTGATTGTAGTATGTTCTCATATTCGGGGTGCTTTAACTATCCCCGTCTTTCCACACCAAACAATAAAAAGAACCTTCAAAGTTCTCAGACGTACAGAGCTCAGGAAAAAAACAAAACGGACTGTCGATATTGGTACCAAGGACCTTGGTTTAACATCTCAGCCCAAAGAGCGTCGGCCTTGCTTTGAACAGTGGCTGGCAGTGTGCTGCTGTCCTTTCCGCGGGCCACGTTTGACCATCTGAGACTCTGGCTCATACACACTAGGGTTTGCTCATTTGTAACACTGAACATTTGTTCATACTTGCCAAATCTCTTCCTGTGAGACGTGTTCGGGTGGCTTGCAGAGTCTCACGGCCATTAAATGACTTTATAACAGATTTTTATTATACAGTATATTCAGGCTGTACTTCTGTTATGTCAACCTTTTTTCCCCAAAGCTCTTTTATTATCACACTCTTACATAAGAAATTTGAGGATTTTTTTCCAGTATAAAAAAAGCCTCCGACAGCAGTGGTCTGCAATCTTTCAGAAGCACAGGGTGGGCATCTATGCTTTAGTGACCCTGATAATAAGAGGAGAAAATCTTCATTCATTTAATTTCTTTCAGTCTCATTGTCTGTGATTGTGAAACAAGACCCCGAGATGTACATTTAGAATCAGGGAATATTCTCAGTCCCAGTGAGTATTTGTAAGACTGACCTGAATTTCTTTTACATGCCACCCCCACATACTTCCCACAACACACACACACACACACACGCACACACACATACATACACACACACACACACTCTCTCTCTCTCTCTTTCTCGCAAGCCCTCTTTCCTCCAAGCAAAGACACCCACACGTTACTTCCATTAATTTTTCTCCTACTCAAAATGTTCTAGCTTCTTGCCTGCCAGGGAGGCAGGATGCGGCCCCCAGCCCTGAAGCCAGTCAGACAGCTTGGCACACACCAGACGCTGTAGGCCGACCGGGCCAACGTCTGACTTACTTCATCTGCTCTTCTGGAAAGTTTCAGATGCACGTGCATTTCTCGGAGCGCGCTGCTCCGCTGCACTCAGGAAATCTGCTACTCTGCATTCCTGCTGAACCTGAATAGTCAACTCCTCTTCACTTTAGAGCACGAACTTCTCATGACACAAAATAAAATGGGGATTTAGCAGCGTTTCAGTGCCTGCCTAGGGCATCCTACTGAACTCCATGGTGAATTCAGCTGAACAGTGAGCATGTTTTCTCGTGGATTTGCTTAAATAAAATTGCAAGCTTGCTCTTTCAGTTGATTTACCTGCTGTAATGTAGATATATAATAACCAGTAGCTGTCTCGTACAGGTTTCTCAAACACCTGCTCAATTGGTGCTCATTTATTGCATACATGAGCACAAGCATGCACGCACATGCACACTCACACGCACACACACACGCACACACACACAAACATACAGGCATCTCCTAATGAAAAGCATTTCTGTATGGGGAGTAACAGAGTGACTATAATGAGCTGTTTGAACCATGGTGTCAGTGGAGGGGGGTGGAGTGCGGTTGGGTTCAGACATGACTCCGTGCGGCTGCAGCTGCAGATGGCCACTGCATTAAGGCTGTAATTGATAGACTCTGCCAGGCACCACTGGGACCAAAATTAAAACTTCAATTACAATTATCAAGCCCCTGATTGCTATATCAGAGACACATCCATACATTTGTTCGTTATTAATGTATCATGCTTCAGTTTCCAACAGTATTGGGCTCACTGCCTGCTTGCCTTCATTTAGATGGTGACATAAACAGAGACATTCTGGGGATTTTCCAAAAAAGCTAAAGCTAAATACACTGTTTTGGTGGTTTATCCATGGGGCAATGTGGCCAGATTTGGGGGTTTAAATCCCATTTCCCTTGTGTGTGGGGAGTTTGTATGCGCTTCCATGTCTCTGGGTTTTGATCCCCCACCACAAAGGGATGCAGGTAGACTAGTTAGTGCCTCCATATTTTCTGTAGGGTATAATTGTGTGTGTGCATTATGTACCCTTTGATGGAAAGGGGGGCAGTGTGTGGCACAGCGGGTTAGGCCACTGTACATGGTATCAGAAGGTTGCTGGTTTAAATCCTATCCTTGGCAGAGTAGTCATAACTCTGCATGATCCTTGAGCAAGGCTGTTGCAAAATGGATGTATTCTGCTGTTCATATATCTTTATCAAATTATAAATCAGGGTTTTGAACCTACGATTTATTTCCACCATTGTTTAAAATGAAATAAAATTCTATTTTAATACGCTGTTCCATTATAAACATATACAGTAATCTCTGCTCATGGGAGTTCTGAGGGAAGAAGGAAAAATGATTGGTTCAGGGAGATAACCAATCAGACTGGAGAGAAGGTGGGTCCAAGCGACTAGAGGAGGCATGACCAACCAATCGGAAGTCTTAGTCCCACCTCCTATAGTTGCTTGGACCTACAATCTGATGGGTTATTTTGTGTAAGCAAAACTACCTTGAGCTCTCTGCTTACCTTAAAACATTTTGGAAGATAAATTACATTTAAGAACTTCTATCATTTCTTCTAGCATTGTGCTAACACCTGCTCTCCAGGAAGCTAGCCTACCCTCCTCTTTGCTTACAACGGTGCAGCACACTGGAACAGGAGGAGTCGGCCTCAGAGTGGTTAGATGGCCATATTCATCACAATGTCTCTTACTGAAGAGCATCTTAATGCGTGTGGTGGAGATCCAAGCCAATTACAGGATATTAATGACGGTTAAGGTTGTATATACTGGATCTGGGAGTCAGCAGGATCATAGACAGTGAGATCGCATTTATCAGTTTTAATTTCTCTCTCCTTGGGAGGTGGCAGGTTTACAGTAAATACCTTCTGTCCCCTAATTTCTTAATGATGGAGATAATGATGGAGAATTGCACAGTCATTAGGCAAGGATAGGTTGTGTGCATCACTCTGTCAGCCATGTCTGTTTCTGGCACACAATGAGAAGTGATGGGACCCAGCTGTTTAGCATATTATGCTAAGACTGCACCTCTCCTCAGACTTCAGTTTACGACAGGATGCCACTGCGCACCTACCCCACACTGTTCATGTGCTCACAGTCACTTCTCACTTGCAAGAGTCCTTCATTTTGCCCCCATAAAAATTAGGCAGTACCACACCCACATTTCAAGTCTTAATTTAAAATACGATTTTATTCACCACACAGTAATTTTTCATTGCCAAAGAAAATGTACAAGAATTATAAAAGGACAAATCAGACTATTTGGATGGATTTTCTGTGTTTTACTTTTCTAATATTACCAGTTCCTGGCATTTTTCCTCAGAACATCAATATTCTATTTCACATACATCATGTATGAATTTGTATATTATTTACGTACTGTGACCTTCCAGATAACCTGGAAGACCTTCCATATCTTCCATCCATCCATTTTCCAACCCACTTATCCTACTGGGTCGCAGGGGGTCCGGAGCCTATCCGAAGCAATGGGCACAAGGCAGGGAACAACCCAGGATGGGGGGCCAGCCCGTCACAGGGCACACTCACACACCACTCACTCATACATGCACACCTATCGGCAATTTAGCAACTCCAGTCAGCCTCAGCATGTATGGACTGTGGGGGGAAATGGAAACCCCACGACGACATGAGGAGAACATGTAAACTCCACACACATGTGACCCAGGCAGAGACTTCAACCTGCATATCTTATACAAGTAAATTGTATGGCCAAAAGCAGGTGGACACCAGCTTGTCCCACATCTCATTCCTAAATTAAGAGTATGAATATGCAGTTGGTCATAGTTTTTTCCCATATTATACCATGACTTTTGTAAATACAATGTTCCTATTGGTCCAGAGATGTCACGTGGGTGTTGATTATTTTCGTGGAACCACACAGGTAGTTCTGGCAGCCTAATAACATTCTATATTAATGGGTTTTAGTGTTTTAATAAACATATTAATATAACAACCTGTGTGACTTTTTAATCATAAATAAGCAGTCATTCTTATCAGCATAATTTTCCTTGGTTTTCACAATGCAAGAGCCTGTCTGTTGATGGTTTCTATGGAAACTTAGCAGACCAGCGACTTCCAGTGAGTTGCCTGACCAGATGCTCTATCCTTACAGGGACGATACTTTTAAGGGCATGTTGGATCACCATTAAATGGCAATTGAAGTAATTATCCTTTGAAAAAAATAACCATGAGTAGGTCATTATATTATTATTATTATTTTGTGTGTATTATAATTAGGTTTCTATAGTCGCATTTTACTCATGTGGAATTGTGATCTTTAAGTATCTATAAGCTGCATGAACCATGTCAAGGTGTGCAGATTTATGAAAAAAATCAACTTGTGAAGTTTGTTGATTGTTTTTGTGTAACCATACACATCGTTGTGTTTTATCCCTCACATAACCTCTATGGGAAGACTTTCCATCAGAACACTGCTGGCTGGATTTGCTGCCATTGAGCACTGGGTATTGATATTGGATGATCAGGTCCCTTTCTGTGAGTTTAAATGACCACCCACTTTGCAACTGAAGCTGCTCCCAGCCGTCTCCAGATCACAATCACCTCACTTGCAGTTGACCAGGGCAGCTCTAGCAGGGCAGAAATTTGGCGAACTGTCTTTGAAATATGGCGTCTTATGATGGTACCAAGTGGATATTCACTGACCTCTTCTGTACAACATTCCATTCTGCCGCTAATCTTTACTGCAGAATGTTATATAACTGTGTGCTTAATTATACATGTTCAATGATCAGTGTGGCTTAATTAGACAATTCCTCAAATTAATAGGGGTGTCCACATACTTTTAGACATATAGTGTATTCACAGAAGCAATGTTCCATTCATTTGACCAAAAGATACATTTGTCTGAAGAGCTTGTACCAAATAGATTAACATTCAATGGCTTCGCATCTGTATGGGATAGATGTCATCTTAGGTCTAATTCTGTAACCATATAGAATGAAATGCTACCAAACACATAAAAAAAACACATAAAAGACCTCAAGCGGCATCTACTCCATGATATGATGATGTGAATTTAAATAAAATTTTGTCCTCCATCCAGTAAGAGAAGAAAGGGCTTGTGCAGGAACACCAGTGACACAGTGAAGGTGTCACAACAGAGGCTTTCCTGTAACACTGATTCAGATCTCTGAACCTCTTTCTCACCTGGCTGACAGTAATGTACTGCGAAGGAAATGTGTGACTGACAGTTCTCATGATTCACTGTAAACACACTGGGATTTCAGCACCCCCGGCCATGAGGATCGCTGTCTTACATGAAAGCAGCTTATGTTCAGCCGGAGGTCAATTTTAGCTGTCTCTCTGTGATACTGCTGCCGAACCCGTCAGAAAATTACAAAATTCTGAGTGACTCACCACTGCTTCAAATACCAGTTGGACTGCTCGGTGACCCCAGTTGCACCCCGTCTAGTGTGACTGTTCTGTATGCTCCCAGTGTGGGGGGGCTCTCTCTCCCTTTTATTCAATAAACAGTGTGATTAGGTAAATGAAAGTCCATATAGGTTTTTTTAATTGAATATACTATCCTCAGTCTTCTATTGCTGTTATAAGATTCAGAATTTTCCCTTTGAGAACCCCATTGACAGCAAATAAGGGTGTAAATACCAGTCCACATGTAAGTCTCTCATTGGGGATGACGACACATACTGGAAAAAAAGCCAAATGATCGGGAAACAAGTACACGCTTCTCTTTATAGCAGGTTTGTGGTAAGTGGTATGACCAAGAATGAGGAATCACGTTTCAATTGTAAAATTTTACTAACCAGTAACTAAAAGCCCTTTCCCATAATCTGATGGAGTGGTGGCTCTGAGGCTATGGATCTGTGTCAGCAACTGGAAGGTTGAATCCCCGTGAAGGCCTGAAGTGATTCTAATCCACTGGGCCCTTGAGCAAGGCCCTTAACCTGCAATTGCTTTGTCCTGGTTATGATGTTAATCTACATTTAGCCCCATAAGGCGGTTCTCCAACTTACAGGGAATAACTTGGGGGTTGGTGGCAGGATTGGCACCCCAGCCACTGTAAAAAAACTTCACAATGGTCCATTCGGCCTACAGTGGTGCTGAGGTAACCAGTGCATGCTCCTTACCTCTCTACCCTCCCATAATGTGAGGTATGTACACTTGAGGGCTTTCCGGTAATGTGAGGTACCTACAGTAGAGGGCTTTCTTGTAATGTGAGGTATCTACAGTAGAGGGCTTTCCTGTAATATGAGGTGCTTACGCTCGGGGGATTTCCTGTAATATGAGGTACCTACAGTAGAGGGCTTTCCTGTAATATGAGGTACCTACAGTAGAGGGCTTTCCTGTAATGTGAGGTACCTACAGTAGAGGGCTTTCCTGTAATATGAGGTGCTTACGCTCGGGGGATTTCCTGTAATATGAGGTACCTACAGTAGAAGGCTTTCCTGTAATATGAGGTACCTACAGTAGAGGGCTTTCCTGTA
>JABFEB020000040.1:22014648-22028429 GCA_019775895.2 Stomatorhinus ivindoensis
GGCTTCCTGTCTAAATTGCCCCTACTGTGTGTGAGTGTGTGCCCTCCGATGGGCGGGCATCCTGTCTAAATTGCCCCTACTGTGTGTGAGTGTGTGCCCTCCGATGGGCAGGCTTCCTGTCCAGGTTGCCCTGTGTTTCCTCTACAGGCTTATCCCAATTGTATGGGAACGGATGCCTGGAATATTTATTATAGTAAGTTAATATAAATAAAAAATCATGACATTAATAAACTCTTGAGTGCCATATATTATTGTCATAGTATACTGTAGCACATCATTGTGATTAACGTGATTATTTGTTGACCTGGGAAACGAGGTTTTAGGTGGTGATATTTCTGTGAAAGATCAGCTTTAGAATAAATTGTACATAATCACTGCAGCAAAACAGAAACTGTATATTGATGTTGTGAAATATTTTTTAACATGCCACTGTGACCTGCTTTTTAAATGTACATGCTAAATGAAGCTCTGCAAGTCCCATTTTGTGCTATATGCGCAAAATAAATTTTAGAGCGCAAAATACCACTTCAGAAATTTAGTTTGCTTTTGATTATTTTGTTGTGCAAAAAATGGCACCAGGAGATTGTTGTTGAAGCTCTATTGTGAGGAAACACCCCTACACACTGACTTCACTGCCACATGCAGCTGAAATGCAGGAACTCTTATTGGTGTTAAATGCAATTTACTGCTCTGCAAATAAGAGATTCTGATATGCAATAAGTCTGCATGTATCATTAAGAGTGTATAACAATGTAAGGGAAAAAATGCTGTATTTTTGTAAAATGGTGTTTTAAGGACCGGTTTTGCTTTTGAATGTTATGGCTGGGAGCTACCTGTGGCGATGAGGGATTCAGGACCATGGAGAGATCTTAGTGCTAATCGAGTCAGACAAGTTTCAAGATTTTAAATTAAAGGGAAAAGCTTATGTAAACTTCAGAATCCAGTCACAGAACATACTGTTCACCACATTATTAATGAGTAAAAGCATCGTCTCCAGAACGCTGATGCACGTCATTATTTCCTGTCGTTTTAATTCAGCACCATGTCATAAGCAGATTGGACTTAAGGAACCATACATGTCATTTTATCCTATAAATAATGATAGATGCCTGTTCCTGTTGTTTAATGATAGTGTACATTTTATGTTGAACCAGATGATTTACTGCATTGTCTATGCTTTGGATAGCAGCTGTAATGCAAACTGTTGTGTTTCTATCTTTGTTTTACCGAATTGAAACCTCAGGCAACAAACAGCTGGACAAATATGCCTGTGGTGAGTGAGGTCGCTGTTTATTGGTTAAACACCTGATGCTATGCGGCATGTCTGTCATCTGCAGTGGGCATGTGTGCTTCAGATGTAAGGCTGAGGAAGGCTTTCTGTCTCTGTCAGCAGTCCTGCTTCCCGTGTGCTTCAGGTGTAAGGTCGAGGAAGGCTTTCTGTCTCTGTCAGCAGTCCTGCTTCCCGTGTGCTTCAGGTGTAAGGCCGAGGAAGGCTTTCTGTCTCTGTCAGCAGTACTGCTTCCCATGTGCTTCAGGTGTAAGGTCGAGGAAGGCTTTCTGTCTCTGTCAGCAGTCCTGCTTCCCGTGTGCTTCAGGTGTAAGGCCGAGGAAGGCTTTCTGTCTCTGTCAGCAGTACTGCTTCCCATGTGCTTCAGGTGTAAGGCCGAGGAAGGCTTTCTGTCTCTGTCAGCAGTCATGCTTCCCGTGTGCTTCAGGTGTAAGGTCGAAGAAGGCTTTCTGTCTCTGTCAGCAGTACTGCTTCCCGTGTGCTTCAGGTGTAAGGCTGAGGAAGGCTTTCTGTCTCTGTCAGCAGTCCTGCTTCCCATGTGCTTCAGGTGTAAGGCCGAGGAAGGTTTTCGGTCTCTGTCAGCAGTCCTGCTTCCTGTGTGCTTCAGGTGTAAGGCCGAGGAAGGCTTTCTGTCTCTGTCACTGTCTCTGTCTCTGTCTAAATATCTGCTAATTATCAGTTAGCCATTGCGAGCAGGCCCCTGTTACCTGGGAATGTGCTCCCTCTTGCTATCTTTATGATCATTAAGTCATATGTTTTTCCTCTAAGGGTTCCAGTTAACATACAACCATCATTGCTGGTTCATACAAAAAGACAAATAAATCAAAAATGCAAAACATATGACACAACAGGCCTCAGGTTAAAGCTGTTCAGTCTGTTATTATGCAGTTGCACATTTGCTCTTTTACCACACAGCTTACTGTTGCACTTCCAATGCTGCAGCATTGCCCATCTGCCTGCCTCCTGCTCCCCCTCCCACTCTCTAAGTTCTCCACTCAGCCTCCTGCCTGCTACTTTTCCTCTCCTTCTTCTCCCTCCTCCAAACTGCCTGCTACTTCTTGTCCCAGACTCCTCTTCCTCCTGCCAACTGCCTGCATCTTCTCCTCCCAGCCTCTGGTTTCTCCTTAAAACTGTCTGCTACTTCTTCTCCCAGCCTCCTGTTTCTCCTTCTAATCACCTGTTACTTCTCCTCCAGTCTCCTCCTCCCACTAGCAGCTAATTCTCCTCCCAGTTTCCTGTTCTTCCTCCCAACTAGCAGCTAATTCTCCTGCCAGTTTCCTGTTCCTCCTCCCAACTAACAGCTAATCCTCCTCCCAGTTGCCTGTACCTCCTCCCACTAGCAGCTAATTCTCCTCCCAGTTTCTGTTCTTCCTCCCAACTAGCAGCTAATTCTCCTCCCAGTTGCCTGTTCCTCCTCCCAACTAACAGCTAATCCTCCTCCCAGTTTCCTGCTCCTCCTCCCAACTAGCAGCTAATTCTCCTCCCAGTTTCCTGCTCCTCCTCCCAACTAGCAGCTAATTCTCCTCCCAGTTGCCTGTACCTCCTCCCAACTAGCAGCTAATTCTCAACAAACTTGGCTCTGCTCATAGGTCTGGCCCCTGTAGATGGCTTCAAATTGAAAGGAAACCCCATATACTCTAGGCCAGGGTTCTCCAACTTAGGTCCTGGAGAGCTACCATCCAGTAGGTTTTCTATCAAACCTGGCTACTGATGAGCCACACCTGTTCTCGGGTAAATACCAGGAACAGGTGCGGCTCATCAGAGGCCAAGTGGGACAGAAAACCTACTGGATGGTAGCTCTCCAGGACCGGAGTTGGAGAACCCCTGCTCTAGGCTATGCTTTTCCTCTTAGTCTAAAAAAAGAGTCTTTATTATAACTCATCTATTGTGACATTGTTTTATGATCAAGTATAACTGAGTATTTGCCGGATGGAATAAAAATTCCATTTTCCTTTGACATTTACATAATAGTTCATATATTTTTAATTTTTATTGTTAATATGTGGACATGTTTTTAAGCTACTTTACCGTGATGTGGGCCATTGCCGACAGCTAAAGATGACAGTGTTCAAATGTATTTGGTGTAAGAAGCAAAAACAGGCATTGCCCAAAGCATAAAATCAAGAAATATCAGCTACAAAATTGTCCTTACTAATGCTCCGCCTTATAGTCTTAACCACCAACAACATCATTGCGGAATGTATGATAGGGCTGCTCTACTCCATTCCTGGAGGGACACAGCTTGCAGGTTTCCCTACTCAAAGGCACCTTATTCAGCTCACCAGCCAATTGGCAGGTTGAGTAGGTGGGTTTAAGCAGGGAAATCTGCAAAGTGCGTCACAGACTGGCCCTGCAGGAGCAGAATTGGGCAAATCTGATGTCTGATATGGAAGTGAGAAGAGGACAACTAAGCATTTGACTCTCCATTGATGTACACAGTTTAGATGTAATACTGGATTATGGTATTATGTAATAGATATTATTTGGCTCCAGGCCCCCCGTGACCCCAGTTGGGATTAAGCGGTTACGGTGATGGATGGATGGATATTATGACTAGTATTGCAGATTTTAAAATGAAATCCCATTCAGAGTGCATACCTTAACCCTAACCCTCATCTCACTGTAACCCTGCATTAGATAATGGATATAGAAGATGGTTTGATGGATGGATGGATAGGTAGATAGATAGATAGATGATAGATAGATAGATGAATGGATGGATGGACGGGTGGATAGATGGATCGATGGAGATGTACTGAAACACAGGAGGGAGGCTATAACTATATAAAGTATGATCTGTATATATACATATAGAATCTGTTTATAGAGCATTATTATTCCATTATGAGGTCCAATCTCTTGGGAGACTGGTGAGAGACTTGGCCACAAGCAGAACAGTGACATGGTGCTGTATTTCAGTAATTTCATGTTTCCATGGTGATTGAACACCAGCCCTGTGCCAACAGACGCCTCACTTAATGAAGCCCAGCTGGCCCTGTTAAGACTGATTACATTGCCAGGGGTAAATGTAGCCAGCTGGGAAAAATCTGGACAAGACTGAGGCCCACCTCACACAGGATGGAGGAAGTCCATCACCAGCAGACCATTCACCAGCTCCCATCTGGTGTGCAGAATCCAGCTCAAGGATCTGGGGCTGAGGGAATTGTAAAAAGGACCAATGCCGGCCAAGGGTCAGCACAGAGGCTATTTTCAGTAAATCACGCAAGCTTTTTTGCAGTGAAAGGCCTTTGACAGTTACAAAAGAGCACTTTGAGAAGATATGGCGGGAGACTTTCCATTAGGAAGATGTGCTACGCACCTTTTCCTTGTTTGTTGTATGTTGATAGTGACAACTTTGTAACCCAAATTAAGGGCAAAGTTCATCTCTACCCTTCTGAAAAAAGTGCAGCTTAGAAAAATGTTTAAAAAGCCCGACCACTGCTCCCAGTCACTATCAACGCATACCAGCTCACTACAGGTGAGGTGAGAGGGTTTTCTGCAACCCCTCCCGCGAAAGATTCACGTCTCACACATAACATGCTGTAAGACATTGCCTTTCCAAGTAAGCAATTATTTTTTTAAGCAATATGTCAAAGTAGAGTATACATGTTATTGAGTGAAACTGGAAAGGTTATATAAATTCTAGGTCTCATTTGTACAACAAATAATTTGACAGATACAAAAATTCATAAAAATGATTGAATTTTAAATGTAGTACTTATATCCTTTAAGAGTCATCTATTTAGCATTTATATGCTAAATATTGCACGCCATTGAGTGTTCATGTTACCCTTTGTTGCAGTAAGGTGAACTGGCATCTCTGAGCTGTCCATAGTACATGATTATGTGTGTTCTCGTCAATGGGCTTTATTCCCATCAGGGCTGTTCCAGAGTCTGGTTCTGCCTGTAATGGTCACCAGTCTCCCCAATGATCCTGTATTGGATACATTTTTGCTTAATAGGTGGATGAGTGCAGGCAGCTGTGCTTTTCAGGTAAGCAGCTGCAATTTCTTTTGCAATCTCATAAAGTTTACAGTGCGGTTGTTCCCTGCCTTGTACTCATAGCTACTGAGATAGGCAACAGAGCCCAGCAACACTGCATAAGACAAGTGGGTATGGAAAATGAATGAATGAATGAAATCTCATAAATTGTAGGAATACTTTAGTCAGATAATGTAACAAATGAAATGAATATTGTTTTGATTTCCTGGCTGCAGAGTGGGATGGAATGGACCAGAGACCTTGGAGCATTTCCTGTGGATTGAACGAATGGGAAAAGCTTTGCCGTCGACCTCATGCCGCCCGGGAAATGATGCCAAGTGCTGCCCGTGTGTGACGGAGTGTCCCTGGGCACTTTATGGAGGCCCTGGAGGGGGGGCTGACAGCTGTCCACTGTCACTGCACGTTCGCGGGGAGCAGAAACACCCAGGACAAGAAACATATTTAATGTCACTTCTTATGGTGTTTTATTTGTATGCACTTTAGGGCTTTGTTACTTTGAAGCTGTTTAATGTGCTCTGATTATAATGCTGCACGGTAAGTTTTAGAGGCAGTAAGTTTTAGAGCATGACTGCAATTTTTATATTATATGTGGTATTTCAAAGAGCACAAGCTTGGAGCTGTTATATTACTCAGAATCTGCATAATTAATTTGTATATTCAAGGTGACAGATGTCTGAATTTGGCCGTAAACATAATTAATAGCAAAGTCGGGGGTGGCAAAGAGTTTATGGGTTATTTATGAGGAATCGTGATCCTCTTCATGAGAAGATGTCAGGAGGATGTGGGTGCTTCACGTGGGCCATCACCCGCTCCCACTGCATGTTCTCTCACTTCTCAGCCAATCAATCGACATCCTTCCCCCCTGTGCCGATCAAGGGCCCCCGAGAGACTGAAGCGCAGAGAATCTCTTTATAGCTCTTTAAGACCAATATGCTGTACTGTCGATCTTTTGTCGCTCTGTATAGGTTTACAACCGGCTTACCTGTAAAAGTAATTTAGCTGTTTCGGAGAAAGCCTGACATCTGTTGACATCTTGTATGGATATGGGGGAGTTGGGGAAGCAGGGCTGTGGCTCTACTCCCTTGGGCTTAGGACCTTCTGCTAGTGCTTTCTGCTTGAGGTGGCCCACATAGCTGTAGCGGAGACCATCTGGTAGTTGCTACCTCTTTCGATGCACACTGTTGTCGCTGGGCTGCTTCTGGAACGTCTTGATATTAGATTAACCTAGAGCATGTAGGCATGCACTTTGGCATAAGAGGACAACACTGGGCATGTTTTAAAAACATTTATTTTGAATGGACAGCTAGAACCTAATACGTTCATTTTAGAGCTCTGTGTCATATTTTGTGCATGTACACCACGGGTACCACATTTTATTGATGTTTCCCATAATTTCGTGAGCACCCTTTATAATTCCTGAAACTTAATATCTCCCAGACTGGAATTCATTTAGCAATGTGCAGCACTGTGCAATTACTCGTGGACAAAATAAATGTTACACAGCAGAATTGCATGTGAATAATGTTTGTCTGACTTTAAGTGTATGACGATAATAAGATGCAGCTCCAGGTTTTTTTTTTCCACAGTGTGAGCCTCTACAACCCGCTCTTTCATTACTGAGATAAATAGGATGAGCAGGTGATAATGGACTATAAAGATACCGAACTGTCAAGACAAGGAAAGAGTGTAATCTCAGCATGTAAGTAAATCATTTTGTGAGGAATTCATTGGAAAGTTTTGGTGGTTTCTCAAAACACAAAGCTGTGATTTAGCAAAGACTTGTGACAGGCGACCAACCAAAGACATGATCCTGTTTAGGGTGGAATTTGCTGCAAGATAATTCTTGTGTTGTATTTTTCCGTGTGATTTAAAGATAAAGCCTTCATACCACACTTGGAAATGAGAACTGAAAGTATTATTCCAGCTGTAAATGTTTTATTTCTGACTTGGGCTCCTTTAGTTTGACATTTAGCCATATGCAACCAAAGTAAGAGCTTACATTAATTCAAACCATAGTTTCAGAGGATTACAGATATTAAAACAGTATCAAAATAATAATGGAAGCTTCAGGAATCAGGCACGGAGAGATTGTCTGGGATTAAGATCCTTCTAATCCCTCTAAATACTTATTCATATGATGAGTGGAGGATCTTCTGTTAAACAGATTCCTGCCGTTCTCCAGGTGTCACAAAGGGGGTAGGTTTCTGTAGGAGGTGGTGCCCTGCTTTCACTCGACCGTGACAGGCAATATGTATAATGTCAGTCAGATAAAATGGTCTCATTTCAGGCCATTTTTCTCTGCAATTCCCGTGGTAACAAATCTGAGACCTGACTGGGACGGGATGGACAAAAGACTTCGGTGTCGACGGGCTGTAGTAGATCGGCTGTAAGCTGTCTTATTGCAGATTGAAATAAACGTCATCCTTTGTTTTTAAGCCTAGATTTCCCATCAGATTTGTCAGTGTACAGTGATTTAGTGGCCAGCCTAAAAAGTACTGATCACTTGACAAGTCATAAAGTAACAGGGTTTTCTCGGAGGCAACATTTATACACATACAGATCTCAATATGAAGAACAGTACAGTATAGACAAAGGCATTCAAGAATCTATATATAGTAATCCAATATTTCCTCTGGAGTGCAGTGAGTCCTGCTGAATTGGGTAGTGTATAGTCACTCTCGTCTTATCTTTCTGGCTGCTGTCATTCTTTTTTACACACCAAGTTTTCCAAAAGCTGCAACCTCTTCCTACTGCCTGCCCGCCTAGTAGCAGAATAGTAGCCTAAAAATCTATGTTGTGTGTTTAGTTAAATCCCGGGATTGGGGGCACTGCGGGGTCCACCTTCCAGGTCGGCAGGCTGTATTCCCTCAGCAGGTCCGTTTGTGTAGAGATCACTTGATTTTGCAGCAGTTATCTCAGTTACCTCCCACATTTTTATGTCCTGTCTTATTATACTGTTTATATGGTAATGTGCAAAAGTCTTAGGCAGTCGCAGAATATGAAA
The DNA here is from genome assembly GCA_019775895.2 of Stomatorhinus ivindoensis. Lineage (NCBI taxonomy): Eukaryota > Metazoa > Chordata > Actinopteri > Osteoglossiformes > Mormyridae > Stomatorhinus > Stomatorhinus ivindoensis. The sequence continues at coordinate 22,022,943 of JABFEB020000040.1, forward strand.
TTTAAGTGATTTTCATGATGGTGTACAATTGTGGTATATTTATCAATGAGTGTCAGCTGAGACATTTCAAAATCTCTCCTAAAATCACCAATTCCTTGCGCCAACTGTCCAATAGACCCATGTATTTCTTGACTTAACCACAAGAGATTTATTGAATACATAAACTGACTAATGAATGGTTCTATTGTAGCACTACATGTTGCATTGAAACTTTTCTTTTTCTAAGCATTAATGACAGTTGCCTACAAAAGTCAGTTTAAATCTTCCTGTACTCATACATAACCTATGAAAACTGTTTGTTGATTGTGCGAAACCCCAACCTCGCGGCCGTATTTGGAGAGGATGTCTTCTTACAATCCTTTGTCCTCTCCCATTCATTCTCCATCCACATCCAAATGGAAATCATCTGTCTCTGGTCTCAATGTTAATGTATTCCATCTTATTTGACTTTTTAATAGGCCTTTACCTAATTATCATCACACAATCCTGAAGATCAGAGTGACAGAGGAATCTTAGAGAGCGAACAAAAGGAGGTCAAACTTGGAGGCTCTGGCAAGAGTTTGGCTTTGCCCCTGCACGTCCATCCTCAACTGCTTTCATTAAGACAAATTTTCCCCTTGAACACTATGTCAATATGTTGATGTGCCTTCCTTTATTAAGACACCATCCAACTGATAACAAGTCCTGCTGTGAATTACCAACATAAATAATTAGTACAGAGACCAAGGAATGGCAGGTGGCTCTTGGCACCAAGAAATAATCATACTTGATGTGGAAAATAAAGTAAATGCAGCCATCTGTTCTCAGCAGGGGTAGGAGAAAAACCACGTTAACATATTGTCACTAACGTTATGAAATACACAGTTAATAATTTAGTCATGACACCCAATTCTGGACACTTGTTTAAACAATATAAACATGGAGCAAAGCCTGCTTTCAGACTTAAATTGCCCTTACCTTTTACTTCTCACGATTAATCAAGCTGAAATTTTGTTACGTGCTCTGGCAAAATTTGCTTAAAAGGATGTTGCTTCAGTCTGTTTTTTGACAGAATCATTGTCTGGGGTATCCATCCATCCGTCCATCCATCCATCCGTCCATCCGTCCATCCATCCATCCATCCATCCATCCATCCATCCATCCACGTGCAATTGTGCATTACAAACAGTCATGAATCTGCTGCTGTTTGAAATAATGATCTTTTCAAATCTCTCTGTGTCATTACATAGAGGTCATATAATGGTATATTTCTGCATCTTTGCTTTATATTTTAATCAGATGTGTATATATTTGTTGAACCTTTAGCAATTTCCATGCATATAAAATCTTTCATTGCATAAAATGGCATATCTGTCATGTACATGAAAAAAAGAAATTTATAAACACAGTCGCCAAAATCTGATGTCATTTAATAATAACCACAAGTATACATAAATGATTTTCTTCACTAGAGTCTACATATGCCCATACAAATCAGAGGAAGCATTACTTGTACTAGACTGGTTGTACTGTCCTGGAACCAGGAAGGTCCTTGGAGACTTCAATCAACCCGAAAGGGAACTCAGGAGCAAAGAAACCATTAAAAAAGCATGTAGTGGGGTATTTAATAGGTGTCATAATTTATCATGTAAACTGAGAAGTGTTTCTTAATTAAGTGCGTGTGTGTTAATGAATTTTTTAATTTGACCCCTGTACGTACTCTGCTATGCTAATTGCAATATTACGCACATTAGTTATCAGCTACTGCCCTTGGCTATTTGCTGCTGTGAAAAATGGAGCTTTTTTCATCTACTTCATTAGCTCATCCAGCCCCAACAATTTGAATTTTAAAGTAGGCTGTCTTTACCTGAAGGTGCACGCCCTTTTTTCCAAGGTTAAGTGAGCATGTATATTTGTCTAATAAACACAAAATGTATATAGTATAAAAGTGTAACATTAAGAAAAATCATACAGATGAAATAAGTCTGTTTTAGTTCACTCTTATCAAGTGGTTAGAAGATGGATTGATGGATTGATAGATGAATGGATGGATCAGTCTGTCTCATGATTTACATGCACAGTGGGATATGGGTTAAATTCCTGCCCAAGGGGTTTGTGTATAAAATTTGCATGATTTTATATTGGTTTCCTTATACAGCCCCAAGACATGCAGGGTAGGTCAACCTGGACCTGGATATTTAACCAAAAAAAGATAGATGGTAGAATGATCTGTTGTATGTGGTTGTGTGTATATGTGTGTGTCTAAAAGAATGAATGAAATCATGTAACAAATGAATATTCCTTTTTCTTGACCTTGACACCTATTGCTATTTCTACTTCCCCTTGAATGAGATTAGCATCTATGGTGCTGCACCCCCAGCTCCAGTGAACAGTTCTACTTACATCTTTTAACCATCCATGTGGAATTAAATTGAATCAGTTTGCCTCCTACTTCCACTTAATATTTGCTTCATTTCATGTGTAGATGCAGACGCACAATCCTCCCCAGACATTTCCCGTTGTCCCTGATCCTGCGCCTATCCATCCTAGTCACCCAATGATAATCACCCTCCCCACTGCATCTCTCTTTCTGCCAACTGCTGTCCTTTCCAGCTCAGCGGGTGCCTCTTTGGCCTTCCAGCACCTCTCCCTACTCTCTGTCTTCTGCTCGCCTTGCTCCTCGCCCGCCCCTCCGGTCGCAGGGGCAGATAGATCCATGACATGGGATTGTTGGGGAAAGTGTCCTTTTCAGGGAGATCGGGGATTAGTTTTGACTGGATCGTATTGATGTTTGGGAAGCGGGGGGGGGGGGGTTTCTAGGACTGGTTCATCCAGGATTTCGCCCCCCTGCAATGTTCCATACCCCCCGCCTCCCCCCACTCCCCAAACAAATGTATACTGGTTAGTTTAAATAGTGTGTTCTCATTCATGTTCATTAAAATCAGACCCCCCCTAGTAAAGGCATAGCCACCTTTCATAAACCCCTAGTCGGTTCTTTACCCTGTTCCTCCGGGTATTTCATGCCATCCCCGTGTTGTGCGCTCTGCCAGCCCCAGTCGCCCCATCACCCTGAATGAGTCCCATGCGTCTAGCGTACCTTAGCAACACTCTAGAGAGAGTCATCACTCTGTCAGTGCCTTCAATCCATCTAATACTCAGATTTAGACACTCATTCCGATATGGTGGTTTCCTTTGTTTATTTGTCCAAGACCGCTGTAAAACACACCGCACTACATTTAAATTAAGATACTTAGCCATTAACTATGCATCAGCTTTAACATAGTTTGAATTGCGCTATGAATTTAATCATCGGCTCAATCAAGGCAGATTTATTAAGAGCGCGGTAAGCTTTGACCCTCCAGGCCTCACAGTTTCCGTTTCCATGCCAGAGGAAACAGCACCAAGCCGCGAGTCCTAGTCTGCAGTCAAATGGGAGCCTGATGAGTTCCAACATTATATTTATTTATTTATCACATACTTCTATCCAAAGCAATGCACAACTGAAAAAAACATGGTCAGCCAGTCCGTGGCGCAATTGCTCAGGGGGCCAACAGCGAGATCACGAGGGATCATGTGGGATCACGTGAGATCATGTGGGATCACATGGGACTGCTGACCTCACGACCACAGGCAGAGTGTTAAACCACTGAGCCACACATGGCCCCAGCCCCTACACATCTGTCACTATCTGCCACCAATCCTCACCTTTGGCCCAAAGGTTCCTGAAAATGAATCTATGGACTCCTAGAATATTGTTGAAATAAGCCAAACTGGCTTCAGTCCTGGATGTCGGACAAAAACAGCTCTAACCAGTTGGGAATTATGTACCAATTAACTCCGATACAAGGTCTTTGTGTAGTTTGTGGTACCTCTATTACACAGGACATGAGCTAGTGCTGTTTGGTGGCCTGCCAGGATTTGATATGTACTGGATTTAGAGGAATGCTTTCATTTTTTGTTACTCTACCATGTTACCGGTCATCATTATGGAGCCCCCGTGATTATCAGAGACCCACGTTGTTCTCCTTCTCTGTGCAGCCGGACAAATAACACAAAATCTTTCCGACTGGCGACTTAAAAAATCTTTCTATCCGAGCTTCCAAAAATATTGGAAGAAATGCCTAAGTTTAAATTCAGTGTCATTAAACAGACACAACCAAAGTTAAATTCTTTCTTTGAGCTTTTTGTTTCAACGTCAGCATACAGAAAAATACATGCCTGCTTTAATAGACCAAAACATACTTCTGTGATGCATGACTGTCATTAGATTTTCATAGAAAAATTCAGTCACATTGTAGTAACTCTGATGTTTATTCTCTAACATAAAGTTTGGGACAGAATGGATTTATTAAGGGATACATTTTTCCTGGTTCTACAGGCGGAGAGGGGCATGTATGATCCCAGTTGATATCAATGCCCAGTGTGACCTAGAATGTGACCTGAATGTGCTGCCAGAACTTAGCTGTGTATGGCACCAGCCTTATTGTAAAGCTCACTGTTTCATAGCCTCAAGTCATGAGCCCCAGCTTGCTTTCTTAGCTGGTTTCCTGGTTTTCCTGCTTGCGACTCAGCCTGTAGTAGCAGAGGTTTGCTGTAGGCAACTGAGGCATTCACAGATATTTGCTGTAGGCAGCTGAGGCACTCACAGATGTTTGCTGTAGACAGCAGAGGCACTCACAGAGGTTTGCTATAGACAGCAGAGACATTCACAGATGTTTGCTGTAGGCAGCAGAGGCACTCACAGAGGTTTGCTTTAGACAGCAGAGACACTCACAGAGGTTTGCTTTAGACAGCAGAGACACTCACAGAGGTTTGCTGTAGGCAGCAGAGGAACTCACAGGTGTTTGCTGTAGGCAGCAGAGGCATTCACAGAGGTTTGCTTTAGACAGCAGAGGCACTCACAGAGGTTTGCTGTAGGCAGCAGAGGCACTCACAGAGGTTTGCTGTAGGTAGCAGAGGCACTCACAGAGGTTTGCTTTAGACAGCAGAGGCACCCACAGAGGTTTGCTGTAGGCAGCAGAGGCACTCACAGAGTTTTACTATAGGCAGCAGATGCACTCACAGAGGGTTGCCTTAGACAGCAGAGGCACTCACAGAGGTTTGCTTTAGACAGCAGAGGAACACACAGAGGTTTGCTGTAGACAGCAGAGGCACTCACAGAGGTTTGCTTTAGACAGCAGAGGCACTCACAGAGGTTTGCTATAGGCAGCAGATGCATTCACAGAGGGTTGCCTTAGACAGCAGAGGGACTCACAGAGGTTTGCTTTAGACAGCAGAGGAACTCACAGAGGTTTGCTGTAGACAGCAGAGGCACTCACAGAGGTTTGCTTTAGACAGCAGAGGCACTCACAGAGGATTGCTGTAGGCAGCAGAGGCACTCACAGAGGTTTGCTGTAGGAATCAGAGGCACTCACAGAGGTTTGCTGTAGACAGCAGAGGCACTCACAGAGGTTTGCTTTAGACAGCAGAGGCACCCACAGAGGTTTGCTGTAGGCAGCAGAGGCACTC
>JABFEB020000040.1:22037140-22051382 GCA_019775895.2 Stomatorhinus ivindoensis
CCCCCCCCCCCCCCCCCCCCCCCCCCCCCCCCCCCCCCCCCCCCCCCCCCCCCCCCCACGGAGCGGATCTGTACGTGAGCGTGTGTTTGTGCTTGTTCCAGGCACATGGCGCTCAGTACGAGGCATGAGCACCCGAAGGCAGAACTTTATTGAGTCTGAGTTTGGTCCAGAATGCCCTGATCTCTAGTGATCTTCAGCTTCAGGGCTGACAGAGCAGCGACTGGGGCCAGAGCAGGGAAAGTGCCCTCATTTGTAAAAGGGTGGTAGGGTCTGCCAACATCCCACACCCATGGCACTGCAGCCATACTCAAAAACGAACATTCAGTTCATCTGAATGCTCCACTTAATCAACACTGCTGAAAAGGGTATTCACTTTATGTAAAAACTGTTTGTTTTGGGACGATGCAGATAATTTAAAAGTTAACTGAGGGAACCCGTACATGAATTAATGAGTACCTGAGCTTTTGTATCTATGCAAATAGAATAGGATAGATTAGAGGGGTGGGATGGACTGGTCACTGCTCTGTAATAATGCTTAAAGCTTGACGTCGATTGGTCACTGATCACGTGATAATGACACTAACAATATGGATGCCTCGTAGAAGTGCGGGGAGAAGTGATAGAAGGAGTAGAGAAAAAATTGAGCAGATGGAATGGGCCTAATTTTTATACCTCAGTTAATACATTTTTACTTTTGTCCCCATATCATATAGTTTTTTCTAATATTTTGTCTAATATCATCAGTGTCTGTGGTGAAACTTGATTATAAATAAATTGTAAACATGTTGCAGGTCATACACATAAAATATAAATAACAGCATATATCCTGCTGGCTTGCAATAACTAACAAATAATTAATGATTCCATTATCCTCAGTTTTTTTGGGGTGGTGGTGTAGTTGTGCGATGTGAAAGCAACAAAAAAAGTGAACAAGAGCTACAAGTGATGATGGCCCAGGAAATAGATTCCTGAGCTTTGGTGAGAAAGCACCTTACAACCGGGAAGAGCAGGCTTACAGGCTGGATTAGGGCTGGGCAAAATCATATTAATATAATTTCGCACATGTGCATTAATCACCAGGGCTTCAGATGATGCGTGAAACATCGGGCTGGACGCCAGCTTTTCCATATTATTCAGATGTTTAATTATGCCCACAATTTGGTAAGCAGATTAGTGGTACGGCTAAAATATTAATGAGATGCATTTTGTGACAGCCAAAAGTTAGTAATCAATATTAACTTGCTGTATCTTTATCTTTATTAAATTCCGTTAGCGGGGCACACTGCATAATACTGTTTTGGTATACTATGAGTGGTATACTATGAGTGGTATACTATGTGTGGTATACTGTGTGTGGTATACTATGTGTAGTATTCTTTAGTGCGATTTGCACTAAAGTGTCAGTGAAGAAAGGGACAGCTCAGCAGCCACTACATCTTTAACAGAGGGGATCTTGAGGGTAAACAAGGTACAAAGCTATCGGTCGTGTGACAGTACTTTTTGCAGTTTAAAGTCTGACACGTTTCTTAAACATAAGATATGCCAACTTTATACTGATTACTAATTTTTGGGCATCACAAAATGCCTTATTAATATTGTAGGGGTATTACTAATCTGCTTAACACATTGTGGGTGTAAATTAACATCCGTATAATACCAAAAAGCTACTGTCCGGCCAAATGTTTCACCTGTCATATGAAGCCCTGGTGACTATTGCGATGTGTGACATAATGTCGATATGATATTGCTATGATATATTGAATACGATATCATGTAACGACATTTCAGTCTTTCTTCTTTTGTACTTAAATTTCGTACTTAAATTCTGAGAGTACAGATTGTGGCTTATTGCATACCATTCCCTTCTCCTGTGGTTTTATTAATGTCATCATCAGCAATTGGTCCACTCGACATAACTGGCAACAGAATAATTAAAGATTAATGCTATGAAGATCACCTATGTCTCATGAATTACCACCATATGAAGTTTTTATAAAAAAAAATAGGAAAAAATTTAATTAAATGCAAACTACTTTCATTTCATTTAAAGTGTGTTTTTAAGGTGAGATGAATTTATTAATCCACCAGAGGGAAATTTCAGTGTTACGTCAGCAGTTATAGACTGGATCAGACACTAGACGCAATATTTTTATATATAAATATAAACAATGTACTGTATGCAAAAAACCAAATGGCAGTCATAGTCTAAGAAATGAACAATATCTGAACAATACAATGAAACCAATTATGAAGAAACACATCATATTCTGATGAGGTTCATTGTTGTTAACCTGGTACTAGTACAATGGCCATTGATCCTTATTAGGTTTCAGGCTTCCTTTGAGGTTCCTAGCTACAGCTGTCCATAATTCATTATGGATTGGCTCTGCCTCCCCAGTCTCTCTTGGACTCCCTATACTCTCTTAACATTATGTTTTCATAATGTAAGAAGGAAGTGGAAAATTCTGTTAATCCCAGGGCTAAAGTCAGGTGATGAGCCTCATTCACTGGTGATTTAAACAATTTGCTCTTTCTGTCTCAGCACAGAGACACTGGCCCACATGTGTGACCCCAGATCCCTGAATTGTACACCCCGTTCTGTACTTTCACTGCCTGTTGTTCCCTTTTACACTGAAACATTCGCCCTGTGTGTTTGTTCCACCTGATGTTATGAAACACTGTCAATTTAATCGTGGTAACCAAAAACCAAACTGTATTCATTTTCGCATGATTTTATTTCTCTGCTGAAGATATAAAACACTATATTGATCCCTTGGTTCAATGCTTTTATGTCATTCCTTTTGCTCATTGGCCAGAAATGCTAATATCACATTTCATGCAGCATTAAGTAAGTAATTTCTACCTGCTAATGCTTTTAAACAAGTGCTTTCACAGCCGGAAACACAGCCCTCCACATTGCAAGGCCCAGCACTGTCAGCAGATATACATTAACCTTCCAGTTCCCCAAATCTGTCGTTGCTTGGGTGGCACTCAGTTTGTTCTGAGAATGATTCATCTTATGCTGGACTATCTTTCTTTTCTACAGTCCCCATATGCTTAATCTCAAGCAGAAAATTTGCATTCATTTCAAGGGACTGAACTGTTGTATCCAATGACAGTATATTCACCCCCAACAGGTCTGCTCACAATGAAGCATATCAACACTGACAAACGTATACTGAATAATTATCCTAAAGGTAATACATTTCCCAGTCGTAAGTAAATGTCATCTGATCAGTATATTTATATTTAAATAGAAAGAGAGAGAAAATGAGGGCCATTGCCTCATTATTCATTAATTTTGCAAGGAAATGAAATGATTATTTCAGTGAACTCTCATTAAGCTCTCTGCCATTTTAAATAATTCTGTTTTACAGGACAGTTTGCTTTCTCTCAAGCTGGGACAATTAACCCTTCAGTCTTGGGATCCAAAGAAAACAGAGTGGGTGAGAAAAATTCCTGCCTAGTATAATAGTTTTCAGAAATAACATAATAATATTACTAAAAATCCAGTTATGATTTGAGTTATTTTTCTTATTAATAACACTTAATTGTTTCTGATCTCCAGACATATTTAGGATAATACTAAGGACAACCTGGGTAAAAACAACATGCAGTTTTTTAAATGAGAATTTGATTCAGTGAAGGAATCAGTGAAGGAATCCACAAATACCCATATTGTCCAAGTGAGAAAGTCAATGCTCTCTTAGTCACTCAGTCACTCAGTCAATCAATGAGCAAAATTTAAATGATAATGGGTCAAATTAAAACAGACATATCTACGCTTTACTGCTGCTAGCCCTATTGGATCTACACATCACTTAAATAAAACCATTCCAGCAATATGGAGTTGGACAAGGAGTTCCAACACCATTCCTTGATTTTCAGGATCTTCATGAAGACCTGAGAAAGAAGCATATTGAAGTATATCCGTTGGAAAAGGGATACAAAGTACTCTCTAAATCCCTTGGACTCCAGTGAACCACTTTGAGAGCCATCATCTCCAAATGGAAAAACCTTGTGGCAAAACAGTGGCAACTCTAACCAGGAGTGATCAGCCTAGGGGAATTACTCCAAGAGCGCATCGGGAAAGTCACCGCAGACCAGATGAACATCTAAAGAACTGCAGGTCTCCCTCAGGTCAGTTAATGTCTGCATTCATGATTCCATGACCAGAAAGACATTGGGCAAAAACATCTGTCTATGGGAAAGTTGCAAGGCATAAACCACTACTAAGGGCTTGTCTAACATTTGCAAAAAACACGTTGATCATCACCAACATTTATGGTTTGTGGGCTGATGAGTCAAAAGTGGAACTATTCAGAAGACATGGATCCTACATCTGGTATCAAGCTAACCCTTGTTTATAAGCATTATTTGACACCTACAGTCAAATATGGTGCTGAGAGTGTGATGATGTGGGGATGCTTGTTGCTGCTTCAGGTCCTGGCAACTTGCCATAATTAAGGTACAAGGACATATTCAATATAAAGCAGTAGCCACTTCCTGGAGCATTGCCATATGATGAAGGGCTCTCTTTGATGTATATGTCAATACTAATAGCCAATTATTTAATGTTTGCTAAATAAACAATTAGTTGATGCTTGATAAATAAGCAAAGAATAAATTACCAGCTCTCTGACTGCTATGCAATAGTTTTGAAGACCAGTGACTCAAAAAATTCCATATCTTAAAAAAGCTAACCTGGGGAATTAGCTCAAGTAGTAGGGTTCTTACTTTACATGTGGGAAGTAGCAGGATCAATGCCCACTTTCTCCGACCCTTCTGCTCCTAAGCAACTCACCAGAAAACCAATAGTTCATCCATTATCAAGACAGTGTGGTCCAGCAACGACAGTTTAAAGAACTTCCCTTGGTATCAACACCCTTCAGCTTAGTATAATGGTACTGCCCTCAAGGAAAACCCCCAAGAAAACTGTAATAACATATTCAATATAAAGCAATACCCACTTCCCCGGCCATTGCCATAACATACTGCAGTAAAATCCTGTTATAACAGACTTTAAGGGATCTGGCAAAACAGTCCGTTATATCCAGAGTTGCTGTATGCCCAGAACACAACTACAGGACACCATTAACTCATGCCACATCCCAGCAGACACACTTGTGGTATGAATTATTATATTGTACATGTAGTAATCAAACTTTACCTGACCAGATGACTACTAATAATCCCGACTACATATCTGCACTGGATATCACTGGCACGCCACGTGCCTTGTGGGCAGAGCTGCGTGTCCGTTAGTCGATGTTTGTTAAATAAGCAAAGAATAAAGTACCAGCTCTCTGACTGCTATGCAGTTTTGAAGAACCATTAACCAGTGACTCAACTAAATGCATATCAAGCTAAATTTAACAAGGGGTGCTAGCTCAAGCGGCGGAGCGCTTGCTTTGCATGTGAGAGGTAGTGGGATCGATACCCACATTCTCCAGCCTTTTAGCTGCTAGACCTAGACAACTCACCAGAAATCCCATAATTCACCTACCATCAGCAACGTTAAAGAACCTCCCTTGACATCAGCAACTGTCAGTTTTGCATAACGATACTGCGCTCAAGGAAAACTCCCAAGAAATGCTACCACTAGGTATTCAAAATAAAGCAGTATCCATATCCTGGGACATTGGCTTAACATAATAAATGCTAAGGGACTAGGAATGGTGTAGTGTTGGCAACACCTTCACTTTCATTTATTTATATGTCAATGCTCGTAACCTATTACTCAATGATTTTTAAACATAAAAAGAAGTACGAACCAGCTCTCTGGTGACCGCACAGAAGAAATTTTGAAGGGCCATTAAGAATTGACCCAAATAATTGCATATCAAGACATATTGGACAGGGGGAATTAGCTCAAGTGGTAGAGCGCTCGCTTAGCATGTGAGAGGTAGTGGGATCAATACCCTCATTCTCCAATATTTTAGCTGCTTAGCCTAGGCAACTCACCAGAAAACGCATAATTCATCTACCATCAAGGAGGTATTGTACACCACAGCCGCGTTAAAGAACTTCCCTTGATATCAGAAACCCCCAGCTTTGCATAACGATACTACCCTCAAGGAATACCCCCAAGAAAAGCTACCACTAGGTATTCAAAATAAAACAGTGGCCATATCCTGGAACATTGAATTAACATACTAAATGCTAATGGAGACTTGAAAGGGTGTAGTATTGGCACATCAATAAATTTCGTTGCTTTATATGTCAATAATAATAATAACCAATTAGCTGATATTTGTTAAATATACAAAAAATAAAGAACCAGCTCTCTGATGACTGTGCCGAAGTCGATTTGACTCAAAAAAATGCTCGAAAATGGTGTTGTCCACCAAAGACACCACAAGGTTTTGAAGCTGCTTAGCTGCATTGCTGAGGTCAAAATCATGACTTATATACCCTGCTGTGATCAAAGTCATGACTAACATACCCTGCTGAGGTCAAAGTCATGACTTACATACCCTGCTGAGGTCAAAGTCATGACTTACATACCCTGCTGAGGTTTGTTGAGGAACTTCATCATCGAAAACCCTCCAGTGTGGCTGAATTAAAACAATTCTGTAGAGAAGAGTAGGCCAACATTTCTCTGTAGCGAAGCCAAAGACTGATCATCTGTTGCAGCAAAAATTTGCAGGTGTTGCTACAAAAGGTGGCAGAATCTATTACTAAGTCTAGGGGTCATTTTGTCACATGGGTGATATCAGTGATGCTGAATGAGTCTCTTTCAATAAATCAAATGATCTTTAAAACCTGTGCGTGTACTCAGGTTGTCTGTTTGTATTATACTAAATTTGTTTGGCAATCAGGCACAATAAAGTGTTATGAATATTGAAAGAATTAGAAAAGAGCAAATGCTTTGTCGTGGCACTATGAATGTGAATATATGAATGTTACATTTATTTAGAGCTTTTCAAGACACCCAAAGCGCTTTACAGAAGCAATGGAGAGCCACTTCAACCACCGTAACTGTATGGCACCCCCCTGGATGATGCAAGGGCAGCCATTCTGCACTAGTACCCTCTCTACACAGTAGCTAACACGACGAAGGGCCAGGAGAGAATTCACCAGTTAGATATAAAACTGTTGCATAATATTGCATTTTTATACAATCGAATCTGGCTGCATTTGATTATATAAATCAATCATTTCAAATGTATATGTGCCTAAATATTAAATGAATGAATGGATAAATATTAAATGATTTGTTTGTTGGCTATATAGTCTACTTCGCGGTCACTTGACAGCAATGAGAGAATGGATGCTGTGCTGTTTTTCACATCCAAATGCTCCACTTTTAAAATAAGCCATCAGTGAAGATTCTCTGCCAGGAAAAGTGAGGGGAAGGAGCAAAGGAATCTAGGGGAGGCTTTGGTCAGGTTGGCGAACAGGCATTTGGACAGAAAGAGCAGGCGTCAGACCCGGCTGGATTTATTGAATGGAGCAAAAATAACAGAGAAAGCAAACAAAACCAAATCACGGGATTGCAGTGCTGTCTGGTCTGGGTCCTGGGGAACAAAGAGGAAAAAAAAATCAGAGCAGCTATTTAAAGGAAAGACCAGAAACAAGGAACGGGGGATTCATGGTGGCAGATGATAACATGAAACACCTGTCACCTAACGATTACATGCTGTACCTGTCACCTGACTACCTCCGTAACAGGACAGATGGGGACAACTCCCTCCCTAAATAGAGGATTCTGTGCTGTTTTGTAGCCACGTTTAGTTTAATATAATGGTGACTTTACCACCAGTATTTACGGACTATATATATGCTTTAGAATTTATGATATTCTATAACAATAATAACAACGTGGCAGCACAACTGTTGCACATTTGTTGGTCCTATGTGTGTGTGTGTGTGTGTGTGTGTGTGTGCGTGTGTGTGAGTCTGTGGTTGTAATGTGCATCTGCGTGTGTAGGGGGGAGGGTTCAGGTCTGTATGGTAATCAAATTCAATAAAAATTTTCACATTACATTGTCTCAAAATGCTTTACTGCATCCCTGTCCAAAGCCCCAGTGAACAAACCAGAGGCGACAGTGGCAAGGAAAACCCCCCTAGAAAGAAGAATCCAGACTGAAAGGGGGAGCCCATCCTCCAGGGGCCTGCAGAGGAAGTCAAAGGAGTAAGATGGCAAAGCTCCCATTCAAACTGTCCAAATTTTCACATTTGAGTCTGAAAGTTGGGGGCAGGCAGGTGATAGCAGGTAGGTGCTGATGCTGCTTCAGACAGCAAGACGAGCAGTCATACGGCAGCAGGGGATACGGTACAGGGAAGACGCACACGCACGGTCAAGGTTGTTACGCCACAACTGAAGAACCTTGTTTTTTTGTTTTTTTTTTGCTTAGTCCTGCACTATGTCCTTGGCATCCAGTCCTGTGAAATGCCTCTTGGTTCCAGATCCCATCACTTAATCCTGGTTCCTGTCTCTTGATTTGTCCCTCCTGTATTGTTGTTTATCATTGGCTGTTTGCTCCATCTGTGTCTACAGCACCTTGCACAAGAGGTTGTACAAACATGTTAAAGCATTTGAAATTTTCTTTTAAAATCCTTTATATAATAAACTTAAGGAATGGCCATCATTAATAGGCATAAAAATTGCATTAAGCCGTCTCTGGGGCTAATGTTTTTAAAAACTAGAAACATATGCAGAAAATATGGTTAGAAAAAGTATACATTCTCTTAAGCATTACTATGTTACAACCACTTTCTTTATTTGAAGAGCACCAAAAGGGCAGAATCACACACATTAGTATAATGAGTGGTTCCTGTATAACACTGTAATCAAGGTTTGATTGAGTTACAGTCCGTGGCTGGCTGATAAATTTCTGCTGCAATTCATATGTTCTCATAGCTGTTTGCCTTTAATAAGCATTTAATAAACAAGTCACATTCTATGCTTCTGTATGTGATACTGACTCTTTTAATGAATAAAGCTATATCAGTAAAATATAAAATGTGTTATGAGCAGTGAAAATTAATAATAAAAATTAGTAATTAGTTACAGTTACTAGTTATTTCATTCAAAGGTAATTCAATTACTTTACCAATTACTGCACATGATAGTAATTAGTTATGAGGGAAAGTAGCTTTTGCATTACTTTAATTCTCGTATTAATGAAATACATACCCAGACAGCACACATAAGTTAACTGGACATTGGTTTAACGTTGGAATGTAGTTAAATGATCATTTTCCATTTAGGCCAATTACATATGTTTAAATTATTATATAAGGTAATGTGTGTTTCAGTGAGTGCTGTTTAATCTTTAAGCATAGTGATCTCATTAATATCATGTTGCTGTTGAAATACATCTCGCAAACATTGGGGGGATTTCAAATCAATTATTGGTAGCTATGTCTCTGTTAGATCATAAACAAGAAATTAGGCTGCATTTGTCCATTAATACTTTCACACAATATAAAAGTAATGAGTGACAAGCCCATTTAAATATTAGTACTTCTAATTGCATTATTTTATTTGAAAAGGTGGTCTCAAGACTCGTTACCACCAAAAGTAGTGGAATTACAGTAACGCATTACTACCAACACTGGTGATGAGTTAAAACAGAAATTAAATTAAAAACATATTCATGCATTACCACATTTACTGCTGTGAATCCATATACCGCTATGCCATGTTATAACAAATCAGTGCCTCTAATATGATTCTCAGTGGTATACATACATTTTTATATAAGAGTTATGTATAAAAATCTTTCTGTTACATTCCAGGTTTCCTTCAACAGGTGGAATGGTGTTTCTCAAATATCCCTCTTGCACACTTCTGCTTACCAAGTCCATTAGAGTGTTTCAGTGTTGCAGCGCCGGGCGGCTCAAGGCATCGCAAGCGTAGTGAACAATGAGAGCTTTGCTCGCCAGGGCATAACGCATCCTGAACAGGACTGTAACAGGCACCCAACGAGCACCGAACCCAAGCAGACTCAGCAGAAACACGTGGTGTTCAGACGCTGAACTGTAAGGTGCACACACGGGGGGAGATTTATACAGACACGTGAGGATCGGACAGGGTACACACAAAAAACACATGTGATAATAGGGAAATGCAACCATAAACAACAAGAGTTATTGTTGGGATATTTACAATTACAGACAGGGACTATTTACAATTACAGACAGGGGCTATTTACAATTACAGACAGGGGCTATTTACAATTACAGACAGGGGATATTTACAATTACAGGCAGGGGCTATTTACAATTACAGACAAGGGCTATTTACAATTACAGACAGGGGCTATTTAAAATTACAGACAGGGGCTAATTACAATTACAGACTGGGGCTATTTACAATTACAGACAGGGGCTATTTACAATTACAGACAAGGGCTATTTAAAATTACAGACAGGGGCTATTTACAATTACAGACTGGGGCTATTTACAATTACAGACAGGGGATATTTACAATTACAGGCAGGGGCTATTTACAATTACAGACAAGGGCTATTTACAATTACAGACAGGGGCTATTTAGAATTACAGACTGGGGCTATTTACAATTACAGACAGGGGCTATTTGCAATTGCCCGCGAGCATGCCGGGATATGCTGACCCCCGCCAGCACTACATTATTTAATTGGGGAAAGACACACCCAGCAGCGTGTGATGTGTGCTCTCTGTCCTAAAAATAGAAAGATAAGCCACCAATCTGACTACTGTCACCTATATGGCAGTTATACTTAAAAGGCACAAAAAACAAAAGCACTAACAGCCCAAGTGAAGTAGCTATAACTAAAATTCCACATTCTTAGAAAATCACATGAAATCAATATTCACTGCAATGAAGTGATAAGTGTATACAGCCAGTTATCGGCTGTGGCTGAGGCCCACATTGCCAAGCTGCTCTGGACAGTGTTGAGGAAGTTACTCACAAAAGTAATCTATTAAAGACAGAGGAGGAAAGTTCAAGTCCAGGAAGTACAAATCCAGACCAAGGTTTTGTTTCAACCAATCAGCTGAGTAATAAGCTCACACAGCAGTAATAAGTAATAAGTCACACAGCACTCAACTGGTTGGTTGAAACAAAACTTTGGTCTGAATTTGCACTTTCTGGACCTAAACTTTCCACCTCTGTCTTTAATGTATTACTTCGCTGAATAACTTCCCCAACACTGGCTGTAGGACAAGGTACAAATTTTATATAAACCCATTGTTTTACTCTTCCTTTTTTATTTCATTTTGCAAAAACTTTGATGCTAAAAAGAGTGTCAAAATGTTGCTGTTGCTTGTTTGTTTGTTTCTCCAGTCTCACCAACAATTCGCCGTCCGGAGGATTAAATACTGGGGTGATGCATTCTCAGGGCTGCTGTTGCAGTGGCCTGGGCTATGCGCTGACCCAAATTAAGTGATAAAAGTAAGCAGCCCCCCCCCACCTTGTCCTTTTTCATTCACAGAGGATCAAGCTTTTCATAATCCCTGGATTTTATACCCACCAAAACAGCTTGGGCCCATCAGCAAATTGCAACGGCATATGGTATAGGTTTATGATTCATCTGGCACGGGCATAGCAATGAGGGTCCATAATCCGTCAGCAAACACGAAGAAAATATCGTAATGTTAAACGATGCCAGCGCTGGGAAGAAACAAGCAGAGCAAGTGGGAGTCTTCTGTTTGCTTGGTGAAGTTGTGGCAGCTGAGGTTGTGAGACTGCGAGCCGTTTGTCGTCCTCTCCTGTGACTGAGAGGGATTACAGCATCACCAGCTCCGGCAGCCAAGCGAGCTGAATCAATCTGAGGAGCTGCGCTCAAACTTCAGACCTGCTGTCACCCACATACTTTCTCAACACAGTTTGCGGCCAACCGCATACAAATGAAAAATCGCGGTGAAGGTATTTTTCAAACGTCTGTGTCATTGCCGTAATAGCATGTAAACTGTTTGAATTTAACACACTCACATTCAGGAATGTAATTACCCAAAACTCTGCATGCCTATCCCTTTTTCATGATTAAAGATGTGTTACACTGCAATTTGAGCATGGAATTGAAATTCTTCAAATCAGACATTCCTTTGTGTTATTGGTATTTTTATTTGGATTGTAGTTATCTATATTTATTGTCCCGTCATAAATGCCATTGGCCATATAAAGAGCAAAGCAATTTATAGGCATGTATTAGTAAAAAAATAACAATAATGGGACTCTCACCCTACTTTATTACGGAATGGCCAAGGCAACCATGTTTAGACTTACAATTTATACATGTTTAGACATACAAATTTATGACCAGATGGCATACCTAAGCAAAAAATCCTAATCATGTCTCCATAGTTATCTATTATCAAAAAATATGCGTGTACCCATGTGCATAACAGCAAGAGAGTGCATTACAATGTTGTGGTATTTGTACCCATATCTGTGTGACATACGCGTTAATAATCCACTTAGCTCTAGTCTTACTTATGAGCAAGTGGTTCCCTGATAGTTCTGTTTTTATAAAGACGTGGCTTTATAAACATATTTTGAGACCTCTTCTAAGTGGTAAATGAGTCTACAAAGTCCGTCGTCCTCCATTATAGCTGTCATCCCTATTATTAGTGCAGTCATCCCTATTATTAGTGCAGTCAACCCTATTATTAGTGCAGTCATCCCTATTATTAGTGCAGTCATCCTGATTATTAGTGCAATCATCCCTATTATTTTAGTTTCCTAGTTCCCTATTATTGTGTCTCCGGCTCTGGTTCTGTTAACTCAGCAATATTTATAAAGTTTAAATATTGGTCATCAAAATCAGCTACTGTAAGTTTCACATAATGGACTTATGAACAGCAGTATTTTAGTTTTACCCCCAAAAATCGATTGACTTGAAGTCTTTACTAACAAAGGCTTCTTAGATAAAACTGAGCATTACAGTTTTCAATAACACTGAAAAAGTGATCGTAAATCAAATGAGTACGTTTACGATATTCTTTCGAAATATTACAATGGTTTTAGCTACCTTGGCTGTCTCCTCTGTGGTAGCACATGTAGTGGTAGCATACAGTGGCTGTTAAGGTGTGATTGGGGCTGGACCGACCAGCTGTGTCTTGGTGGGGCATAGAGCTTAAATAGGCCCAGGCTTCCGTAGGTGGCCTCCAAGGCCAGGTCCTGCTCCCTCTTATCGCCTTTGCAGTGATGTTGCCGGCGGCAAAGCCAACACAGGGCCCCTGACAGAATCAGACTAATAGAGCTCACCTCCAAGTGAGACTGAAGAGGAGCAGGTGGCTGGGAGCAGATAAGTGTGAGAAGGTGTGTTACTGCCCCCCGGGAGCCCCCATGAGGTGACCGAGGGTCTTCTGCAGGAGACCATCAGGAAACTGAGTAATTGGCAGTTACATGCAGGGGAGTTAAATATAAATGTCTATCAGTGACTTTGCTGTGTGGATCCATGAGTGTCCATTTACCTCCACAGAGTATGTGACACCGTAAATACATAAAAATAATGAACACATTTATTGAAAGATGAAGAATACCAAACATTGTCATAATTAAATAAACACAAAAAATACTCAAGTACTAAAAGTAAATGCATGCGTAATGTTTTAAAACATGATATCAAATTAATAGACTGTGTTACGTGCCGTAAGTTCAATGCCCAGAGATTCCCCGTCGCCCCCTGCCTCGTCATCCAAGCAGTAACAACTGTATTTACATCCACTCCCATGTCTGGCACTAACGTTGATATACCAATAAGTGAACAGACAGATAAACAGATATTTTGTTAAATGTTCAAGCTATCCTGTACTTTTGCACGTTATGTGCACACTCTCACTTTAGCTACATACCTCATTTTCTTATCATTTTGACTTTATACTTACATTTTTCTACAGTATCGTATTGCACTTGTATTGAACTTGGATTCTGTGTTTTGATTCTTTATTTTGTTTTATGCTGCATTCTTTGTTTTCAGTATTTTTAGGCAGTTGTTTATTCCTACATGATGAGAGCTGTGCCCTGGTACAGCTATTTATTTGTTATTGGGACAAAATTAACACACTCACACCCTTATCTTATCTTATGATCTAAGGCTGCTCATTGGATGTCTGCCTAGCAAATTCGGCATGGGAAATGTATTAACAGTTTAATGCAAAAAGCTCTGGTCATCTATGCAAAGTAGTATTATTTTCTGGTCTGTGTGCGTGTGTGTGTGTGTGCACACGCGCGAACAGGTATACCTATCCTTATGGGGACACAATGTCCCCATAACGTGATAAATATACGTTTTTTTTCCCTTA
>JABFEB020000040.1:22071785-22101215 GCA_019775895.2 Stomatorhinus ivindoensis
TAGGGCCTATCCCGTACGTGCTGGGGATCCTAGGGCCTATCCCGTACGTGCTGGGGATCCTAGGGCCTATCCCGTACATGCTGGGGATCCTAGGGCCTATCCCGTACGTGCTGGGGATCCTAGGGCCTATCCCGTACGTGCTGGGGATCCTAGGGCCTATCCCGTAAACACTGGGCACATGGCAGAGGACTCTCCAGAAGGAATGCCAGTCAATTGCACATACCTAAGGGGATATTAAGGAAGCTGCATATAGTATATTGCATTTGATGATTATAAATTAAACCTTTAATTTTGTGGTTTTTAGTGCATTTAGTCATTACATTCACCAATTAAGCAAACTTTGTTGTCCATGGTGATACACATTTAATTATTCAACATGTGCTTCTATCCAATGCGACTTACAAACTACAGATTGAAGAGCAGTGTCCATGGAGCAGTTGGGGTTAAGACCCCAAAGTTGATGAAAGTCTTCTAGGCCACAGATTAGAACCCACGACCTTAAGATTACAAGCACAGAGCCCAAACCCACATGCCCACACTCATCCTGAAACACCACACGCTATGGAAACAACATTCACATAAAGTGTTCTGTTTATGCCAAAAACATATTCAAATATCACATTACATAAATACCAGCTAAAATCAATTTATTGCAGTATTAAGATTTTTAAAAAGTTCTTACATTTGGCAATATGAATCAGCATGTAAATCTGCAGTTCTTGTTCAGTCATGCATACTCAGCCTCCAACCATCTATCTTCCATATTCGCTTATGCAGTACAAGGTCATAGCAAGGCCGAGATTTCATATTAAATATCAACAGTAATTAAGATTTAGGACTTTCCTCCACACTCGTGTGTCTGTTGGATGAAGTTCTTAAGCCGTGCTAAACGGTGGTAAAGATGCTTGTATGTATTCCCAGCAGCTTTAAATGCGACTGAACGCACCCTATTTCTCTTCTGCCTGCTTTCATTAAGGAGATACCCCCTGTTGACTCTTTAGAAATGACACAAAAACAAACACCTTCTTATACGATTTTAGATAGATATAAGCACTGAATCAGTGGGCAATGATACACTCAAAGGACTGACCCAGAATTGTGATTATACTGATTCCACACTGCGCCGCCCTTCCTCCTTTGAAGGGAGCCTTCATTACTAGTAGTTTTCATCACCCTACATGAAAATGTCAGATGTTATCAATGACTTCATTCTTTATCACTTTGCCCAGTATAGACAGAGTAACCTTCAGAAACCTGCTGCCCACAGTTTTATGTCTCAATTAGTACCACTGTCACTATTGGAAATTCATTCCAGGCTCAATTAGAAAAGACAGACGGAGTGAGGCAGAGGATGCCGCTTGGCACAATGGGCGCACAGTGTCGTCTCTCTAAGCACTGCCAAGGCACCCAGATTCAGCCACATACATGTGATAACGGACTTGGTTTGAGCCTAAAACTGGGATAAAACCTACTTTACTAAATGAGCAGAATGCACTTTAACCTGAGAACAATTTCCCTTTAACAACAAATCTAAGCCTTTCTTAATCATGAACTATATTTGGCCCAAAATAGCTAGATTGAATTGCATTCCTATGGTGTATCTGGAAGAACTATGGTAAATGTACAAATACTGACAAAAACATCCACAATTCACATACGCAATGACATAGAAAAAATAAATATATATGATACAGCCTCAGTAAACATACTGAAGTTACAAAGTCTTTCTCATGTTTCGTTAGAGCCGGATTCCGTCTTTTCTGTGTCTGTGTTTCTATAGAGGGTGTAGTGTGAGTCTGTGTGCATGTACACACACATAACACTCCTTACAATTCAGAACGTAATGCTTAATATTAGTCTGTTTCAGACCAATAATGCAGTCAGGGACACACTGGCTGTGTGTTGGAGGGCAACATGGATATTATTTTACATCAAAACTATGAATAGTATACGGTTTCCATGCTTTTGGGCTCTTGCCGTGTGATGGGCAGGCACCCGGTTCAGGGCATCACTTTGCCTTGGGCTCTGTCCCCCTGCCATGACCCCGAACTGTATGGATAGATATTTACATACTTCAAAAAGCATGTCATGTCTCTGTGCCTCAGATAGGGTTAGTAACAGAATTAGTAATGGAATGTATTTTAACTACATTTAAAACAATTGTATATTATTCCTAGCAAAAGTATTCAAAGAAAACAAGATATATATGATGAATGTCATTCTTTCGGTAGGAATAAGAGAAGCATATATACTTTAATATTCTTTAATTTCAGGTCTGTTTGTGTAGTTGAGCATTTAAATAACCAATTAAGCACTCTCCTTCAAGGCGAAACTGCTTAGGTGTAAAGATGATATTAATACATATAAGCTAAAAATGCTTGAAAGTCTATTAAACATCTAGTGGAAAAGTTTTGACCTTAAATAGATACGACCTCAAAATACTATTACAAGTACAGAACAGCACACTTTAAAGATGAGGAGTAACATGAAGCAGTCCTTGTTGGTTGCATGTTGCCCTCACTGACATGTTAAATTGCCGGGTTGGGACCATTAGCATCTCATTATTACACATTAGCATATATTAACATATATTGCTTTTGCACCAGATGTTACTTGGCTTACACGGCTTTCGTAACTCGAGTGGCCTGTTGGTGTCCCGTCATGAAGAAGCCTGGGACTGGGACATGTGAACCCCCACATTTGTGCTTTTTAGACCACTCTAGGACATTTTTGCTAGGCTATTTACACTTTCACACTCATATTGCTGCTCAAATACTTTCTATCAGTCAGATTCTCGGTCTAATTCTTGAGTTGATTCCAGTTCTGAGGCTATGGTCATTCTCAAAGTTCATTATCACTGGTGGCTCATTCTTGATGAAAAATTACAGTGCTTCTGTACATACTACCAAATCATTCATTTGCGGAAGTAATGATCACAGCGCATTCAGGGATGCTAACACGTTAGCGTATGCTATATTTCCATTTCATTTTTTCCCCCCAAAACTTATATTGTTGTTGGTTGGTTATTTTGTTGAAATTTATTCATTCATTCATTCCCGCAACCATCTATTTCTGAAGTTGTTGGAAGATATAGGATTTTCCAAAGTATTATTATTATTATTATTATTATTATTAAGTGTATGTATTAGACTGGTTTGCAAAGGATATTTAATACATTTGTTTATTAAAGTTGTGACATCCATATGGAATTTGCAAAATAAAAATAAAATTAAAATAATTCCAAATTCTGGTGACTGTTTTGGAGTAGGCTACAGTGGTACCTCGGTTCTCGAACTCAACAGAACTCGAATTTCTTGAAAGTCGAACAAACCAGTTTGACCTCGATCTGAATATCAGAAGTCGAATCGTGAACGCTGACCTAATATAAATTTTACGCACCAGGAAATGAGTCATACTACAATGCAATTCTTACTTGAATGCCTTCTTCACAGACTGGACGATTAACCAAATAAAGCAGCGCAACATTACAGTAACTAACAATAAATATACCACTAACTTACGTGTACTATTACAGCATTTATGTCATTTATTTTTATAACTTTATTTTACCAGGTAAATTAAATGAAAACCAGTTCTTACTGCTTTACGTGATATCCGGGAGAAATTACGCATTGGAACTGCCTGGGATACAAACGTCAGGCGTGTAACTAAACTCTTCAGTCAATAAGAGCAAAGGTGTTTCGTCACGGAGGCGGTTCCAGTTTGTGCAGCCGGGTGAGAAGTCGCAATGCATCTAACTGTAATGCATTGCGTCAGGATCAGAATGCGTTGCTTTAAGCCAGCGCTGTAAGCAAGTCGAACGCACCGGATGATCATACCGGGGAAATAAACTGAAACGTGGACGTAATACAGAGGACTAATGGCAACAACCAGAAACAGCTGATCACATGGGAATCCCACACGACGTTAACAAGGGGGAGTGGCACACGGAATGACCGGACTATAGGGGCAGGACAGGGGTAATGTTGTGATAATATCTTTATCGCTTTGGAAGCCATTAAGAAAAAAAATGCTCTTCTTGTTTTATCCTGGTCATTTTGTGTTTAAATGCTAAAAACAACATATTTAGGCGTAATTTTGGGGGGCCAGGAACAAATGAATTGGTTTCCGAATTATTTCTTGTGGGAAAAATTCGATCAGAACTCGAACTTTTTAGGATTCGATCCGGAGTCCGTGACATTCTATCAGTGATATTCTAAATACTTTACAAAGGATATAGGATTTACTGCCATTGACATTATGTGTCGATAGGGGCATATATTGTTCAGTTTACTTAGTAACCAATCAATCCTGTATCAATCCCAATTACCCACAGATTCAGACCTTTCATTTAGACGTCAAAACGTAACACTGCTAGCCTCCTCCCTTGTTGGAATCATTCTGCAAAATGATAACATGAAGCCACTTGGGCTTTTACTGTGTAAATAAGCAAATGTTGTCTTTGCATGCTCACTGTGGCTCATATCAAGCCGCTATTGGGAAGTGGCACTGCACTGTGCAGAGATAAGCCTGGGCATGTGTGTCTGTGACCCAGGGGACACCCTTCCAGGCTAGTCTATCGGTCCAACACACCCCCTCTCCTCCACCAACCCTGTCTCAACGTAGCGTCCCATCCTTCTCATCCTAATGACATTATTCAGAGCTGGCTGAGTTCTGCACACGCAGACACTTAATTAAATGCTCCAACTGTACTGGCTACATGACCAATGGCTGTTAAATGAAGATGCTGTCACATTGGGGCTTCATTGTACATTTTTCAGGAGAGCCGAAATGCAAGCTAGCAGCCCCAGGACCCCAGCTGACATGTTTTCTTTGTCTGAGGTTCGAATTTCCACAATTTAAATATACACATCACCTCATTATGGAGCTGCCCTTAGGATGTAGACCGTCTGTGCACTAATAGGCTATGTGTTATAATGGCTGATTTTAATACGGTTTAATTTATGCAAGAATTGCAACAACGTAACTTCACATGTCATAAACAATAACCAGAATCTATTTTTATTCTGAATATGATGCCCAATTTATTGCTTCTTTATTTTGATTTGATTCATTTTTAAATGATTTCAAATGAAACCACAAAATACTTCGAATTAGCAATCCTGAATGCTGTAACTGTAAGTAAATGAACATCCTCTCCTGCAATAGTCTGTTTCACTGGGGGTCGACTTGCAAACACACAGACCGTGTTCTGCAAGCCATCCTTTTCTAAGCACCATGTCTGCTGAGGGTTATGGCTTTACCTTTGGTGATACATCATTTATAAAGTGGCTCATTAATACATTTTACTGGCAGATGCTTTGTAAAATAATACAGAATCCTGCTGAGTGCACCAGCAGGTTATGGTAAGAGGCCATTGCATAGAATGCAGGTCTGTAATGGGATCTGCCTCCATATCCCTCCTTCTTTACCTGCTGTCTCCATCTACTGCCTGGAGACCGCAGCAGATGTTGTGGTGCTACGTTGGCACCAAAGTACCTCTCTGACCCCCCTACCTCCAAAACAACACAGTCAAACCACATTAGATCTCTTTATTTGTGCCCCAGGCCT
Organism: Stomatorhinus ivindoensis; assembly: GCA_019775895.2. Lineage (NCBI taxonomy): Eukaryota > Metazoa > Chordata > Actinopteri > Osteoglossiformes > Mormyridae > Stomatorhinus > Stomatorhinus ivindoensis. The sequence goes on from JABFEB020000040.1 coordinate 22,077,357, forward strand.
GTTGGGCAGTGCAGCTGTGTCCCTGCTCTACCTTTGGTGTCGAAGCCCTTCAGGCAGTAAATGTGCGAACACAACTGTTCTGAACTGCATCTGCTGAAAATCCAGCAGTCTGGCTGTGGGCGGATGGAGACCCGCAGTCTCGTTGTGGAACAGATGTCAGTGACAACCTGCCTCCTTACACCTGTATGAATCCTCGCTGCCCTGTGGATCTTGAACTGAAAAATTTATGACCCCAGAGGGTTTCTGTCCACAATCGAAGGCCCCTCTGCTCGAGCATGTGCCGCCCTCTCTATGGGCTGTCAAGCCGCATCTTCTGCTGCTGGCACAGGCCCCTCCAGCATTGATATGTGATGCTTGCACAAGGCTTTACTTGTTCAAGGCCTTGGTAATCAATGCATGAGTTCTCTAAAGAATAGAGGCACCTGTTGGAGGCCCAGTTTTCCTTTTCTAGTCCTCTGTGACACTTGATTGTGCTCTGTGAATTATCCAGTCACATGACACCATGGCTGCAGTGAGCTCTGGTTTATCTCTTTTCAGAAGCATTTTAGTTAAAATAACTAACAGTGTCCAAAAAGCATTACCACATCACTGCCCTCCAATTTTACTGATTTCATTTTATGCTGTTATTTTATGACTGTTAATTCAAGGCACCAATTTCTATATTGAAAATACAATAAGCAATTTCTGAATGTGCATTTAATTGCAGTCATTTACATGTGCGAGTGGTTAACATAATTTAAACTTATCTGTAGTAGCTGAAAGTGAAATCACTTGCTCCGATCAAAAGTCTCTCAGAAAGAGCTGAATGGAAATTCATCATTTAACAGTGTTTTCAGTGATATTACTGTGACAAATTTGGAAAACAGTGCAGTACATGTGACACAATGCAGGTTGTGGCTAAACAGCTTTGGATGCTGTGTCTATGATTGTAAATTTCCAGGTTCAAATCCCAGGGTAAACAGAGTGATGTCACTGCTGGGCCCTTGAACAAGGTCCTTAATGCTAATTGCTTCAGGCTTTGGCTAACCATGCTTTCTCAATTGTAAGCCACTAGATAAACATGTCTGACAAATGAATGCAAAATTATAAACAATATTTAACCACAATTAAATGGCATATTTTTAAGCTGTATATATGTGATTGTACAGGTTGTTGACTTACAACTGCGATCGTCTCCAACTGAAGTCAGTTTAGTCACGTTGGCCCTTTATTTTATATGCAAAAATTATCATATGTAGTATACCGTATAATAAAATTATATCGTCTTCAAGTCATATTATTTGGTGTTTTGTATCATCATTTCCTTAGTTTATTGCTGCCGGCAGTTGAGGTGGAATCTGTTGTACACTCTGGGCAGCTCTCGCCCTGTCAGACGCGGCGCAGTCGTGGTCACATGTTTGTGGTCTCGGAACGGTCATGAAGTTGATCAGTCTTAAGTCACATAGATCATAAGTCGATGGCGACCTGTATAGTAATGAATGCAGTGGCGTAGCTAGAAATTTTGGGCTCTCTGACAAAATGTCACCTTGGAGCCCATGGTAGTATTTCCAGAGGGGAGATGTAATGTTCTCTGAATGTATAATTTATTATTTTTCATATTCAGGGGTCCCATAAAGTCCTGGGTCCCCTGATTCTGTCATGAATCTGTCCCCTCTGACGCCCCTGAATGTATCCTAATATACACTAAGAATACTTTAAGTAATAAAATCTTGATCCAATATGTCTTCTAAAACTGAAGTCAGAATCATTTTCATCCATCCCATCCAGGGTGTATCATTTCCGGATCAGAATCCCAGCTTTGTACTCTGTGGAGCCTGGCTCCATGATAAGCTGGTATGCTGTTGGTGGTTATTTTCCTGTATGTTTTTAATATTTTCAAAACATTTACTGCAATTGACTAAATACTCTCTTAATATGGTGTTTTCTGTTGTCTATGCTTTGATGAAAGACAGATAGTGGACAAAAATGGGTTCCACTTTACAATAAGACTATCCTTATAAAGGGTTCATGAATAATTTATAATCAGGTTATTAATTAGACTGTAACACTCTGTAAATCATTAAGTAATGCTTTACTTTCATAAAGCATTCATTATGCATTCATAGAGCATTCATAAGCAGCATGTATACATAAACATTGTAACATATCCTAAAAGCTTTAATATACATTATATGATTATAATGTCAGTATTATCGTATAATGTTATAGTATTCTTACATGCTGCTTAGGAATATCTTTGAATGCATTATGAAGCTGCAATGAATGTTCCATGAATACATTAGAATTATAAAGGTGTAGTTAATGTAAAGCATTACTAATCACTAACAGACAGTAATAAACAAGATATAACAGTGCTTTTATTATTAATGAGTTACTGCCATTGATAAGTGGCAAAGGGGAGCCTTATATTGCAGTGGTACCCCAAAAAAAGTAAAACTTTAATCACAACAGAACTCATGAAAGCAATCAGGGAGTTTTTCAGCAATGTAACTGAAAAGAATAATGACCCCCCCCTCCATCATATAAGCTAGATTGTTCCCCAAAATCATTCCAAATGATGATATACATTTTTGCCCATTTTATAAGAAATCTCAACCGATAACGTACAATTAAAACAATTGAACTGCATTAAACAAAAAAGAGCTTGCAAAAAATGGAATGGGGATTGAAAAATACAGAATCTGTATACATGGGTGGCTATTCTGAGTACTGAGTACTGAGTACTGCCACACGTTTCACGTTTTTTTGGTAAATATGCAATAATGAGTGAAAACACGTTAGAATATACAAAACATAAAATAAGGAGTACCATAGCAATTTTCAACAAAATGAAAAGTTTTGCCTTGACAATAACTTCACAAACATGAAGTATTTGGATACCCAGTATCTGCAGTGAATCATGCGAAATGTCTTCCCAGTTCTGCAGCAATTCCCAGCGACGTGTGTGTGGGGTTTTGGCAATTTTGCGTTGACTCTTCTGTCCAGTTCATTCTGTACAAGTTCGATGGCATCAAGTTTTGAAGTCTGGCCATCTCAGATCATTTGTTTGACTTATCATTCACTTTGTTTCTTCATCAGATAGTTGTAGCAGAATTTAGAGGTTTGTTCTGGGTCATTATCATACAGAAAAAGGGAGGACAGTAGGAAGGGAGTATTCTATAGTAGCTACGTTACTTGAGATTGCTGTGCATTTAGGTAAGGTTCACCAACTCGTCACCAACGAACCAGCTGCTAGCCATGCTTGACGGGGAAACATACATTCAACCGTCAAGCTCACACCCTCTCAGCGTTGTTTCAAATACATGGCATTTGAATAATCATACAGAAGTTTAAAGCTTATATGCTATAACTATGGTGTACTTATATTTGTAACTGGTACTGTTCAACATAGGGTCTTGTCACTTCATAAGAAACAAGAATACTGTACTTAAATGGCTCAATACAGAAATGATATGATTTCAAAGATTCAAGTAACATCTGTTTTTTATACAATTTTTTTAGTATAGTCTTAATAATGGAATACGTCATTCATTCGATTAAATGTGATTAAATGTGGGATATATTATTAATACAAGTACTTAGGTCTGTAATTTACTGGAAAAAGGAAAACAGGAGAACTTGCCAGCATGATCCAGAGCATCTGAGAGAATGAAGAAGCTTACAGAAAGTAGTATGTGAAGCTTACAGAAAGTAGTATGTGTTAATAGGCCTGTCAGTGGTTTGCACCGCTCTTGGTCTGCTTCTGCACCCAAGTACACATGGGAAAGTGCACACAGTACCTGAGCACACCCTGAACACCTCATATAAATAACCTGAACAGAGTGCTGATCCACTGCTGACTGATTGATTACTTATGATTCATACTTGCATTCCTGGCATGTTGGCAGATGCTGGTGTAGTCCTCCCTTAGTTTATTTTACTTGCCACACGGTCGGTTATCGTAAAAACGCAGATGAGGACGTGGGAACGCTGGAGCAAAGGCACTTAACCTTTACAACTAGCGAGCAGTGGGGTGGGCCGGGGGGGGGGCTCGTAGGGGTCAGGGAGAGACGCCAGGGCTTTTGATTGACACAACAGCTGTCACCACACATGAGGGATCCTAATGAGCGTAGCTTCGTGCACCGAGGGGCCACCCTGGGTTAAAGACATGTGCATTGTACAAACCTTTCGCAGATGTTAGTTTGCGGCTCAACACTGACGCATGGCTTCTCATTTAAAAAGAAATTAAAATGTATACAGAGCTCTAATATGTCACATAGATAATAATAAAAAACATAGATTAAAATTCTTTTGCCTATTCTTTGCCCTGATTGCACGAGTGAGGTAAAAAACTGAATGCATCAGCTGCACGTACCCTATCGAATCACTAATGTCAGCAATAGCACCGTGAATGAGTTTCGTCTGATTTTCTGCTTTGTAAATATTGTATGTTAAAAAGAAGTGAAGACACACAACTTTAATTCTTTAAATATGCTATTAATATTTGTTTATTACTGCCCCATGTTCTGTGGGAATGAATGCAGCCTAGTCCTCGCTGTAGATTACTCTCACAAACTAACTAATGTTCTGAACAGAAATCCTGGATCCTATGATGATGAAAAATAATCCAGATTCTCATGTAGTGGAGAAACTTATCTAAGAATCTTAACCCATGAAATTCTTAGCAAGATGTTTCTGTGAGGTTATGTGAAATGCCATGCTTGCTTACCACTAGACAAAATGACATAAAGACTTAGAAATTGGAAAATGTAGATTTAGAGGTAGATCTTATCTTGAAACAATGAAAGATTTTTCTCCATAAGTGATGCTTTCTGTGCACCAATTGACTCCAGCATAGGCCAGGGAGATTTGTACATTCCAGTGATTCATTCTAACTTCCCTAATGAATTTATACTTTGCTCTTTTGGCAAGACGACCACTCCTGGGAAGGTTTACTCATCAGACTGCCTATGTTCTTCCTGTAGTTCATTGGACCCCATGGAACTGATTTTGTAACATTACACTTTATAAAGGACTGATTGAGCTAGAATGAGAAATAACCACAAAATTGTTTTTCATTAGTTTTACTTCAACAAGGTTCGCCAAAGAATATAAGTGTAGTGTGGGAGTTCAGTTTTGGAGTGAAGACACAGTGTTTTCCAAAATTATTTTGGCTTTTCTGTTTAGTTTTTTGCGGCAGGAAAGATTTTCCTAGAATAATTGTGTATGGTTTTCGACAAACATTCATTGGATAACATTATAAGATGCAATAACATGTCATAGATTTGACTACCTGCCTCATCACTCTCGGTTCCCATGTATAATGAATAAAGCATGAGATAATTATGCTATGAGTTAATGCGCGAATCATTATCTGGTGGTATGAGGTAGATCTATGATTCATTATTGGGAAGTAAGAGATAATTGGTATTGATTGCAACCATTGTGTGGTTTGATTTGTCAGTAAGAATATTTAGAAGGAATCACAATGCATAAAGGGGATTTGTAACATTGCGTTAAGCAAATAATATTCATGTGTATGTTTTGTTTAAATATAACAACATTTTGAAAACATATTAATGCACAGCACTATTGTCACCAGAGATTTAAATAGCAATATTCCAAGTAACAGATTGTTTTCTGCAAACTGTTATATGAATGTATATACAACATATACAAACTTTTGTGCTTGTTTATAATTAGACATAAGCGATGAAGAGATATTGTGTGTAGTTGTTACTGTTAATGGAGGAAACATTCAAAAATGCAATAATTGCTGGTATTTTGGTATGAAAATGTAACAAGCACCCTCTCAAGCCAGATTTACAAGGCCAGTAAACCTGATTAAGATTAGTTATGGTTAGGTTTTTGGGAATATTTCTTCCCTGTGTTCTGCAGGGACAAAACATGTCGAAATAGATGGAAAATAGAGGGAAAATTCTGGATCCAAAGAGTGAGAATGCAAAATGTTGTGAACGCCACACAGACAGCACAGACTGGCCATGCTGTGGGTGGAAATGGATTAGATGAATAGGAAGAAATGTTAATGCATCTTGGCCCAAACATACACAGCTGTGCTGACATTGGGCTGCAGGTGGACCAACCCCAAGGGGAAGAACATGAAAGTCTGACTACAGTCTCAGACTGTCCAGAACAAGCTACGGCATCTCGTCTTCTGCGGACATGAGAACAGTCTCTCATGTTTCCCTTCTTATTTTACCAGAGTGAGACGAAAACCATCTGACAGAAATCCAAGCCGTACTTTTCGCAGACATGCTCCTTCTTGATGCATTTTTGCAATTAGCAATGCAACAAGATACAGAGCAGTAACAGATCTTTTAAAATGTTTGCAGACTGATTAAATATAATGACATAGCATGCTTGTTACTATTTTTTAACAATTCCAGTCTCTCTCTTACATACACACAACCCACAAAGACCACGTATAAGAGAAATCAATGCGCTCATTTCATTCATTCAGTAATTTCTCAATATTTTTCACAAAATAGCCTACACTGATTTTGGGAGCACATAGGGGAAGCTTTCTCATTAAAATTCAAGTGTTTAATACGGTGGTGAGTACTTACCCTGTTGCTTACTATGGGGATATTTTATTGTGGCAGCATCAAGTTGCTTCTTCATGTAGATTTGTTGAACATATTTAAAAAAAACTGAATGATCATTTGACGCTACCAAAGAGGAGAGCGTTTAAATGCCTGTAAATACACTGCAAGTTCTTTTCCGCACATTATCGTCATATACTCAGAGTGTTGATATGGATCCCATAGTACAAATGGCCATCCTCACAGCACAGAAGATGATTCCTCTGTGCCACCCACTCCCACCTGGTACCACTGCTATTTTCCTCAGAAAATCAGTTTATTTTGGCTGGGTCATCACCATCTGTACTGGCACACACGTTGAGTCAACATTACATAAATTCGAGCTCATCACAGAAAGCTCTTTTCCTGTAATTCCTTTAGGCTGTATGTGGACTTTCAGTTTCTAAATGTTGTAATAGCATTATCGCTAGTTTTTGGGAGCCTATTTTTGGTCTGTTCTTAATTGTGCACTGAAAACAGTGTATAATTTACATGCAGGAAGTGAACAAAAAGATGAACCCGTCTCAAAGAGGAACAGTTTCTAAAATCACAACAAGGATATTCCAAAACTAGACAAACTACATCAGCAACGAAAAATCGTCACCATCAGGGATACAGTGGATACCCCCTCCTCCAAACATTTAGCATTTTCTAGTATTACAATACATTCCATGATTAAAAATGCCTCATTTGTCCCTGATCCAAAGTGCACAACAAACCATATGAATGCAGTGTAACCATTTTAATCACAAAAAAATAAGTGTTTAAAAGGCAAAACTGAAATGTATGACTCACACACTCCCCTATGTCAGCCCTCGCCAGAAGCACCTTTGACATCAACTACTGGTACCAGTCTTTTGGCGTAGCGTCTCGCCAGGGTGGCACATCTGGACTTTGGTATCTTCCCTTTCTCCTATTTGCAGAACTCTTTCCTCTTTGAGCTGGGAGAGGCAGATTGGTTTTGCTGAACAGCAACCTTCAAGTCATTCCAGACTTCTTCAGATTCTCTTCCAGAATCTCCCTGTACATAACTCCACACATCCTCTCTTCTGTCCTGATACGTTCCTCTGTCCCTGCAGGTGAGGAACATCCCCACAAAATCATGCTGATACCACCATAATTCACAGTCGGGATGCTGTTTTGATGATGGGCTATCATGCCTTTATAAGTCATATTTTTGCTTCATCAACACCTTCTGAAAGTCTAAATAAACGTTTCTGAGAAATGGCTTTCTTCTTTCCACCCTCAAATATAGGCAATATATGTGTACAGATTTGTGCAATATGTTTTATTTTATTGTATGATGCATATCTTTTCCTCTGTTAGCCATTATACTCTTTTAGGACTTTTAGGGTTGCATTGACAAATTCTGATCAATTGTCTTCTATCCTAGTCACTTAACTTTGATGGTTACCATGGTTTTGACCCACTGTTGGTGGTGCTATGCACTTTCCACTTCTTAATAGCCAACTTAACAGTGCTTTAAGTTTTATTGTAAGCCTTGGAAATCCTTTTATATCCATCACCTGACATGTACCCTAGTACCGCTTCGTTGTAATTGTTTTTGAAGGTCTTTGGAACCCATACTGCTTTCTTTGTCTGTGACTGCACTTGCATTCAGAAAGACCACAATAAACAGTTTACAGTAAACATCAATTGCAGTGACTCCACACAGGTATTGAACAATTAAGTTAATAGGTGGTCTTGGAGGCAACTGGCAACTGGTTATTTCTGGAATTGTTTACATTATGTTATGTTTTGCAAGCTGATGATACATAGTTATAGCAGTTGCTTATTTTTAATTTATGGAAGAACATTTTAGAACTTCTGAGTTTTTCATTCTGAGATTGTACAAAATAAATTGTTTCAAATACTGTATGTAGATTTATAGGAAAATATGGGCTTGTTGCATCTAAACTGTAGGCTTTAGGTTAACAAAATGTGACATTTGTTAAAGTGGCTGTACACAGACTTATAACCAGGTGTAAAGAGCATGAAACCTGAATCTCTGAGCACCTGTAAAAAGTAATTAAATCTGAATCAAGTATCTTCTTATGGGAGTTTACATATGGAGGAATCCAAAAGATGACAACCAGTTGCTTACTGGTCAGTAATGGTATGGACAAGCTTACAGAATCACTGAGCCCAGAGATTGCTTTACATTGTCACGTAATGTAATGACCAAGGAAACAGCACAGAAGCAGATGTGCCCTATGGTGCAAACTTCACTCATGATGTCCCCATATTCCAGGCTGATATTTAAAAAAAAGTAAAACATTTAAACTATTTTTCTAGACAGACAGTATTTAGATTATCAGAAAAAGTACACTTTAATATCAGAATTTATGCAATTAACACAATAAAAAGAAATAACAAGAATTTCTTCGGTTCTCCATAAAGTTGCTGTTATCTTGTCGGGGAACATTTGGTCCCCACAATGGAAAATAAACATAATCCCCCAAACACACACACACACAAACATGAGCTATCATACGGCAGGCTGCAGAGCATTGTGTTATAGAGCTGTGGAATAGTCTTCAAGCAGATGTGCGTGATTCATTCTTACTCCCAGTTTTCAAGTCTAGACTAAAAACACACTAATTTAGTTTAGCTTATAGGGACTCTAGCTCTAGCTCTAGCTAACTGCTCACTCCCAGTTAGGCCTATAGTGTGAGGTGTAGAGCTGGGTAGGGGATCGGTGCCATTGGCTTTGGGTAAGCTGAACTGTCAGTGCTGTCACTCTAGCTTCACACCCCCTTGTGTGATTGGAGTGCTGACGTTCAGGGACTCCCCATGCCTGCATTCCCACCTGCCTCTCTCTCCTACTTATGCTGCCATAGCCTTATCGGCCGGAGCTTATATATTACACTCACCTGACTGTTTGCGCTGCCTCTAGTATCCCCTGCTTTGGCTAATTTTACCCCTCCTGGGGTGTGCTGGCTGGATATATCACGATATTTTTTCTACCCTGCTGTCTACAACGTGTCCACTACCTGTGGCATCTATCCGGCCTGCTCGCCCTTCTGCCTTTGCCCTCTTCCCTGTATGCCCTTCTGCCACATCACTGTTCGTCCTGCCATCTGAAGCAGCACCAGCCTCAGCATCAGCACCTGCCTGCCATCACCTGCCTGCCTCCCGCTTTGAGACTCAAACGTTAAAATGGGGACAGTGTGAATTGGAGCTTTGCTATCTTGCTCATTTGACTTCCTCTGCCGGCCCCTGGAAGATGGGGGAGCCCATCTCTGAGTCCGGGTCCTCCCAAGGCTTCTTCTTTCCTTGCTACTGTCACCTCTCTCTTGTTCACTGGGGGCTTTGAGTGGGGATGCTGTAAAGCGCTTTGAGAAAATGTAATGCAGTGAAAACACGCCAAACAAGTAGAATTGAATTGAATTGAATCGAATTGAATCAAACTATCTAACAAAAACATCTGCATATGTGCATATGTCCGTTATTATTAATTATATTTGTCTTCACAAAAATTAAACAGGCAGTTTAATTAAATACTTCAGCAGCAATACATAGGAATTACTCTTAAGTCAGGCTTGAATGCTGCTGTGCGAGTAAGATGGCAGCAGCGCATGCACAGTGCGGCATCCTTTCTGATGCTTCCCCAGGCAGCCTGACCAGCCTTGGTCCTTCCAATCCAACCTTCTATATCCTCCTCAGAGAAGGAGAAGATGCACCATGGGCAGAAAAACCTGGAGCATTAAGCCTCGCCATGGTAACTCAGCTCAGTTTTAGATCCTGAGCTAGTCTGACAGCCATGTTACGGGAGTCTGCCGTGATCCACAGTGCTCTGTACACTGTACAACCTGGGGGGTTCACTGGATCAATGTACCATCACTGAATGTTTACATTATTCAGCACCATTGGCAGCGGATCACAGTGGTGGAAAATGTATCAAATTTCTGAAAATTTATCTGAAATGTTCTGTGTCAGTCATCTGAAAATAAAGGTCATAGTCTCTGGATATTTTTTTGTAATGATCAAGAAAGAAATTATAAAAAATGAAGTGTATGTGAGTAAAGTGGCTTTTCCTTTATAAACCTTTATAAATTGTATGTTATAAATTGTATAAAATATGAATTGTTTTTCTTTTTTAAAATCATGACCCAGAGGCATTTGTCAGCCAAAACAATATTGCATTTTGCTTACTGGGAATTTCAATTTCCACTTCCGAGAAGACTATAAAGTTAGGTTCATGTATTGACCCTAAGGGGTTACTTGGGGTGTGCAGACGTTGTGTGGGTCTGTGTTATCTCCGTGAAATCTGCACTTTTTGATTGCACACCATTATCTGTGGCGAGACATCTATGCAGTGAAGCATTTCTGCACGGCCCTCACTGTGTTATTGGCAGTTACAAGTGACCATCATGTTCCTTGGTGGTAATTTTGTGAAAACCAGCACATACGGCAGATAAAGTGCCATATGCCACACAGAATATTTTTGGCTGTTGTTTCCATTTGTATAATTGCTGGATCTGATATAAAAGTGGCTTCTTATTAATTTGTTCTTTCCTTGTCTTTCCAGAAGGACTATTGCATACAAATATGTTGCAGTAACTTAATTTAATATGCGCTGTGAGTAGTAGCAGAGATTTCAGAGAGTTATTTAAACTGCAAGCAAGACAAATAAATGTAACATACTGCCTTTCCTCTCCTTTTCTATCCTTCACTTGATACTATAATTTTCTGCTGATCTGTCTTCAACGAAATGTACAAATAATACACTGTTAAAATAATGCTTTCACTTATTGAAGATTATCACTGTTTAGCTTTAGAAGATGACAGAAATTCATGGTACCTGAAGACACTTCCACATTCAAATGAACTCAGTTCCAAAATCCATTTCATCCATGCAATGCCATTTCAACGTAGAGTAAATACCATCCTTCACAAATTTTACATTTCGTAGGTTACACTGTTTATCTGCATGACCACCTACATGCATTGATATTTGCACACTGAAGTGAAGCCCAAAATATTTTTATTATAATATTTACTGCAAAATAATGATGCTGTGAGAGTAAATGTAAATTCATGTAAATTTAAATTTCTACCAAAACACTTAGTCTCAAAGGAAACATTGGTTTCAGTTATATTCTTAATACGCCTAATTCTATCAAGAACACCCAATATTGGTTAGGGTTAGAGTAACACAGTGACCTCTTCAGCCTGTTGTAGACTGAAATTCCAGTGTCAAAAATACTTTTGTATTGTTGTGTGTGTGTGTGTGTGTGTGTGTGTGTGTGTGTGTATACAGGACCAGTAATACATATATTCTTAGTAGTTATACAATACAACCTTACTGTGCACAATAAATGCAATTGTATAGCTAGTTTGTGTAGTGGCACTTCAGCTGGTAGTCTTTGTAGACGTTTCAATTTGTATTTTCCTAATACATCAAGTACACTGAATATATACCTTAAAAAGTGATTATAATATTGTACAAAATGTATAACCCCTGACCAAAATAAGTGCTTTGAGGATGGATTGATTGTTTTATAAACTGTATTCATGGAGTCGTCACATGATTAAAAAATAATCAAACAAACATATAATAAATGCATAATAACTAAATGCATAAATTATAAATTGATATTCACATATCACATATGCATAAGTTACATGTTTTTAAAATCTTTATATGGTTCTTTAAAGAAGTCTTTTTTCTGGTGTTGTGACTAATTATACAGCTAATTAAAAAAATACAAGGAAAGATCATTACATCAGTGCACATGATTTACAAACAAGCAGCCAATATATGAGGCTGGTATAAAAATGACACTCCTGATCTGTCAGATTTGAGTTAAGTGATCATGCACAACACAGTTTTGAATAAACTTTTATTTTCAACTGAAGAAACACATTTATGTAAATTATAAAAAGGAAAAAAAAGGTTAAACGTCATAAATGGAAAGCAGAATAAACTTTTTTCAGTTTCTTTTTTTGTTGGCTTTACAGGTGATCTCTCCAGCCCAAGGGCTACACAGGCCTCGATCCCTAAAATGCAATCTGCGATTCAGATGGTGAATTATTCCATATAAGCCAAAAGATGAAGGGCCCGGAAGATGCAGAAAAATGAAAATGGTCAGAAAAGGATGGTACTGTGTGTTCTATGAAAGACTCGGTAATTACCGCAACGTAGGTAACAGTTTGCAGAACTAATCTGCAGAATTAAACTCTACTATATGCACTTCTGAGGCGGAACACAATATATTAAAGCAATACAGAAATATGCATCTATAGAATGCCAGAAATAAATGAAAACAGTCATAGATATCAATAAACCACATCTCCTTTGCTCTCCTCCATAATCCCATTGAAATGTGGAAAGTAGCACACAATGTCTTTACCAATATTAAATATACATATATTAATTTAATTCTGGAAAATTCTAAAGGCACAGTATGACTCCTTATTTATGTAGCAAGATTTTTTCTGTAAAAGCTGCCTATAGTTTGGCCCCAATCTAAATTAATTTATTATACTGAATAACAGCAATCAAAAGTAAAATATATTACCAAACATGCTGCAATCATTCTCGGAAAAAAACAAGTAGTTTCATTCAAAGTAAAACCAGTATCAAACTGAAATAGGCATTAAATTGTATTTGTATTGCTTATCTGCTAAATCAGCCAAAATCATAATTACATGTGTCTCAACTGCGAAATAAAATATATGTCTCATGAAAGTAAACAAATGCATACAATCATCATTCAATAAAAAAATAGTTTGATGGTTATTCTAAAAAGTCAGTTATGTACTGCCATGCAGAGCTTGATGTAGTGATCAGGCATGGGAAGGTGGTGATGGCCGTCATAAGCGGTGATGAGTCTGGTTTGCCTGACAAGCTTTGCGAGGAATTTGCTGCTCTATAGGAAATTATCCTCATCATTCTGGGCTGGGCAGCAGAGGGATAGGGACAGACAGACAGACAGACACACACACACACACACACACACCCATGGAGCATGTTGTTTTACAGACACAAGTATACTTACACTTTTCCTTTACAACTTAACTGATTTTATGTGACTAAATTAAAGAATCAAGCATAGTGGTTCCATTTTGGTTTCCACCATTCTCAACTGACACTTTATGTTGCATATACATGAATAAAGATACATCAGGGATAAAATACATCCAGATTTCTTACCTTCCATGAATGAGAATGAAAGATAAGCAACTTTTACACATAGCACCTTTGACATTTTTGATCTTGTAGGTCATTCATTATAAAAGTGGATAGGCTGGTTTTATCACCTGCTACTTCTCTTGTTCATTCCAACAAAAAAAATGCCACAGTTTACATTATGTTCAATATAACTTATGTTTACATAATTACATTTGCTTACTATTTATTATCATAAACTGCTATGTGTTTTATGTAATTGCATTGATAATTAAAGCCAGTTAGACTGAGACCAAATTATTTGCACATAGCAGGCAGTCAAAGTATTAATCAATGGGATTATGACTACTACTTAATTGGTGCAGGGTAATTACAATGTAATTACAAAGTAATTACCAGTACTGTTAGGATTCTAGTTGCCGTGAAACCAGCACTTCTGAGACCTTGTGTGATCATAATGTCTTAGAAAGAGGTTTTTGCTACTTATTCTATGACAATATGTCAGACAGTTGGAAGAGAGATGCAATTTACCTTATTATCAGCTCTGCATGTGAAGTACCCAGTGGTCAAGTAAGACTGGGGCCAATCAGAGGATTCCAGATGATTCTGAAGCTGCATAGAGGCAGTAAATCATGTAAGGAAATGACTACATAAGTACGTTTTGATTTTCTGACCGTATCTGAGTGGACATTCCAAAAAAATCTTTATTGAGATTATTTCATGGAAGTCATAACTATGTTCATGTCCAACAAAATTTAACTCAACTGTTTTTTTTTGCATTGATATGTTACTTAATCTTTACGATGTAGCAGCGCACATGCGCACAACTATTTCTGCAGAGTAAAAATTCATCAGGAAATTTCGTATTGGATCTACAGTAGATAATTTATCAAACTTTGAAAAATCATACATAATAAAACAGTTGTCAACTAGGCCTACTTTATTAAAACGACAAAAAATTACATCAGATTTGGAGGACATTTCACAAAACCTCAAAATGCTGGTCTTCAGCTCAGTAAGTTGCCGTTTTGATACCTTTTGCGAAGCAATTTTTCAAGTTGCAGGTAAAATTTCACCAAATGGCAGTCGGCTTGGAAAGAGTTAAAGGGAGGAGACAGACACTGACGCGCCTCATTGGGCAAATGATGCGAAGCTAACAAAAAGTGTGTATCTGTGTGCCAGGCAGCCAGTAAGCTGAGTCCATCTGCACTGTCCTGCGTCCCAGAACGGATGGGCGATCGCAGGCGCTGTAATTTTCAACTCGCAAGATGTACTGAATAAACGGATAGAAAAACGATACGATCTAGCTTTTCAGGCATATCATTCAAACATTGCGGATTGTATTGCTTTCAACAAAACGGTGAGTAGCATTCGCCTTAATTGAGGACTGCTCTGTAGTAAGAGGTGTCACACATGTCAGTCGCAACTATTATTTGGTGCTCTGAGAAATATACAAAATACAACAATTACAGTCAAAACTTTACATTATAATTTTTAGTTACAACTAGGCTCGGAACGGCATTAAAATAAATAACACCTTAAATAACTGATTATGTAAGTTTACTATATGTATAGGATATGAATGTGACATTTTTTATAGATAGGAAAGAGTCCAATGATCTTGTTTGAATAAAATACATATTTATTGGACCTTTCCTCTGTTTTTTCCGAGTGATATTGCGACCTTTCTATGAAAAAAAGAAAAAAGAATATGTAGAACTTTTATTTTGTCGAACCGCCAAATACATTAGGTATAGCATGTTAGTATATATTTTTGTCATTCTTTGCAAAATGACGACTCTGATGTGCTCTAAATAGTGCTTATTTTAACTGGGACGTATTTACATAGTATTTTGGTAATACCACTAGTTTTGTACTACAAAAAACTGACATAGAAGATACAGTTTCCAAAATTGAGCGATTGATAATATAAATTATTGTATTTGTTTTTATTATAAATCCATTTATTCTATATAATCATTATATAATTTTGTAAATACACAAATAATATATTTTTATTTTGTGCAAGTATTTCGTCTTTGACATGCATATTTTACACGACAGCGTACGCACTTGCATAAATTGGCGTTTAATCCGTTCAAAACTTAACCAAGTTAAACTTGACGTGTTGACATCTCTCTTTTGAGTTTCAAAAATATTTGATGTTATGTACGAATTTATTTACTGATATTAAATACTTGTAATTAATTTAAAATACGGTAAACATTAATATTTATTTTTACTATAGTGAAATAACATTGTGGGTACTTCGGCTATAGCCAACGTTAATTTTATTATGTATTTTAGGTTTTATGTTGCTTTTAACCTCATAGCTGACGCGCTATTTTACCTAGGCCTATTGGCTAATTCGTATGAATCGCTTAGAGATTATATTACATTTCGTTTGCCTTTAACCCACTGATAGGCGTGCTGCTTTAATTAAGGTCTCAGAGGGAAAGCGGTGGATTATGGTAATGAGGAGACATACGCTCCGTCCTGTATAGTGGAGTTAAAGGTTAGCTGTCATGAGATCAGTGACTTTGACAGTCCGTTTGAAATCTATTCGATATGCTTTGCGAGCGGCCTCGGTTTATTTGCTTATTATTTTCATATCCTCAGACAGTGTTATATTCGAATAAATAAATCTCAAGTGGCCACACGTTTAAATTGTAATGCGATATTAAATACAAGTTGCGGATACTACGGCCAAAAACCTTGTAGCCTTGTAGTGTTATTACTGGTACTATTGCTACTACTAGTAGTGCTACTACTGCTCTTACTACTACTTCAACTACCACCACCACCACTACTACTACTACCAATAATAATAACAATTATCCTTATTATCGTAATAATGGCCTTGATCACAGTTGTAAATATCTATGGCATAATACACATAACTTGAACATTAAGAGGAAAATTTGTGAATTAAGATCTTTGACTTTTTAGAATGCCAAAAAATTACGTAAACTGTTCTTTTGACACTGAGATTTCTTACGTTCGAATGGTTATTTACTTAATCTCCTAGGAGGCAATAATGGAGGAATCCACAACACAGAAACTGGTGTGGGATGGAGATGCCAAGGTAGTCCAGCAGTGTCTCACGGATATTTTAACCAGCGTGTACACGACTTGCGACGTGCCAGAAAATGCCATTTTTGGACCTTGCGTTTTGAGCCACACTTCATTGTACGACAGTATCGCTTTTATTGCGCTCAAATCTACGGACAAGCGAACTGCACCTTACATTTTTAGGGTGAGAATTTATTAAAATATAAATTACTAAAATAATTATACAATGTATGCATTATTATTGTTGTTGTCGTTGTTAGTCGTATATTTGAAGTAATTTAGAAAATACTTCATACATAATAAATCATACTATATATCTGTGTGTGTATGTAGATTAACTAAAATGAAGTGCTCTCCTTCATGACTGAGTGAGGTTCTACTTGAATCACAACAGATGATGATGATGATGATGACGACATCGGTCTAATGACTGCTTTGTGCAGGTGGACACTTCGACGGCCAGCTGCTCCTCTGACGGTCTCATGTGGTTACGGTTGGTCCAGTCTGCCAGGGATAAGGAGGAGCAAAACCTGGAGGCCTACATGAAGAACGGTCAGCTGTTCTATAGATCCCTGAAGCGGATTGAGAAAGATGATGAGTTACTGGTGTGGTACGGGAAAGACCTGATCGATCTCCTGCTGCTCAGTTTTAGCAGAACTCAAGCGAAGAACAAAGGTAGGGTGAAAGGTAGCACATTTCTCAATTATATCTTGTAAATGAATCTTACAAATTAATCTGTTTTAATTTACACCTCTCAACAGGCAAAATGGACATTATAGGTGAAATGTACAGATTTTCTGTACATTAATGTTTAATGTTATTACAATAGAGGCAATGATTGTACTAAAATTGGCTACAATTCCTGACGCTTGAAGAAATTATTTACTTCCGTATCTAAATTAATTATTTAAAAATGTAGTTAAAAATAAATGGCCTTTCTTAAACATGAAAAGCATTCCAAAAAACAAAACCTTAATCAGATTAAACATTAGCTCGATTTACAACATATGCACAATTATTACAGCAAAAAAGTGCGAGCAATTTTATACATACAGGACTGATGAACAAACAAGTTCTGTATTAATTGTATCTGCCATGCCAACAATGTTGTCCGTGTTTGAATTGTTTTTTTTTATGTTGTTTTATTGTTTTATCGACAAAATGTATTTTCTTTAGAAATAACCTACTGTATATGTCATCTGTATTTTAGGATCACCTCCATTTGTGTGCGCAGACTGCAACCAGCGATTCCAGTTTGAGTTTCCCTTCCTGGCTCACCTGAGATTTCGTTGCACCAAAAGACTACAAAGCATCCACAGCCTAAATGAGGACTCCAAACATAACTGTGAGCAAGCTAACATGGCCTTTGCAAGGTCTAGCCCCAAGATGGTCAGGCCAGAGGTCTCCATTACCTCACAGGAAGGAAAACCTTCCATGGACTTCCACAACTTAGCCAGGGATCTTGAAAGCAACAGGACCAGTCCGACACACGGTAAAGATGCTGAAATTAGGAGCGAGAGCAACAACAAGAGGAAATTTTCTGAAGTAGAGGAGAACAGGAATGGAAGCTTGTCGCACCCTTTCAAGTTGAAGGAAGATTTAATGAACTCAGCACAGCACTTCCTGGGGGCATATACTTTGGAAGGGAACAGGCAGGCATTGCCTCACTCCAACCTTGAAACTCCGGAAAGCAAAAGGAGTGCTTTCACCGAGGTCAAGAAAGCACTGCAGAGCCTCAAACACAGTGCCAAGAACCTGAGCTCCAACGCCGAGAACAAGGGCAGTGGGAGGCCAAGCAGCGGCCCGTCGGAAAAGCAGCTGAACATGAGGCAGGTCTTGATGGAGACGCAGCCTCAGTGCCGCATCGAGAGCTCCTCGCTGGCCAGCGCTTTCACCTCTGTGTCTCAGCCCATCGGCAGCTCGGAGAGGAAGAGCGCTTTCAGCCAGCCGACCCGGTCCTTCTCACAGTTATCGCCCCTGGTCATGACACCGAAGCTTCTCCCCCCTGTGGACTGTCACCCAACCATTCAGGACACCATCTCCTCCAACAGACTCTACCAGCCTGAACACCTGACTGCTAAGCTCCAGAGCTCTGAGCTAGGCAGCAATTGTCCGGTTCCAGCTGGTATCCCCAAACAGAGCCCCTTTCTTTATGCAACAGCGTATTGGCCAAAGACCTCTGGACCTATCCAGCTGCAGATGGCGTCGGCACTCACTCTCCTCCCTCCCTCCTTCACCTCGCTCTGCCTTCCTGCCCAGAACTGGTGCGCCAAATGTAACGCTTCTTTCCGCATGACCTCTGACCTGGTTTACCACATGAGGTCCCACCACAAAAAAGAATACGCCTTGGAGCCCCTGATAAAGCGACGACGAGAGGAGAAGCTGAAGTGTCCCATCTGCAATGAGTCTTTCAGGGAGCGGCATCACCTCTCGCGACACATGACGTCTCATAACTAGCTGTTTTTTGGAAATGCTCATTCAGTAACATTATTCGCCGCCACTATCAAAATGGGATTATTGTTTAAATGGAGTCACGGTCTTTTCTTCATTTCAAAAGGATATTGGGTTTTTCCCCCCTCAAATGTCATGTTTTCAGCATATGCAAAATCATTTTGACCATGGGAAAAAACTAAGCACTTACTTTGGGAATAATGGAGATGCTAATTATGTATGTAGATGTAAGTTGTATTTTATATTTACAGAAAATAAATAAAGTGTAGGTGCATTTAATTGGATATTTTTTCATGTTATTAATTAAGGGTTAATTATTGAAATACGTTGGATTATGATGTCCGATTATATGCGAGTGCATGTAACATTAAATAGATTGATTTAATATGCAGTCTATAAAAACATTGTAAATAGCCGTTTTCCGCCTGTTTTTCCAAATATAAAGTGTAATATTTTGTGTGTGTGGTATAGTTTCAGTGTTTCTTCATTTTGCTGAAATTTACTACATGATATTTTATCTAATCATGTTGAATGCTTTCACAATAAAATAGCTTTATTTTCATCAGTTTCGAATAATTGTACTGAACTGAACTGTTCGTCTGATTGCTCATCCAGAACATTTACCTGACGCGAACCACCACGGAAGGATAAGCAATAATAAAATTATCGGTTAGCGACCGCAAATTCAGCGGGGAGAAGCTGTACGTTCGGTTTATTTAGATGTTTCTCACATGTTTGAATATATAAAATGTAATATAAAACCTACGTCTACCAAGTTCAGTAGCCGCGAGTTTTAAAACGCCAATCTTAGAATCACAGAAAACAACAATAACAATATCTGCTTAACTTTTTCCTCGCGGTAGTGTTAAAGTAAATTTCATATTGATTTGAAAAATAACATGTTCCGCTTCACCATAATATTTCGGTCTACAAAGCATAATAATAATAATAATAATAATAATAATAATAATAATAATAATACAATTCAAGCAGGTTGCAATGAGACCAATGTGCTCCCAGATCATTGTCGTGTTTCCTGAACACAATGATTCAATATTCAAATTATATGATAGGCCTATATTTGATTTGTCATTTCATTGAACTACATAAAATGTATTACCGAATCATGTGTGGCCTCTAACCGAATATAAAATCAATTCTTTGAACAGAAAAATTTTCAGTGCAATTTGTTTGGATCGTGAACAAATTAGTGCAACTAAAACGACTGGCAAGTACCGCGCTTAAGCGGAAAATTGCAACTGACCAAAAACCATCATCATCATCATCATCATCATCATTATTATTATTATTATTATTATTTTTATTTTTTTTATTTTATTATCGTTCTTGTTGTTGTTGAGGAAGGCGATAATGTAAAAACATAGGCCCATCCACTGATTTCCGTATCAGAGGAATTATTCTGACCAGTTTAACAGACCTGCCAAACGTGCAGAACATGACATCACTTTAATCTCTTTTATGAACAGAATCTAAATGTAATCCATCAATACCACGTGTAGGCCTATATATACTTACCTTTTGTTTTCGTACTTTCAGCGAAACACATTTTAACCGGTCTGGCTGTTCGTCAGCCAATTCATGCTTAATTATCACCTGAACACGAACTATTATTTTTATTCACTATTTTTAAAAACAAAAATATATCCAATTAATCACTTTACCCCTACTAATTAAAGTGAAATGGAGGCGATTGCGACAAATAACGCCGAAGTAAATTCCCTTTTTAAATCTTGGTTTTTAAAATTAAGCAATTGAAACCTTTATATATAGGCCTACATTTACATATCCCTCTGTGCTTGCAGTATCTAATATAGTTTTTAAATATGTTTGCTTACGTATGTCCTAAATAAACACTAATAATGCGCAAATCGATAAAATTGTCCAAAAACAGCTAAACAGTGACACCAAGCTTTCGTTTTGTGTAATTCCGACTGTACTTGATACTTGACTGTACCGTAAAATAACAGCGAATCAGACAGCTTCAAATGTACGCACTTATTTTTGGGATATATACACGGAAATAGATAAGGAAATCTGCATATTTGTTCTGCTGGCAGAAGGCTATGCAGAGCAGCAGGTTACTTCCAGGTTCACATTTTCTAAGACAGCAGTACAGAAGAATATTGTGAAACAAGAGACACTGGATATGACCAGAAACCAGCCAGGTAGAGGGTGGAGATCACCGTTAAACTTATCCAATAGTTCCTCATGGATCGAGGATGACATCATGTCACCTTCAGAAGGAATGGGAAACGTTAAGTGCACGTGTGAAGTGCACTGCTAGGACAGTTCATATTAGGCTCCTGGAAGTAGGACTGAAGTCCCATAAAGCAAGAAGGAAGCCCTTCATTAATGGGAAACGGAGGAGAACCAAGCTGCAGTTTGCAACAAATACATGTTATTCAAAGACGCATACCTTTACATACTTGGGCGTATATTATTGTATATATCTCGCTATAGGATTGTGCAAATAAATTCCATTACCATAACAAATTATAAGAACATGTACAGTAAATATGAGGCGACAGCATCACACACATAACACGCGTATGGAAATAACTTTCAAAGAATGCCTTTGTTTTTTATCACCCCTGACTTTTATTCTGTAAGCACAATTCACATTGTGCTGCAGGGTCAGAATGGCTGGGTGTTTCTCATCCACACCATCGACCGGCACTGCTTAGCATAATACAAACAAACAAAAAAATCTTGGGACAAATATTATGTATCAAACCATTTCTATAAATGTTTGTTTTATAGGTCTTCCTACAACACAAAAATGTTATTCTGATTGGATGCTTTACCGTGTATTAAATCAGAATTTAAGTATAAGAATTTAAGCTGAGAATTTAAACTTGTGCATGTTCACGTGATTTGAAGAGAGCAGTAATTTATGTGAGATCAGGAGAATGAAATATGGTGTACAAGCTGTTGCATGAACATCCCCTCTAAAAGAAGCTAAAGAAAATACGCTCCCCTTCATAAAAGAAGAAGTCTGAAATCGTGTGGAACAGTTTCGGGTCAGAATGGCGAGCAGAAGCATGTGCCATGAGGACTTGGCAGTGTGGGATGGTTTATTATAGCAATTTCCCTTTTCAGGGACAGATGGAAATGTGGTGGGACTGAGGCCAACATGACACATACATAAACACAAAATCCGGAAGTTGGGTTAACAACAAAAAAGTAAGAAAACAGGGCGCATAATATATATTTTCATGGATCTGGAAACAGGGTGTATCAATCAAAACAGATAAAGCTGGTCATTTTTTCTTTTTCTCTGGAGGTAATTGGATGCCTTATTGCCCCAAACAGTGTAGTAAAAACTGTACATTTAGTCAATTTTCCACTGAAATGCAACCAAAAGTCTTAAAGTAGGATAACTTTTTTTTTCATAAAGGTACTCTGTGCAGAGTAATTATATTGTTAAAATATGATTGCCATTAATATCTGTAGTTTGGAAACCCTACTTTCTTGAGTCATGTGATAATTGGTTTTCCTTAGACAAAAGAATTATACAAGAGAATCGGCTTACAGAATGTTTTCAGTAGTTATGGTCTCTTTGTGTTAGGGCTAGGTTAAGGAAATCCTAAACCTGAAACCAGACTTTCTTTGTCTATCACAGAATGGACTGAGGCCAGCATGTGCAAAATTGTGAATCATTATCCGCCAAATTAAAGGCAAGACTTCTTGCTTAAGAAAATGTTTAGATTGGCTTAGTGATTAAATGCTCCATTGATGTGTGGAATAGTTTAAACTCTCCCACTGCACAAAACACTCTTATTCTGGGATGTCTCTCTCCCATAAAGCAGAATTCTGAGAAATTCTGTTTAAAAGACCTTGGGCAAGTAAAATCCCAGCATCTCCAGGATAGAAAGGTTAGGACTGAAATAATTTTTAAAAGCTGAGAAATAATTTTGTTGCATAATGACACAGTGAAAAAAGAAATCAAAACAGTGAAGTAAGATGAATGATGAAAACTAGCATGAATAGACAAAATCAATAAAGGGATTATTATCAAAGTGATAAGAATTAAAAATATAATGGAAAGTAAAATGTGTGTTTGGTCTCCCTGGGGAATTTAATAGGTCTTAAATAAAGAATGCACAGCTCCTCTTAAACATAATCCTGTCTTGATTATGTGTTACATGTGTCTCAGAGTAAACGCTTAGTAAGCCGCTTTCGATGGCTGATTTTCCTTCCAGCTGAGTTCTTAATTAATTAGCTTTGATTGAACAGTTGATTGGATGAACCCCATGGCCGGTGAGCCGCAGTCGGAATAAAGCGCTTTAGCTTATGGATTGCAATAAAGCTGGATTTGTGTTGGGTCAGAAGAAACATGTAATATGATAGTAATGATTGTTCAAAGATAATACATAAGTGCTGGACGGGAATGAAAAAGCCATGGGCAGGCGCAGGACTGCCATTCCTACCTTCTGCTTTGAAATGCCATTATTGCACCATGTTCAAATTAAAAATGAGGCATTGATTTTTACACAATATCTTTACTCAATTATATCTGATCTGTATGTTGTCTTTCTGAAGCAGACATGAAAGCAGATTTCCTGTTTTATTTCTCTCTTTTCTCTCTCTCTTTTTTTA
>JABFEB020000040.1:22103665-22115745 GCA_019775895.2 Stomatorhinus ivindoensis
TTACTTTTGTATTACTAACAGATATCAGTTGCAAGTACTGAGAAGATAATGCATATAGTTTTGTATAACAGCGTAACAAGTTACTGCAATCCACATTAATTTATTTTTATTTGCCTGATGTTACATTAATAGCCATCCATTCAAACCTCTTCCAACCACTTATCCCGAGCAGTGATGCAGAGAGACTGAACCACATCCCTGTAAGTGAGGAAGGCCCCCCCCAGGCACTCAGAAAACCCCACAAGCACACTCTTTAGAGGGCAATGGGAGAGCAAAGAAATGCACAGGATGTCACAAAGACAGGACGGGAAATAAAACACGAGAGCCAGCCACTTCATTTCTTATGTTGCTTGAAAAATATCTTAGATAAACATCTAATACACCGTGAAATACATTCAGGTGAAATACATTCTTTAACACTTACAATCAACAATACTTGAAAAGAAGGTTCTAGAATAAATCACATGTACAGAAATGAAGTGTACATTACATCCTGAGACCTACCAGCAGTGTTCAGCACTGATGCCAAGCTATGACGTAGGAGCAAATCACTCCACATTAATGATCTGACAGCTTCCTCTAAAAAAACAGCAATTTGCTTTTCACACCAGGCCTTTATCTTATCAAAGAACAACCCCCATACTATTGCAATACTTAATACTTCAAAAGTATTGGTTGGCAGTAGCTGGCAATTGTGCAATATGGACATAGAGTCAGAAGTTAAAATGGAGACTTCAATAAAGAAAGCTCATTTAGGGCTGAATGGATCCTTTAGATTCAGGCTTTTATATGTACAAGTACAACCTGTGATTATTTACAATTTAAAGTGATTTCATATACAGCTGGAGAAGAGTCCCCCGAGAAAGGACTATTCTTCAACTGGAGAGTGCTAGACATTAAAAATAATACTTAATAATACATAATGTTACTCCTCCTCAATAAATGTATAGAGAAGTCTGTGAAGATGGACAGTTAACACTGACAATACTGGTGTCAGAAGCACGAGGGGGAAACACAACAGCCGCCCGGAACAGCAGGTCCTGCGAATTTGGTGAAAAGGGGAGAAAGACGAATACTTTACCAGCCAAGATCCGACAGCAGTGAGACACATTGAAGTGGATGGGGAAGGAGGGTTAAGGGTGATTAGCCAAAGGGGAATACAAGATGGTGCGTTATAGAGGTAGTGCTGAGACTGCTTTATTATTTTATAATGCCAAAGCTGGTCTTGAAACTTGGAGTGTTGAACAAAAAGTAAATATTTGTGTCTTCATTTATATCAAAAAATTAATAACACTGAAAGTGTTACACCATACTGTGGCATTTCTGAATGATGGGCAAACTAAAGGCACTGAACTAAGCAGGGGAACTGATCTGAGCTCTTCTTGATCTGAGCTTGTCCAGAGTATCACAAAGTAAATGAAAAGGAAATTCATTTTCTCCTCTGCTGTACTGCTGCTGTACGACTGCAGGGGAACCATGCATCCCACTTCCATAAGCACTTACTCAGTAAAGAGTGGTGGTGAAGCTATCACAGAAAGCAGAGGGCAGAAGCAGGAGAAGCAGGAAGCAGGGGGCCTTCGCGGATGGGGTGTCAGTCCATCGCAGGGCACACACTAAGGACAACCCAGTCATATAACTGCATGTTTTCGGATGTAGGGTATCTGCAGGTTCAGGTCAACTCCACACCAACAGAGCAGGATAAACCCAAATCTGACTCCTGGAGGTATGAACCCACTGAGATACCCACAGATGTCTGTCAGGTTTTAATAATGCGCATTCAGGGCAAAAGGTTTGATCCAGACCCCCATGCTGTGTGTGTGGAATTTCTATGTATCCCTTCAAAGGTATTCTTCCCTATCCATCCATCCATGGTATGGGCTTCTGGCCATCCTCTACTAGATAAGTAGTCCGAAACTGGATGGATGGATGGATGGAGATGAATGGATTTAAGAATTGCAAACAATATGTAATGCTGGTAAGTATAAATGGTATATGTTAATCATTCCACTTTGAGAACTTATATTCTATTTCATTTATAACTGCAGTAGATGCCATTTAATGTTTTATGACTGCATAAGTAAGCTGTTATTTCGAGACTGTAATGCAATTCAGATGATGGCTGACTCTTCTTCCTGAAATGCTACTTTATGTCAATTTCAGTCACACTTTTTAAATGCTCAGTTCCTCCCCTGTTAACTAAATGGTGTTGATTTGGAATGTGCTTACTTATCCAGGTTTGCTGGAGCTCTTTGCAGTTTCTCAGGGCATTGTTGGCATTCGAGGAGTTTTCAGCAAGAGGTATCTAGCAATGAATAAACGGGGAAGACTGCATGCTATTGTAAGTATGAGTATACCATAATTCTGAAATCACTTTACTGTATATTGGGAAATAACACACAAATAAATTGAAACAATTGCTAATTTAACAACAATTTTAAGTATTTGTGTAAATAATATATGTGTATTTACGTAACAGTGGCAGATATTTAGTTTTTAAAAAATATGAGTAATACTCATTAACTCCATTAACAACATAAACACACTACTGTTATATTTTAAAGCTGAATCATTAAATATACTGAATCATTCATTTTCAGTCAACGCACAGTAAAGACTGAAGAACTAGTGAGGGGATATAATAACATTTCTTTTACAGAATATTTTCTAGTTTGCCGATTTTCAACCCATGGCAAATGGTCGCAAGCCAGCGATGCAAATGTAAGCATTTTAAAACCTAGAAGTTGCTATGCTGATCCATGATCAGATTTCCCAGCCCCATCCTAGAATTACGCTACATAAACAGGTCTTGGGTCTGCAAATGCTTAGTGCAAGACTAATGAGCACTCAACCAATCCACGAAGCCAAGCCACAGATGCTTAATTTAAAATTCACTGGCGCATCCAATCACATTTTAGCGATAGGCATTGATTGGCATAAATTGTAGAGTGCAATGCATGCTTGATCATATCGTTAATTAAAACCTATAGCCTACTTGATATTGGGTCGCAACTGAGCTGGCATGGTGAAAAATTGGGTCGTGGTGCAAATAGGTTGAGAGAACTACTGCTCTAATTCATATATCATCATGAGACATGCCTATAAAATTATTGGTTTGTAATGTATAGCTTGATCAAATTGAAAACCACACTGAAATGTGATATGTTACAAAATGCTTGATTTATTGGAAGTTCAACAAAGGTAACATAACGTTCATGAAATATTTTAGGATAAAAAAGTCGTAGGTATTCAATAGACTGTACCAAGGACTCTGCCCAGGTTATAATGGTCCATGTTAAGAAATTTCTATATGATTAATCACAGCATGTAATGAGATATTCAACACTTTATTATAAAAACGGCTATGTGTTAATGATCTTGCTCTACTGAAGGCTAATGTAAGTGTTCTAAGCATGTTTAAGGTAGGCTAGGCTATGATGTTTGTTAGGATAGGTTTACGTATTAAAATGCATTTTTGCCTTATGATATTTTAGGCTCACGATAGATTTATCGGAATGCAGCCCCATCGTAATCCAGGAAGCGTCTGTACTTTACTCCTCTTTAGCTAGCAAATTAGGCAGGGCATTTCTACAGGGACATTTTTTAGGAGCCTGGGAAGAAAGAATTAGGCCTACAATTAAAATTCAACATTTGATGTAAAAAATATGTTTGGTAACAATGTTGGGGAACTGCAGAATCACAGTCGATCTTACACTTAGCATCATTTTATCAGGTTTGTCATCATTCTCATCATTCAAAACATTCTGAATTTCTTTCCCTAAAACTAATGCATCTACTGTTCAAAAGTGCCTGAAGGGATTCAGAACTTGCTGGCTATGAGTGTCCACTGAAGGTCAGACCGGAGGATGTGGTTCCAGAAAAAGACAAAATGAAATCTCTGCATGCATTTTTCTATTTTTTAAAGAGATTTATTATTTCATTGTTCTTTTTATCCAGACACCATCCAACTCGTTTGTTCCTGGCATGTTTGAAGATCATTTACTTGTGAAAGCAAGTCTGGACAGACAATTCAACATTTCTGTGATTGATTATGGTGTAAATGATTACAGTTCAAAAATACATGTCCACTTTCTACAGGAAATTATAGTAATGCTTCATATTTTATAGTGAACGTATCCATTATTAACAGGAGACAATCTAGATAAATTGTTCATGCATTGATAGAAATACACTAAGAACAATGTAAATTTAATACCAAATAAATCCCCCTTACAGTATATATGCAGAGTCCTCTCAAATAGCTAGCTGTGATGTTTTAAAAGTACCATAATGGCACCATTTTCTGCTTTGTTGCACAGGTCAGCAAAGCGTAACTGTTTTATTATATATGCAATTAAAGGCTATTTTAGGAAACATTTTTCATGGAGATTTTTTTTGTATTTTCCCACCACAAATATCTTTAGAACTTTAGTTAGATGCAATGAGCTTGGCAAAGGTCTTTTTTAAATCAACGTTATGAACAAAATATTTATCTGAAATATTGTGTACATTGAAAACGTGTCCGAAATTCTCCCACCAAATAAAACATTAACTTAAGGCAATATTTCTTTTTTGTGTAAATGTGACATTTTTGAAAGCAAAGCAATATATCTTGTAATACATCTTCCTCAGCATGTAGTTTGAGTTACTTATGATAGCAAACTTTGTATTGTTTATGGTATTTCTGGAGGCACATTTCATTATGTAACCCATTTTGATCGGCTCTGCTTCCTTTTAAGCATTTTGTGGGTGTTCTGTCCATTGCACATTGCATTTCCTCAAGGGGTATTCTTTAAAACATTTCTTTGCACCTCCACTACTTTGTAGATGTTTTAGATTTTAGCAACTTTGTGGCAGAGTTGTTTCAAAAGGTTCTCAGCCTGGTTGAGTAAACACAAGCTGGTGCACTGTAGCATGATTCACCAGCAACCGGAGGACAAGCACGACCCTCATCACTGACAGCCAGTGACATGAAGATTCCTGACAGACTGTCATTAATGCAACCGCGGAGCAGAGAGCAGCCTCAAACCCTGCCAATAACAAATTTGCACCTTAGCAGAATTAGGTAGATGACTAATTCCTTACATAAAGAAATATTGTAAAACAATAATATCTGGCCTATTGTTCAGAATTTGCCAGAATTTTAATGTTGTCAGACTTGTATTATACCCATAGTGGAATGAATTATTGCTGTCCATTTGATGACATATTTGTTTTGTATAAGAAAATGATTACATAAACACAAGGGATGCAGACCAACAGAATGGTGAACCGTTCCCCTTGTTTAATGCACTTTAGATCTTTCTAGTATTCTGTGCTGTGCTGAGAGAGGTCTGGGCTTTCAACTCCTGGTGTAGCCGTCAGGGTCATTGTCCTGTGAACTCCCTGACATTATTTTAAACTCATGGCTGTGAACAGTTATTTTGCTTAAAGGTTATGTGATCCACTTTTTTTTGTACCTTTTTAGGAAAAGTTCACCGAAGATTGCAAGTTCAGGGAGCGATTTCAAGAGAACAGTTATAACACATATGCCTCAGCAACACACAGGAACCACCGGAGTGGGCGCGAGTGGTTTGTGGCGCTGAACAAACGGGGCAAGGCGAAAATGGGCTCCAGCACCCGTGTGAAATCACAGCACGTTTCCACACATTTCCTGCCCAGGTTTAACTTGCAGGAGAAAAGTGAACAAGGATTCACCATCACAGAAAATATCAAAGAGAAGACCAAAGCCCCACCAGTCCAACCAGTCCAGCCAGTACCGCCTTCACCAGCACTTAGGGTAAATTCAGGACCGAAACGTTTGGGAACAGTGAAGTACTGGCCCAAATTTAGATTTGGGTAAAAATGTGGTTTGTGAATTCATTGTGAATAACATACATGGACATTGCCATAATGGCAGGTTGAATTTTACACATTTTAACATTTTAATTACTCTTGACTGGAACTATGTGCTGTTATAATAACAAGACAAAAGGGCTACAGACACATAGGCACCTGTTGTTGATGAACACACTTCACCATCCAATTTTTCCGCATTTTTGTTGTGTCAGTACCTTCTTGTGTTTTTTTTTTTTTATAAAGCACCATAGGAACAAAAATGTATATATACATGAAAATGCAAAACTGAAATATCAATTTCAACTGGCTTGAAGCCAGTTTTTACCACTTATATTTTGTAGTGGTTATTTTATGTATATACAGTGGCAGCATTCGACTGCTCTTAGTCACACAACAGGCCTATCAATCTGAGCTTAATTTCTAAAGGAGCACCATTTTACTGAGCTGAAGTCCAGCCATGCTTTTTCAGATCGGAGGTCTTTCCTCCTCAATGACATTCCCATTTTGTCCCTTAATCAGTCCTGTTTCATTTTGGTCCAAAACCATTTCACTGTTCAGCCCATTATGAGTGACCTTGTGGGCATTAACTACAGGGTGCTGAGATGATGTTCAGGATAATAGCTGGCAGCTAAAATTTATTATCATTCTTACTATTAATGAACATCTTAAATGTATCACTAACAATTCTAGGTGGTGCTATAGCATCAAACATCAAACACCGTTTATACAGTTATGCGAGAATTGCTTTTGTCTATGGCCTTAGAATTTTAGCCAGAATTAGTATTATTTTGTATGAACAATGCATTTAAAAATGCTGCAGTTTTGTACTTCCAAGATAGTTGTCCCGTCACAAGAACTGAAAATGATGCACTTTTATTTCAACCCAGGATGATAGTATACTTGTCTAATAAAATAAACAACCAATCTTAACATTGCAGTACATTTTCCCAGATTTTTTTTGTTTTCTATTTTCATTGTTTCACTTGCTCTTGATGTGTATTGTTCAATAGCATTTTGACATTGACAGTGTTCTCCTTGGGTTCTACTTTGTCCTCTATAAGACCCAAACGGTTATCTCAGTTTAACTTCTATACCCAGACTAAGATTCTCTGTGCGGCAGGGTGTTTGAGGAGAGTGCTGAACATCGCATGTACTACTTTTACAGTTATTACTCTTGTGGGTGGTAGCGGGACCTACAGATACCTCACTGGTGCACTTCCGGTTACTGTTGTTTGTGTAAAGCTGCAAGCTGCATGATTTCTCAGGATCAGAGACTCTAATTTCTGAAGATCAATTTGTGGCATCACTCTCCCTTTGGAGACCATGGCTTGGGATTTGTGCGATCCTTAACAGGTATAACACACACTATGAGGAATTCGGTGTATTTATATATAACACCTTTCCCAAAACTGAAACCACCCTTTAAAGGATTTTATGAGACTAGCATCACAGATGGAAATGACCATTAACCCATCCATCTATATTCTAAATGCTTATCAGGGTCATAGGAACAACACTGTGGGGGTCCTTGCCGCCCCCATTTTCCATCAAAACTTAGTATGTATGTTATTGGCACTAGAATTTAGAGTGGAATCAGCCTGGGGTGTCATTGTACCAGTTGATGTTACAGCCTTTGGTAACTCGGGCTCCACTGGTCCAGGGGCCAAGGTCCAGGTACAGTCTGGTGTGGGTAAAGGAAGGAGCATATCCTACTGCTGAGGCTGAGCTATGACTGGCATTCATGAAGACATACAGCGGCACGGTGCTATTTGAGGTAAGCTGGACTAAAATAGGCACATAGGACTGTTGTTATTCAAAGACTGTAACTGAAGGAAAGTACAGTCACGTGAAAAAGTAAGTGCGCAACATGTAAAATGAAGTCTTTTCCAACACATTTGGACAGATAAGTATTAGATCCTCATTTCAACAATACTGAAACTAAAACGTGATAACATTGAAAAGTTAAAAATGAACATTTTGAAACCATTTTACCATCAAAATAAAATTGTAATTCCTTGTGAGAAAAAAAAAATTAGTCACAACATTAAACCTAATAGAAATAGATGCCCCCCACAGAGAAAAGTTAAATATTTTGCTAAATAAATTATTTAGAATTTGGAATTTTATTGTTTTTATAGATTACATGACCTCCATCTATTAAAAAACTATTGAAATGAAGATCAAATATTTGTTTGTCCAAATATACCAATCAAGCATAAAGTTAAAACCACTGACAGGTGAAATGAATAATGTTGATTATCTTGTCACTGTATGATGGCACCCATCCAGGGAACCTTCATATATTAGGCAGTAGTGAATAGTGATTCTTTATTAATCCCCTTGGGGAAATTCTCTTTACCCCTTGCTCAAAGCTCAAACTGTTGACCTTCTGGTGACTTGCAGAGAAGCTTAGCCCACTTAACTTAAGCTTAAGTTGGATTTAGGAAAAATGGGCATTAGCCCAACTGAAGGCTAATGTAAGTATGGTTAAGGTAGGCTTGGCTAGGCTATGATGTTTGTTAGGCTAGGTGTACTGTATTAAAATGTATTTTCAGCTTACAATATTTTCGCCTTACGATAGGTTTATCGGAACGTAACTCCATCGTAACCTGGGGAGAGGCTGTATATAAATTTATTTGAATTGTTAATCGTTATTGCATTTTTAATGATAAATAACAATTGAATACATTTATATAAATATATTATTATATAAATATAATCTGATTTCTTAGCTCCCTCCATGTTATATTTTCTCTTTGTGTGGCAAAATGTACACTAACAGTGCTCTGCAGACGTAAACATACAATAACATAGAACTGAGCTGAATAAATCTGTCCCATAGATCGATCCCATTGTCACGGATACCTGATTCAGCTGTTTGAGTCAGTATCAGACTGATACTGAATATCCAGTTTCAGATCAGTGTATCTCTAACATGATCAAGGTGTCGACTTGGCCTTCAAATTCCCCAGACTGCAATTCAATCGAGCACCTGTGAGATGTGTTGGACAAACAAGTGCAAATTATGGATGCTCCACCTCGCAACTTACAGGACTTAAAAGATCTGCTGCTAACGTCTTGTTGCTGGAAATCACAGGCCTCCTTCAGAGGTCCATGCCTCAGTAGGTCAGAGCTGTTTTTGTTGGCACAAACGGGACCTACACAATATTAGGTAGGTGGTTTTAATGTTATGGCTATCCAGTGTATGTTCGAAAAGAAACTTTTTCAAAGGGGTGTGCCTATCATTTCCACAGGATTGTAGGAGCCCTACAGCTTGAAAGCTTAATTGCCAACAGAAATTTTGAAAGAGAGGACCCTTTCAGTGTTTATTAGTTAGGGAAAGGATTTTGAAGTCTGAAACTCCAAAGACAAGCATCTTGCTGTGACCTGCCAGAAGATGAGGTTGGACATCCAACCTGGCCCACATCCAATCCAACACACATATGTCAGCAAGTAAAAAATCTTTAGTTTGTATCCCAGCATAATTCCAGAGCTATTTCTTATTTTGTTGTCAGTGTTTCTGTTAATTAGACTAATGCCCCTCAATAAATGCACTAATCCTACTGTGGGACACGTCTGCTTGTTGGCTGTTTTTTCTGCAGGTCATACATTTACATCAGTCCTACCTATCTATGTCTATCCAGCTAACTACCAATCTATAACTGGGTAAAAAAAACCTCTTGCTGATAATGTAGCCTCCACGAAGTTAACAAGACTTATAGCTTGATAACTTTATGTGTCATAAAATATTGTGCATGTTGAAACGACTGTTCAGCATCCTTCGTATGAGTTTCCAAGTAGAAGCAAGTTATTAGCTAGCTAGTAAAGCCACCGTGGAACTATTGATATATTGGCGTAAATGAAGCACCACAACTTTCTTTTGAATGAATGGCATGATTGACTGGCTCGTGAGGTAACGTTCGGTAGGCCAGGTTGGATGTCCAACTGCTCCTCCCCGCAAAGATTCAGTAGAAAGGCATGATGAGCTCAGATCATGCTGCAACGCATTTAATTTGCAAAAGACTACACAGTGCAACTACTGCTCATATATACAGTATTAAGGCATGGCAACAGACTAAAGAACTACATGTGCTTGGATATACTGTAGAGCATGGAGAAATATCTTCAAGTTTTATACAGTTCTGTGCAGTATCATGACTATTAAAAGAAAAATGTACAAAAACAAAGCTGAAACTCCCTTGTGGAAACAAAAAAAATACATATTTTTAAGATTTAAAGTGAATTTCTTTTACTAAGTGGATTGCAGACACGTTTCAAATAAAATGTATCAGTTTAAGAAAACAATATTTATAACTATATTTCTATATTTATAAATACATTTTGACTTTTTGAAACAAGCAAACTGTCTTCTACACGGATCTGCATCCCCAAAAGTGCACATTAAAAGTATATATTTTACAAACTTTAATAAATTAGAGATCAATCCATTTTCTGTAAGCGCTTGTCCTATTCGGGTTTGCAGGGGATCCAGGGCCTACGGGCACAAGGCAGAGAACAACCCGGATGGGGGGCCAGCCAATCACAGGGCACAAGGCAGAGCACAACCCGGGATGGGGGGCCAGCCCGTCACAGGGCACAAGGCAGAGCACAACCCGGGATGGGGGGCCAGCCCATCATAAGGCACAAGGCAGAGAACAACCCGGGATGGGGGGCCAGCCCGTCACAGGGTACAAGGCAGAGCACAACCCGGATGGGGGGCCAGCCCATCACAGGGCACAAGGCAGAGCACAACCCGGGATGGGGGGCCAGCCCATCACAGGGCACAAGGCAGAGCACAACCCGGGATGGGGGGTCAGCCCATCACAGGGCACAAGGCAGGGAATAACCCAGGATGGGGGGCCAGCCCATTACAGGGCACATTCACACACAATTTGGTATCTCCAATTCACCTCAGCATGTTTTTGGACTGTGGGGGGCAGGAGTACCCAGAGGAAACCCCATGATGACACGGGGATAACATGCAAACTCCACACACAAACAGTACACAAGCAAAACCAAGAACATTACATCATGAAACACAATTGTTTCCTCCAAACTCATATCAACAAGGATTGTACCGCATTGTCTTAATTTTTAAAGTAATGAGTGCCTGTGTATAATTTAGCACTTCAAACCTCTAGCAGAATGTGAAAAAAAAAATGAATGAATGAATGTAATTTTGCACGTATAGCAGCTGAATAGTTTTTACTTTCAGTGAATTTGAACTGAAATCAAAACCACGCTGTCATCTTGTGGTAAACTTAAGAATTGCTAGTATAACAGGTATTGGGAAAAACTACTTTGCAACAAATTTCTGAATGATTACAGAAAAAACATCTTTATTAAAGAACTTCACATAAATTGTAACTTTTTCCAGATTATTATTATTATTTAGAGTTTGTGTTTTGAGGAGAGAAGGTTTAGGCAGTAATAAGCGTATTCCATAAGGTACTTAGGAGAACTCCTGGCTTGTCCCTGTGACCTGCAGGAAAGCCACACCTTGCCGGTCTGAAGGGCAGAAAGGAGGGATGAAGACTGTGGGTGGCCTGAAGAGGAGGGACCCCAAGGTGTACCTGGGCCCTTGGGGCCAAAGGGAGACAAAGAACTGGGCTTTCCTGGTGATGAGGGAGGATTAACCTGACAGCCTTTTATATAGAGGTAAAGAACTTTGCATTAAAAATCTTATTTAATTAGGAACATTCGCTATCACATTCGACACTGGGCCTCTTAGCCACTGTACCACAGCAGAGCTTAAACAGTGCTTTAACGGGGCCCCAAAATGTACCCTGGGAGACTCGTAAGGCCTGGTGCTTTAACGGGGCCCCAAAATGTACCCTGGCAGACTCATAAGGCCTGGTGCTTTAACGGGGGCCCAAAATGTACCCTGGCAGACTCGTAAGGCCTGGTGCTTTAACGGGGCCCCAAAATGTACCCTGGGAGATTCGAAAGGCCTGGTGCTTTAACGGGGCCCCAAAATGTCCCCTGGCAGACTCATAAGGCCTGGTGCTTTAATGGGGCCCCAAAATGTAACCTGGCAGACCCATAAGGCCTGGTGCTTTAATGGGGCCCCAAAATGTACCCTGGCAGACTTAGAGGGCTCAGTAATTTTTAGGGCCCCCAAAACGTACCCTAGCAGAATCAGAGGACCCAGTGATTTTTAGGGGCCCCAAAATGTACCCTGGCAGAATCAGAGGGCCCAGTGAATTTTAGGGGGCCCAAAATGTACCCTGGCAGACTCAGAGGGC
>JABFEB020000040.1:22128579-22140937 GCA_019775895.2 Stomatorhinus ivindoensis
AACACACACACACACACACACACACACATATATATATATATATATATATATATATATATATATATATATATGCAAAAATGCATTAAATAGAAATAACAATAAAGTGAACATTCACCAAAAAAATGCATATATTCCAAAAAAAGTATACATTTTTTTTACATATGTAGGGCTAAATGTAGGACATTTTATTCCAGCTTTACATAGTGTATGAAAGCATACCTAAGAGGAGGAGCAGGGTAGCACCCACTGCTGTAAGGTGGGAGTAGCGCAGTTCAACCATCACCTGATATCCAAGGGGCACACAGAGGGCCCCTGCCAATGCTGGGATCACCCGCAGACTCCACACTGGCACATTGCTGCTGTACTCTGTCATAATAAGCAAAACAGAATGTTGTACATATTATTATGCATGCACATATTTTTAATTTTGAATTTATGACTAGGTCATTAGTGATAATATAATAATATGTTATAAACTGTACATATAATGTGTTTGCTGAGAAAAATCTATATTGCAGTCTCGGGGACACTGTAATGTTAGTCTGGTTCAGCTGCAGAATGTGTAATATCTATTTCCAGTTCCCTACCTGCACCAATTCTGTCCCAGACAAAGTTCCCATCAAATCCCCCAAGATATGCTAAATAAAAATAATTCAGTCACGTTAATATTGATTTACTGGGAAAGTAAATGAATAAGGTTTTAAACAGCAGGGTCTCACCTCCAAGTGCTAAGATCATATGACCTAACGGTGGGCCACTCTCATCGATAAAAAAGAGCTGCTTCATGTAGAGAGAGACAAACTGCCCATAGTAAACTTCATCAAACCTACAATATAAACACCGACAGACCACATATAAAGACAAACTGCGTTAGTACTGCTCTTCCAGCAGCAATACAATGAATTTAAAAAAGTAATTCATACAACACTTTAGACTAGACAGAAATAGGTAAAAAATAATTAAAAATTACTCATACACTACAGCTTTGGGGAAATTAATCCCACAGAGCCTCGTTACCAGTCCCATAAGTGTCAAGGCAACCAGCACTAAGTTCACTTCGGCTTTCACCATGATGGGGAGTTTTATGGACTCAAGCATGATTTTCTTCTTATACCGTGTTCTGTAAGAATGAACAAAGCATGAATAAATTAGCATAAACACGGTTACTTGAGAGTGCTTTGACATGCTATATAGCTATGAAACTTCTAAGCTATGGATTTCGAAACAAACTCTTTAACCTACCCACTGCAAAAGTACAGGGATACGAACGCGCAAGCTCTGCATCACATATTTCTGTCGACCTGATCTCCAACTCCTGCACGATTTGCAGCACACATGCGCACATGCGCACCCCACGTCACACCACGTCACTCACCGGTGCCTATACTGCGCACGCATCGAGTTCTACTTCCGGGTTATACTGCACGTGTTTGTAATGGTAACCTTTTTATTTACAAAAAAGTTGTTGAGTAAATACATGTATTGTAAAACTATACTTTTTTCCTCCACGTCTTCAGTTTATCAAATGTTTTCTTCTCTTGATTCTTACAACCTATGACCCAACAGAGTTCGATTAATACTATTCTTTTATACTTGCATATGATGTCGTCTTAAATGCCGTATAATACAGGAAAAAGTCAGTTACACATAACGTAAATATTCACATGTTTTACAGGCAGTGACTCTACATACAGACTTGGGGGACATCAAAATTGAACTGTTTTGTGAACGTGCTCCAAAGTCTTGTGAGGTGAGTCTTGTGTTTAGGTATTCTTACACTGTTGCTCTGTACATTCAAAGTACTTACTAACAATATGGCTATTGTTGATGTTGTATTGCAGAATTTCTTAGCTCTTTGCGCAAGCGGCTTCTATAATGGCTGTGTCTTTCATCGGAACATCAAGGGGTTTATGGTGCAGACCGGAGACCCAACAGGTAATTTAAAATTTTGTTTACCGGGGCTAGAGAGTGGTGGTAAAATATGAGGCGGGGTTGCAGCGGTAAAACATTTTGTTGGCTAATTTTAGCACGGCTAAATAAATGAACGACATATTTCCGGGACATTGCGCATCATTCGCAGGTGTCGGGGAGCTGCTGTCAATTTGCGGGAGGAGCCCAGTTGGGAAGAAGACTCCTGTTTTACACGAAGCTTATGTTCGCTTCAGCCTTTTGGAATTTAACATTTTTATTTTAAGTATTTTTTGGAAGAGTATAGAACCGAATCTTTCCAGCTGTGTTGGTGGAAATTTTTGTTTGTACAGCATACTACATAAATTAACAGTAGGTGTCAGAATAAGACAACAGGATATAAATAGTGCATATCAGGATATAACCTCACAAAATTAAACATAAAATAACAGATCTTTGCTAATACCACTTTGTTTAACGACCCAGCCTGATCCCGTTAATACTGTAGGTTCATTTCACATATGGTTTGTAAGTGATCTCCACCAGCTCTGAATGGGATGCATGAAGAAAAACACCCCATCTGCTGAACATCAAAGTGACCAAAACTGACTATGAATGGTACACTTTTAGGAAAGTGTTTTTAGTTTTTCTCCAAGGATTTTTTTTGTTTGTGTCTATATAGTTTTGATTAAATGTTAATTCCAATAACACATTTGTGTTTGTTTTGTTTATTTGTCACAAAAAATATGTTTTTCTTTTTGCTATAACCATAGGCATCATTTTTAAAACATTTCTATGGGAAATTACTCCTGCCTTAAGAGTTCTCAATTAATGAGCGATAATATGGAATGAATTGGCTTGTGAAACTGGGAACTACCTTTACAAGTAAAATGTACAGTTATAAATGTTTTTTTTACTAGGTACTGGGAAGGGAGGAACAAGTATTTGGGGGAGAAAATTCGAAGATGAATTCAGTGAACATTTCAAGGCAAGTACTATTGGAATTATTGCCGACTTACCATATATAAATTATTGATGGTATAACAGAAAACCATAAATTATTGATGGTATAAACAGAAAACAGTGTGAATTGTTGTGCTTCAGACATTTTTCAGCTTTTAGCTTTGCCCAGCTTCCTGTTGCATCATGTCATTGCAGCACAATGCCCGTGGTGTGGTTTCAATGGCGAACAACGGCCCAAACAGCAACGGATCCCAATTCTTCTTCACTTACGCTAAACAGCCTCACCTGGATATGAAGTATACAGTGTTTGGAAAGTAGGTAATAAGCGCTGTTTCTACAGCTTCAAGGGGTTAAAGTAATGCTTTAGGGAATCATCCCACTCTCTCCATAAAATGAATAATATTAATAATCAATACAATGACATAGTATTGTTAAAATCTATTGATTGATTGACCTCTCAATTACTTCCGATTTCCTTTTTTCATTTAGTATCTTTTGACTAACAATCAAAACCAATAGAAACAAAATCAATATTTAATATTTCGACACAGCACTGTAAAGGAAATGGCCAACCTGAGGCTGTAGAATTAGACCATGTCCAGTATGAAATGTAAAACTCAGTTTGCTTAGCTATTGAAAACAGCATTGTAATTATGCATATGTAATATTGTCCAAAGTCCATTGCATACACATTCAAACATTAGGGATGATTTAAAGATGCCAGATTAACTCTTTGGACCTTGGGAGGAAAAAGATGAAAAACAGGGTGACCATGCAAACCGTACACAGAGAGGAGTGAGGGGGGATTTTAACCCCCACCTCTAGAATTAGTTAAAAACAAATGAAAATCTTTTCTTGGTTAAGAAAATTTACTCTAATGAAATTTCACTTTGTCTGCTTTGGTTTGAACAATATAGCTATTTACAGCATCCACTAGTAAAGAAAAAAACTCATCTTTTATCTTGGGAATTGGTCAGACTCATTAATAGCTAAATGAAGCCTAATTAATGAATGCTGACTGATGTAACAGCATAGTGGTACATTGTATTAATGTTGCCCTTACATGACAACTGGCATTTTGTCATCCTTGTTGGTTAACATATTTTTAAAGGGCACCTGGAAATTGGTATTCAGAATACACCATTATGAGTTAGATTCATAGTCTCTTCATGAGACTGGCCAAGATTGTGAATTAATCATATTATTTGATGTTTTTCAGCTAATTAAAAAGCAAGCTCAAACATTTAGCCTAGCATAGCATAAAACGTGTTTATGAAGCTTCTTTATGGAGGATTTATTTATTGCTGTAACTAAAAGCTGTTTCTGATTGTACAGGATAATAGATGGCTTGGAGACACTGGATGAACTTGAGAAGCTCCCTGTAAATGAGAAGACCTTTCGTCCTCTAAATGATGTCGTCATTAAGGATGTGACGCTGCATGCAAACCCATTTGCCACCTAGACGTGATCAAAACGCCTTCTGTGAAGAAGACGGTATAGCAGAGTAAGGTACATATCTCTCATGCCAGAACATTTAGCTGCTTTCGGCTACCCTGAAATAAAAAAACGATTTCTCTTGCTGCTGTAGTTTTAAGGTGATTGCCATACAGAGTGGGCAAAATATTAAAGCCTTACTTCTAAGAGATTCATGAATCAGCCGAGAAGTAATTTTAAGTAATATTAAGTAACATTAAGTGCTCCATGTTGCAGGTTGTGTTCCCGTTGTAGCCTAAAACTTAACTTGACTTATTTTTTGCTTCATATGCAGTTTTTTTCCAGTGTCCCTACCATTCTGACGTCATAAACGATGGCCACAGGCAGAGCAAGACCCCCAAAAGATCTCTGGGTGATGACCTAGGATTGACTTTATGGATTAATTTTAAATTCTGTTCTCAGAGAGATCGTGGCAAAACAGTCATTTCTGTGAAGATACTGTCCTTTCTTGAATTGGACAAGATGGCTGTATGGTTTGACAGTCTTAAAAATTGCTTCCACCTTCCATAATTGGCAGCCCCCCACCCTCTCCCTGCAGGGTTTGTTGGATCTTGCCTTATAGAACCTGCGTATTGATGACTTCACGCTGATTGCCTAGGCCAAAGTCTTAGACATTAGACATGCAAATTTATGAAAAAAGCAGGAAAAGGTGTGAATCTTATTTCACACAACTGTATGTCACTCATCATTCATTTCTGAAATGTTGAAAACCATTTCATCAATACATACAGACCATTGTGCACGTTTGTGGCAACTGAGAGCCTTTGTGTCACTATGTATATAAATAAAGGTAATCCTTTTCTACATTTCCTGGTGAGGGTAATCAGTGATGAAGATTTGGGCACAGATGATATGGGCATGTCCCTATCAATATTATTGGTGTCTAGGCGGTGTGGGGTTTGCAGCTGATTTGGTCTCTACCAATGTTGAAACCAAGTCTATGCCCTTTGTCCCCATGGCATCACACTGGACTAGACTTCTTTCAAGACTCAAATATGCCCTGAGCAACAACCATGTGAGGCAAACAGGTGGCATCCTTATGAGACTAATGCATTCCAGAAAAACCTCAGGTTCTCTAACATCACATATTAAAACTACACATATACAATGGAGAAAATAGTTTGGGAAATCCAACTCCAAAACTTAGCAATTTAGACCAAACAAAAACAGTACTACTAGTGACCCGTAATGAAACTATATGCAGTACATATAAGAAATAATACATTAATTTCATTATTTCTGGTGTCTCTTGAAAGTGTGAAACTGGTTGGTAGTGCACAGACCTTCAAACTGTAGATAATGCAGAAATAATAATTAGAATAAGGTGATCAGAAGGAAAACCCCTCCAGTTAAATTATCTTCCACAAGTTAATCTCAAAACTCCGATGGATTAACCACCTTCCCTGGGCACTGACAATCTCTGACATATGCTTGGAATAGAAAGGGTCAGTTGTGATTCTCTCTTGCACGCCTGTGTCTTGTAGCTGCTGTGGCAGACTGTACAGTGCAGACTGTCCTTTGAATGCTCCAGATAGTATTATATGCCAGAAGTGTTTAGTTAGAGTCGAGTTGGAGGACAGGATTTGTGCATTTGTAATTTAGTGGAGATAAGTAGTACACTACTAACAAAATTAACTTTTTTCTCTAATGACTTTTCAGGATGGATTGAGTCCATTTAGGGAATGTTTTAGCCACCAGATCTCCAATTCTCCTGTAATTCTGATGCATATACTATTTCTTATTTTTTTAACTTACCTGGAATAATCAGCTACTCCCATTTTATGGTTGTCAATATCCCCTGTACTGGAACTACTATAGTGGTGTCAGGCCAATAAACACTCTCGTCAGTGACACTAAGGAACTAGTCATCAGCTTCAGTAAGCAGGAGTCAGGTCATACTCCCATCCACATCATTAGGGCAGCTGTGCTACTGAGTCAGTAGCATTAAACTGCTCAGAGTCACTGTCACCACTGGCCTGAAGTGGGCACAGAATGCTGCAGCTGCTATGAAGGAGGCCCATCAGCACCGTTACTCCCTTAGCTGTCTGAGGGAGGCCTGGACGTTACCTACCGCCCTCGCAAAC
Source organism: Stomatorhinus ivindoensis (assembly GCA_019775895.2). Classification (NCBI taxonomy): domain Eukaryota; kingdom Metazoa; phylum Chordata; class Actinopteri; order Osteoglossiformes; family Mormyridae; genus Stomatorhinus; species Stomatorhinus ivindoensis. The sequence goes on from JABFEB020000040.1 coordinate 22,135,029, forward strand.
AGGTGTGCTGTGGGGTCCATCCTCACAAGCAGCATAACCTCCTGGCAACTCCTGTTTTCTATGGTTTGAACTGTGTCTACTTCTTCCCACCATATCTGTTGCGTAATGCAATGGCCGGCTGCAAACTCGCCAGCAACCACCAGGGGGCGATCGGACCATGCATACTAATAGTAACCATGGTTTTCTCTTTCTGCGTCTTAAAGGGTGATTAACTGCTGGTTAGAGTTGGTTGTGGATCTCAAGCCACAGCCTTTATTGATAATTGGTTCCTTCTTTGGGAACGACTTAGCTTTATAAATAGGACGGTCTCCATCCTAATTGGATCATTTATGCTACCTCAAAACATGGCAAAGAGTTTACCCGCCTGACTTTTGAGAGCTCCACCCGGGCCTCAGCCTTGTGATCTGAAATCGAAGGCTGTTTATTCTCCCACCTTTAGATCATGTTCAGCCTTGACCCAGGAGCTCCATCACACGGCTTCCCCTAAATTTATCAAATAACTTGATGATATTCCCATTAATAAGATTGAATGAGTCACAACATAAACCCATCATAAAATGCACAGTATTAATCTTTGCTCTTTAGGAAGTAAATCACTTTTGGTGAATCACATGGTGTGATCCTTGGCGAAATTCTGGCCCTTCTAACTGTCCTCAATCTGCGTGGGGGTGAAATGCACTTGTGTCCTTTTCCAGGTAGGTTCATTACAGCTGTTTCAACTTAATTATTGTTCTACTAGTGGATTTGGGCATTCAGGTGCGTCGATTTTTTTCATAGTCATTGCCTGATCTGTATTGTCTCATTTGTGTATTTTCTACTCTCACTCACGTTGATGAATAACTAAGGGAATCTGACATTTTTCCAAGGATGCTAATACTCCTAGAGGGAATTTATATAACCAGGCCTGGATGGGGAACACAGAGCCATTTTGTGGGCTCATCATCCCATGGTAATCGGTGGGATGTAAGTTGCAGTGTCATTTGGGTGACAAGTAGACACCTATGGAAAAACGTATACAAGAACCAAAAAGTACGTATCTTACAACTTGCGTTCCACTTTGATAAAAAATATACCTCCAATTCTTTACGTTTTTTAACCCCTACTGCAAAATGGTTTGAATGAAAATACAAAATGTTTATCACTTGTAACACAGGAAATACAATGTGTAATATTTTTCAATTCAATTTATTCTTTGCTGTTAAAAGTGTTTGTGGCCGTTACAAGAAATTACATCTATTGAATTCCCAAGTGGCTAATCACTGGCACTGGTTACCGTGGACACATTGCATGACGACCCCCATCTACAGGTAGATTGACTCCTGTTATGAAGGATGCTGCATCAGATGCCAAAAATGCAATGACATAAGCCACTTCCTCAGCCTCCCCTGGGCGACCAAGGGCATGGGTCTGTTTACTTTTCTCCAGGAACTATAGATGAAAAGGACAGAGGCGTTAAACAAGATTTTTTACCATTATTCTTTCTGAGAAAACAAAAGTCACTGCAGACATTTAAGACAACAGAAGTAGAATTACTTGGTGTTCTGTTAAATTACAAGACAAACTAAATGTGTGTAGCTATTCTTAGGGCTTATAAGCACATGTAATTTTACTCTGTCCTGCAGGTTCGTTAAAATTAAATTGGCTTCAGATTAAAACATTATTGCAGCAAAGTGTTGGTAAAGTATTTAGAAAGAAATACCTTAGCATACTGCTCCTCATCCAACCCTGCACGTTTGTGAACCTCAGTGATAATTACGCCAGGACTGACAGGAAGAAACAAACATGGAAATGTTTACATGCACATAAAGCACTTTAAATTTGATAGACTGCCTGTGCAAAGGGCAATTTTCAAATTCATTTAATTGTTCTCTCTAATTTACAACTTGGCTGGCCAGACCCCAGATTAGTAAAAAGTATACAATATAACAATTGCAACAAACACAAATACTAGCAGTGTAGTGAAAAGGGTTAATTTTTTACAAAGATTTTTAAATCATGAAGTCTAGGCTTGGGTGATATTAAGGTAATATGGCATACCGTGGTATTTTGAAATCGCTAAAACAAAATTAGCTGTGACCCTCACCAGGACCACCTGCTAAGAATTAAAAATGCTGGATTACTGCTGTTTTTAAAATACCCTATACTGATTTCTGCTCTGTGAAAGTTAAAGCTGCCACCTACTGAAAATCCCTTTATCTTGCACAGGTACAGTCAGCACACACAGACGTGCTGATCTCCACCAGACAAAAAAATCTGGGCTACACTCGCACCATCCACAACTCTCCAGCACAAAACACCTAAGATTAAATTTACATCACCTCACCCTTTGTGCGATCAAAACCACACAGAAAAGTGAAACATGAATCGACCTATTATGTTTACCAATAAAAAACAGCATTTTGACTGAACAAGTCATTCAACCTCTAGTTTTATTCAGATCTCTAATAGAAGGAATACCAACATAGCCAGCCATTGAACAGTGGAGGTCACCACTGCTATTCACAATTTTAACAATAAATGTTTTTAATTTGATAATACCACTTACCAGACTGAGTTGACTCGTACTTGTTTGGTGGACAGTTCTACAAGAAGGTTGACATGAAATAAATGCTTATGAAATTAAACACATACAATGGCTTCAACTCATCTAGATATGCAAAATAAAACCAAAAATATCATGTTAGAGAATGAAAGATCCATCATTAACATATAGATCTATTTGGTGCATATAGTATGTATAAATGTTTCTATATGTGCTGCATTATGTGCAGCCATTTTGCAAGTGTGTATAAAAAATATCCATATATGGCACAGTGGTTAAAACACTACATGAGTATGGCTTTGAGGTATTTTAAGACAAAGATCTCACAAGCAAACAGGTTCACTCACCCAGGGCAATGCAACGAGTAAACTGGTCAATGGCAGACTTTGACATGCAATAAGCCAGGACTCCAGGAAACTACACCACAAAAAAAGTTGTCATGAGAAAGCATAATTTCAATGTTTCCTTATTTCTAAATATTTTTTACATAAAATGCATATCAAGGTGTTACAGAACACAGTAACTGTCTGACCATAAAAATCTATTTAATCAGCACACCATTTTAAAAGCTAGCAAAAAAAAAAATAAATAAAGTCATAGGATCTCTGGTGTGAACAACTCAGATATAATTCATTGTTGAACAGCCATGAATATTAATTATAGATGAGTTCTGATTGGTTGGTCCCACCTCCTCTGGTTGCTTGGACTGACCTTCGCCACAATCAGATTGGTCATCTCTCTGAACCAATCATTTTTCCTTCTGCACTCAGAACATCTTTGTGTAAGTAAAAGTCCGAGCATTGTGTATGTGGGTTTTCGCTGCAACTCCCTAATTAGATTACTAATTAGAGGACTGATTGACTGAAGAGTCCTCACAGCAGGGTTTGAACAGCTGACCTACAGGTTACCCCAAACACACCGGTGCATACACACCGGCCCTTTGTGGGTAAGACTGGCCACCTCTGCTAAAAACACTACTGTTCCACTGTGAGACTTGTTTTGTTACAAAATCCAGCTGCTGCAATAAAGCATCATTTTACTTTTATTTCATATTATAAAGGGTCTGCTATTACTGACTGCAGCATTCATTTTGCGATTGAGCATACATAGTTTAGTCATTCATTGCCAAATACAATTCATGCGATTTTTCTGCACGCATTTAGATCATAGCTGGGTATTTAATTTTATTAAAGAAGGAAAGCAGAAGCACTTTAAATTAAAAGGAAATATTTTATACTAATAAAATGCTGATTTATTATTTAATAATTATTTTCTTCATGTTTCCAGTGACAAATATCATACTGTGCACTTATTGTGATATTGTACCATGAGTTTCTGATATTGCTACATCCCTACATATTATGGTTTTTAATGTACTTCAATCATCCCTCTTATCACGAACCTAATTAAAGGGGTAGGATTTGCCTTTACGGTCAGAGCAGCTTCAATCCTTTTAGCTGAATGCTGACAGTTTGTCAGCATGTATATAGTCAGCTAGTTCTCTTGTCCTGTTTCCTCCCCTATTTCTTTGAACACGTGTTAGCCACTGCTTCTATAGAATAAACCATCATTCATTTTGTAGTCAATCTTGTTTTCTTCATTACTAAAGACAAGTGAATATTGGAAATACAAAAAGTAAAATAATTCACTTTACAAACGTAGGTACTGCTAGCACTATATACAAGCACTATTTAATGATGAAATCAAGTAACGGGTTGCTGCATTTTGTCCAAGAAAATGCAAAGCGCTGATATCAATTCTGTGCACAAAATGGAACCTTTTGTTCCTTTTGATTTTATGCTTTCATGGACAAAGTACAGCACTTGATTACTTGATTTAATTAAATAATGTTTATTTGTGGCACAGAATGTATTTTTGCACGAAAATGAGTGCTTGACATTTGGCGGAGCATACAGCAGGACATGCAGACAGACATACCCTGTAGGTTTTGATTATTCATTCAATAATTTATGTATTTATTGGCCACTATTAAAGAATAGCTATGATTTACCTCCAACTTTATTAAGATCTAACCATATTCCACAATTTTTTCTTACTTGCTTTAAGTAATTTCATCATTCTGTTTCCTTTGTAATCATGATTTTTATATAAATGTTTGTTGTTTTGTTTTTGTACCTTGACTTGTTTTGATACTATAGTAAATAGCATTAAAACATAGAATTGGTTGCCACTTATTACTTTATCATTTTAAATTATTATCTTTATCTTTTCTGATATTAGGTCTTTCCTTTTCGAACACAGCCAAGAGAGCATGTGGAAAAATCAATTCACTACACACATATACAGTGTACAGTATGCTTGTGTATGTTAGAAATAAAACTTGAACCTTGCTCTGTATTAAATTATACAACAATGATACAAGCGATACCTACTGATCTTTGTCCATTCACACTGGATACGTTCACAATGGAACCCTTAGTTTGGATAAGATGAGGAACACAGAGTTGAGTCAGGTGATAAACTGACCTGGCAGACAGAAAGGAATCGTTATGTTATAATTGTAAAATACTACTTAAAAAAGCAGTAAGTATTACATACAGAACAATTCATTAAATAGAACAGAAAATACATGTGGGGTGTATAATAGACATATAATAATTAATAATTAATTATAATAATTAATAAGAACTGAAACTTTTTTGACCCCTGTGGGGAAATTCTCTACACACCCCCCCTACTAGCTTTCTGTAGGTGAGAGTAAGCTGGCAGTGAATGGCAGCCACACATAGCAGTGCCCAGGAGGCTGGGGGTTAAGGGCCTTGCTCAAAGACCCACAGATGTGCTGAGGCTGGGCTTGAACCGACGACCTTCCGATCACTGGCACAGAGGTGTAGCCCACTGAGCCCCGCCCCGTCCCGCCCCTCAATCAGTCACTACTATAGAAAATAAGCTGCAAGGTCGAATAACATTTTGCATGTAGAAGTCACAACACTAAGAAAATTGCTTAGAATTTACCATACCTTACGTTGACATTCATAACCTGGTCAAACTGGGCTAAATTAGTAGTCTCTATACTGCCCATGGCCAGGATTCCAGCACTGTTCACCAGGACATCAAGCCTTCCAAAATGAGAGACTGTCTGTTCCACCACACTTTTCACCACCTCTTCATTAATCAGATCTCCAGGAACTAACAGGGGCTGACAGTGGAAACACATTCTCAGTATCACTAGTAGTTAATGAAAATGTGGACTAAAAAACCCGGCAAGACTATTCCAAGCAATTTCGCCATAAAAAAAATAATAAATAAATAAATATATATACATATATACAGTGTTGGGCATTTCAGGTCCAGAAGCTACAAATCCAGACCATGGTTTTGTTTCTACCAACCAGCTGAGTATGAA
>JABFEB020000040.1:22164877-22175462 GCA_019775895.2 Stomatorhinus ivindoensis
GTAATCTACTAATTCATGATGATTAATCAAGTAATCATTCATAATACAATACAATACAATACAATACAATACAATACAATACAATATAATACAATATAATATAATATAATATAATATAATATAATATAATATAATAACTCAGTCACCCATACGGAAGATTTAGGCACTCCAATTCACTTAAGTTGCATGTTTTTGGACAGTGTAAGGGAAGCAGAGGATCCGCCAAACAGCCGTGCACACACAGGGTGAACATGCAAACTACAGACACCCAGAGAGGCGGTGTGCGAAGACAGAACTACCCAGTGTGCCACTGTGCCACCCTGGCAGGCTTGCATGATGTGTGATGTTAAAAGTGACATGGCGTTTTATGCGCTTACATCTGTCGCATTGTGATAATCTGCTGGGTTCAAAACATCGCTAAACTGAGCTAAAACAGTAGTTGTTGAATCAAAACAATATATGGGTGTGTCGGACAGCTGTTGTTTTAAAAGAGGTACTGAAATGGCTAAGCTAACACACTTTGACAATTATAATATCATATTTTTACACCAACATGAAGAATCATTTAAACATCATTTTCTGTGACTGCCTAACACTTTTGCAAGGTACTGTATGTTTGTCCGTGCACTATGGTCTCAGTACTGTATGTGCCAGAATCTTTACTTTAATGTCAATGAAATGTGTTTAGGTGAATTATATACTAACATTTATTAACACTGACATACACAAAAGGTTACAATGGGTTCATTAACCTTACCTGACTGAAACTCCAGTTCAGTCTTTCAAGAATGATGCATGCAAGCTTGTTCTCCACAGTTATGAGGCTGTAGTCCAGGAGCCAGCTGTGAAGGATCCTCATGTCATAAGCTGCGGGCTTCCATAAGTGGAGGGGCAGCTCTTTGAACAGATACAAAGACACCTGTTTGCAGAATATAGCAGAGATGGGTTTAGGAGTCAATTAACGAAAAACAAAATGCTAATAGGCTTGGTTACATTAAACTATGTTTTTTTGCTTAGACCACCTGTATTTATTGCATTTCTCATTTTATATTATTTTGGGCAGGAAATCTGGCAGCGTTGCTATGGATACTCCCCCCCAAACAAAGAACATAATCACTACAGAAAGTCTATGTTGTGCTTCACTGCTTCAGCGTTTTGCACATTGGTGTTGTTGTACTTACTGTTTGTTGAACTATGTTATGCAATTTAACTTATAACTTATTTTTGTTTGCACTACATTGCATTTCACTGCTGCCATTTCTGCAAGGTAACTTTACTAAAGATTATTCTTGTACCTTGTCTGCATTATGTTTGTCTCTGTTCTAGCATTGCATTATGGACCATTATGGTTAAGTCCCATACATTGCACATATGGGTAGAACAGTGCGAAAGCAGACCCACCATGCCCACTTTGTCAATGGTCTCCTGGAGTCGTTCCAACAGCACAGAGATAATGTGAGGGTGAGATGTGGCTATCGAGGATAGCAGCTCACGTCCAACCTTGGAGAAATTCTCTCTTGTGGTCATACTGACATATGACACCTTGAGAAAATGAAAGCAAATAATTTTCTCAATTCACAATGAAAACAGTAACGTTAGCACCTGAAGCTCAAAAGCACATCTATAAGCTAAAAAAGTGATCGTTCAAATATTTACAACAACTTTAAGTCAACAAGCAACCACGATAGACTTGCTTGGATAACAGAGTTAGTATATTAACAAACCTGATATATTTTTAGCACTACAGTGCTGACAAACTCAGGATCTACACTGCCGTGATTGGGTTCAGCCATGCGTGCGAGCGTGGTCAGCAGACATATCCCATCAGAGCTGTTCATCTCTGACAGCCAGCACTCAAACTTGTCCTGGTTCTCAGATTCTGAAAGGATTGGGATATATTTTTTTCAATTTTTCAAATCAACATAAAGTTCCTCATTTATTTGTGTACCTAAAATGACATTACCTGTAACTTTGGTACAAGGGCCGATGCTTAGATTTGAACAAAGCCCTTCCAGATCTTCAGTCTCCGCACGCTGCATGATGTGGTAGATCTTCCAAAGCATGGTACTAGAGAGAGTCCCATAGGGCATCCCTGACATAAACAGCCAGATTCCCAGTCTGTCAAAAACATAAGACAAGATGCAAAACAAATTTATTCATACACGCACTTTTAGTGTCTTATCAGCACTTTCCAATATTAGATATCAGTACTACAGCTCCTTTCCATCGAGGCCTCCCAGTATAAGCAATGTCTGACCTAATCCTGCCCAAAATTAGTTACACACTATACAGAATCCATAATTCTTCAGATTTTTAAAAAATATTTTAATGCTATCACAGAAACTGTATAGAATGGGACCCCTGTATCCATGGATTTAGTTATCCATGGTTTGCTACAGTCTAAATAAAAAAAAAATAATAATAAAAAAAACAAACAATCCAGAAAAACATGTTTCATAAGTTTCAGACCGCGCTAAGCAAATACAGAACGTTACATGGTGAAATCCACCAACCTATCATTACAGGTACATGATACAATTTTTTTCGTTGTAAAATACGTCAAAATAAAATTTTTCATTGTTTCTTCATCCTTTGAGGGGTATAAAAATATGTTTTTCATTATTCTATTATCCCTTGATGAATGATATTTCTCGTTGCTCTATTGTCTCTTGGGAATTAGGCTAAAACATCCAAAACGCTTCCATTTCAGTAAGAGTACAGTACTGTATAATAATGTACAATGTATTTAATGTTGGTAATGTATTATTTGCATAATATCACAGATAAACTTTATGTATGTACAAGAACATCAAGTATATATTGGGATCTGCAGATTTGGTGCTGTTTGCAGTCTCAGTCATTCACAGTAGTTCTTGGAATGCATCGCCTTTGGATACAAGGAGACTGCTTTCTACTTATTTATACCACACCATATGTACCACAGTACAAACTGCCCCTGATTTATGACTGGGCTCCAGTCTGACATGGGTAGCATGGGTCCAGTAGCAACTATAGTACGACGGAGAGCATATACTAGGTAGCTTAGCGTTGCTGGGTGCATGGGCACCCAGAGTTTATTTTTACATACCCCAAGTTACTTATTGTTTTTTTTTTTATAAACTTTGGCTGTATGTGTGAATTTTTGTCTCATACGTTGTAAGTCAGGGACAGCATTGTGCAATGACAGTAACATTGAATTCAATAAAATATTTTCATATTACTTCATATTATTAACTGATGCAGTTGTCTTTCATTTTCACTGGATTTTCAGGCTGCTAAACTCATTCAAATTATGCAGATGCATTCTATACTTTGGTACACTAGACACTCACCTCTTGGCCCTTAAGACATGCAGCACAGCCCTAAAGAAGAGCAAGTCAAACTCCTCTTGCAGTTTATCCATGGACTGCAGCAGCACCACGGATGTGGTGGCACCTTGTAAGCTGTTGTACTGAGCCCAGTGGTCACTGACATAGCAAAGAGCCAACCTGCCACGGGGGAATAAAGAGCCCCAGCTTTACGCTTTATCGATGATAAAAAAACAGGTATCCCATGTCTACTGAATTCTCCATAATGAAATACCTGATTGTATATCCAATGCGCTTTACGAATCTCCTGTAGCGAGCTCTATTATATGTCTTCAAGCCAAAAGCCAAAACCTCCAAAAGACATGAGGTGAAATCAAAGACTTTCATAATCTCCAGGCTGGTTTTAGCCTTGGGGCCATATTCACCTAACCAGAAAAGGCAAAAGAATTTACCATGTATACAATAAAATGTTGATGAATTGCCAATCTATTAATACAATAACAGGATGATCACAATCATAGGTGTTGCTTCATATAATTTTTTTCCCCCTTACCATTCAAACATATCATACCTGCCAACAAAATACGTTAATTTATACCATAATGCCATATTGTGTACCTTTCACTGTGAGTCCTAATAAATTCTTGAAAAGCTCATCAAAAGGAAACTGAGAGAAAAAGGAAAGAAGGTCATCCTCCGACAAAAGCAGCCAGCTGGTTTCAGGGTCTTCTTCCTGTGAAAACGGTAGCTGCTTAGGTCAAATGTTCAGTGATATATGAGCTTTATTACTCAATTATTAGAAAGTAACATTAATAATCATCATTCTAAAAACTATACAAAGAAATCCTGCTAGCTATGCATAAACATTCATTACAATATCAACTTTAGAACAATATCACTACTTACCTCCTCTCCACCCTCATCTACCAGGGTCCAATTTCCTGATCCTGGTCCTCGATCAGAATTGCTGCTGGAGCTGGTCTTGCTATCACAGTTCCTCAGATGACACAGAAAATCAGCTCGGTTCCTATGATACACACATTTGGAATCAGGGTGGGAAAGCCATCTGCTTGTACATAATACTCTATAATGGCATTACAGTGCAGTATGTTAGCAAATTCATAATTCGCTGTCAAGCACAAAACAACAGTTAACATGCTCTTCACCTTACTGGTGACATCAGTATAGCCAGGGCCTGCATAAAGTGATTCATTCCAGATGGGTCATCCAGCATTTTCACCTGAAAAACAACATTTGTTTAAAAAAGCTGAACTACTGCTATAATGTAGTGTTGACCACAATATTTTATTACAAAAACCTTTTATTGTGTTTAGTCAGACTGTGTAATCATTTCAACAAAACCTTCTGAAAAAATGCAATGAGCCACAATGAGATTATTGAAATGAGCCTACAGCCTTTTTTAAGATGCTACATTCAGACATATTTTAAATCACTGTTTCTCAACTGGTGGGTCATGCAGTACCAGTCCTTGTCAACGTGGTGCCCTAGATGAGCATCACCGCCAATGGCCCCCATCCAAGGCAAAGTGAAACTGACGGGAAAGTTGGCACCCTTTCAGAAGTTGGTGCCTATGTTGCCTATAGAACTGTCAGGCCCTGGGATCATGGTAAGATTTCCCCGGTGCCATGGGTGTCAAGTCTCATGCCCCCCCACCGCTACTTACCAAGATTAAGTAAGACTCGGTTTTCACCAAATATTACAGTTTTTGTCATCCATTACTCTGTTTTCACTGCAGCTAAGTTGACATGTCTCCAGTCAGCAAATTTTACCGTGCTGCTTTAAAAGTTACACAATCTGGGTTGTGACTTAATGACCAAGGAAAACCCTGGGTGCTGAGGCTAAAGCAGCTGAGAATCACATGTTCACTGGTAAATGGATATTTTGCAATTGTTCCGTTTCTCCAATTTCATTTAATAAAAGTTCCTTTTTAAAAACAAGCATTAAAATTGATCTAAGGATAAAGCAACCCTAACATTTAAGGACTTAAAGAAAAACTCTACATAAATCCTTTAAAAGCATCATTGGGAATAAAGATTTTTTTTTTAATGGCCTTATCAATATGTCCCTCTCCATGGGCATCATTAGGTCTGATCACTCGGGACGATGGCCCTGAGTATTTTAAGCCAAGCCCCAATGCCAATCCCCAAGTAAACATGACTCAGCCCCAGCTCTTTTCAACAGCTAAATATGCCCCCGTCCTGCTCCTAAAGACAGCATGACCTACCTGGAGGAAAGACACTGCCCATTCTCCCACTCCAGAGGGGCAGCAGAGAAGATGATTAAGCAGATACAGGTGGTCTTCAGATGAGCCAACACGGTGTAAGACTGACACCTAACACAGTGCATTCAACACGGGATAGTTAGCCGGATGCAAACAAATATTTGGGCTTCACAAATATTTGTCATAATTTAAATTCAGGCTATGAATTTAAGTGTGCTTTCCTTTCCTTGAGAGTTCAGTCCCTGTTCTAGTGCAGAAACCTTTAAAGTCCAGGAAGCACTCTTTTTTAGAGCCATTAATTTCACCTGCTTTTCTCTTGGCCAAACCACACACCCAGTCCTAAAAGTCTGTTGCAGGTACCCAAGACATGGATAGTAGCCCTTCCAAAGCCTGATTCTCACTGTGCTTTCCCGTGTTTCCTTGGTTATCCACACCTGTATCCAAACAGACTGTCCATTCCATCCTGCCATGCCTGTGTCTCATTACTGTAAGCCTTGGCCTGGACACTCAACTATGCTGAAACTACACTCTTAATTAGCCAGCCAATAACCAACACCCCCCGTTAAGCCCCTATAGGTCGCCTATTAGTTTTGCCCATGCAACCTCAGAACAGCTCAGTGCTTGATCTATGAATTATTCGGCCTTAGACATCTATCTTCACTCATACCCCACCTTCTGTTATATATAGTCTGATACAAAAAGACTATGTATTAAACATATCAAACAATTTATCAGTTAAACCTACACCAGGCACTGTGAAGGCTTTACTATTTCCCACACATTCAGTATTGATATACTTCAACTAGGATGGACTATAATTTTCAAAATTACACTGGATTTTAGTATTGCTGTCCACTCACCCCAAACTTACTTTATGTATTTCTTCCCAATGTAACAGAGACAATATGTAATCAATGTGGGACAAAAGTGTCTGTTCTAGAAGATCTTCAATGGTGTCACTAACTTTTCGCCAGAATCAAGATTTCTGCTCTACATTCAACTAGCTTATTCTCCTTATTTTCCAACGGCAGAATTTTAGATAAAAAAACACATAACGACACACCAAAGTCAGACTCACTTGACTGCCGAAGAGTATTTGTGAGAACAAGCAATCATAGGCAACCATAATTTGCATAATATCCATAACATAAAACACAACGTCCGGTTAGGTACCAATTTCCGGAGCCACATGTGGACGTCATCCTGGAACTGTTTGTCCTCGAGGATTCTGCGAGTGAAGCTGAAGAGTATGCTGATGCATGTCTTAAGTGGCTGTAAACTAGAAGGCTGGGCCATCAAGTCTGGGCAATCTGTCAAAATGTCAGTCATGCTCAGCATTGGATATAAAGTGAACAGTAGAGTATAACTCTATGTGACATTAAAATATTACGGCAGACAGTGCTAAAGTGCAAGTACCACACAGCTAAACCTGTTAAAGAAAAAAGGACACATGGTGTGCACTCACCAGTAACGGATTCGTCGACAACTACGCTCATGGTTACTGGATTTTTTCTGAGCATATAGTAAAGGTAAGAATCCACCTGAAGGTGTGATAGCATGGTTGTGTAGGTATGCATTGCAACTGTTTGGTGCACCAGCTCTGTCTTGGTTTTAAACTGATGCTGCAATTCTGCCAACACGGTTTCATTCAGCACAGCCTGCTGGAACCTGTGGTATCCACAAACCTTGGTCTGGTCTGCACAGACACCCTGTCAGACACAGAGAGGGAAACTTAGGATTTGAACTGAAGAGAAAATGAAAACATATCATTTACATTGTTTTTCATTCTAGTCACTTATTTAAATTAGAATTAATTCAAATCAGTGAATCAAAAGCAAGATACAAGGTCAACATTATGAACAACATGTGTCTAAATTAACATGTGTTATAAAACAACTGTCACATACTGATAGCACTACAATGCAGTCATGTGACAATATATGGTGACTGAATTTCAGAAAATTTATGTATTTTTGTTTTCCTAATACTAACATACTAGTTAATTACAAAAAGCATTTCCACTCTTTTCAAAGGCAAGTAACGTAATGAGATACCGAGATCCTAGTTCCCACCTGTAGCGTGAGCTGCTCATCTCTGAAACTCCACAGCCGATTCTGAGTGCTCTTGCACTCCGAGTTGGCAGCCTGGAGCTTAGCTTGGGACTGGCTCAGCTGGTGACAAGACCGCCAATACTGCTGAAGCAACTCATGCAACTCGTGCCCCTCTTGGTGGGCTATGACATCGAATTCAGCTGCATGGACCTCAACGTGCTTAAGCAAAGATACAGGATCCCACATTTTCAACTGCTCTCCTCTTAATTCTTGTGGATCTGAGTACAGCTCTGATAGTTCTGGGTATATCTTCTGAACCTTTCCCAGTTCCAGCTTTATAGAATGTACTGGCACAAGACTGGAAACTGTGGAAACTGATGATTCTTCATCTGCCAAGGAAAGCACAGCTGGGGCTTTTTCCTCAAGGTTACACAATACTTTAGACATCTTGTCCTGAATGTTTGATGTTTCATTCAATTCAGAACCAATGGGATTCTGATCCTTCACTGAAAACAACTGGGATTCTATTATCTGTGCAGTGAGAGTGGCATTACTTTGAGGATACAAGATTGGAATACTGTTTTCCAGTGGGCTTAATCTACAATCCAAAGCTTTTTTGTCACAAGTCAGTTCAGTCAAGTTGTGATGAATCCTGAGCAAATCATTGTCAAACTGGAAGTCTCCTGTGCTGACCTTAGTCTGCTTGGCGTCCATTTTGTTGATACAATCCCATGTTATCTCATTTTCCACATTTTCTACACTTGTAAATTGGTCTTGCTCCTTTTGTGTCTCTGCAGTGCCTTCTGGATGCTTCTGCTCTGCAGCGGGCTGTTCAGTAGAGAGGCTCAGGGCACTGGGTGGAGAGGTGGTCATCTGACTAAATGCAGGATCCAACGACTCACCATCTTCGTGTAAAGACAGAAGAGGCTTGTCCTTTTCACAATGTATAGGACCATGCCTCCCTGCTTGGTTTAGACTTTCAAATCGTTCCTGCTTTTTACCCTTAACATAAAAATTAAAATGTGTACAATTATTAGAATCAATATGTACAAAAAAGATTTTTGGTCTTTTTGTCCAAACATTAAACCGTTTCCTTAATGAAAAAAAAAGATAATAATTTGCACACAAAGAAACAAAGAGCACACAAGCATTAGTTTGGTTTTTACCTGAGACTTCCCAGTTTGCTTAGTCTTCTTTTTTTTTGGTCGCACAGCTTCAGCCATCGCTGTTATTCTAAGGACAGTTCCCACTTCAACATTTCAAACAATTGCTTTGCTATTGGAGTTTCACCATTTCACACTCAGCACTATTCACACTTATCTGTTATGAACAAAACAGCATAAAAACTTTTAGATTCCATACAACTGCATATAAAAAGCATTACGCTTGGAAGACATAAACTTCAGACAGATCTTCAAGAAGTAATTGATATCAAACATTACATCAGCTTTGCCATGCAGTCATCCAGCCTTTTCCATGTTTGGGAACAGGGCAATTTTACCGAGAACATTCAACTGGGTCATAAAATTACTTCTTCTAAATTAAGTTAAATTGTACTTTAAACTGTACACCCTAAGCAACTGTGAGGCTTACATGCTTCGCTATACAACAGAAACTAACGAATTGGGGGTATTACACAAAGTAAGATTTCCCAGTTAGCTGGATAACTTAGCCAAACATGAAAACTGTCCAATAGGAGGAGAGGAAAGTGACATTCCTATTGGACAATACTTACATTGGCTTAAGTTATCTGGCTAATGAAAAAACCCTGCTTTGTGGAATGCCCCCATTTTCGTGCAACTTATACACATGTAGTTATGGCGATAATAAATGCTGTATTCCCCTGTGCGTGTTAATTTCGGATTCATAAATACTAAAGCGAGAATGGCTTGACTACAGTAAACAGCAAACATGTCGTGTAATGCAATGTCACGTAACTGTAGTGGCACAAGTTATGCAAATGACAGCTATTCGTCAGGCACAGGACGTACACTTCATGGTCAGTATGTAGCATAAGGCCAGCGTTTACATGTCCATTATAGTAAAAGCTATTACGTGAAATAACTGTGTTTAATAAATACCACAACATAATAACGAAACATATCCGACTAAATACCTATAAGCACATATGTTTTTCTGCCAAAGAAAAGTTGGCAGATTTCAGTTTTAAGCTAAGAAATATTATTACAAGGTTGGTTGAAACAGGATCGACCTTACAATAACAATAAATGCATGTTTGGCGATGAACATTACTTAAAATAATTAAACAAAAGGATTTTCGCGACAACTAGTCTGACAACTGGCGTGCCATTATCGTAATGCAGTTAGCTACTAAGCTACCTGACGTGAGTATTCATAACACAGTTCTACGGCTAAATATACAGCTGAAAAAGCCGTATTATAAACACGCGTTGATAAACGCATATTATAAACAAGCTATCAGTTGTCATACCGAAAATAAGTGCGCTTGTTGTTGACTTCAGTCTTCATTATTCAATACATAAACACAAAACAGTCACTCGCAATTTCGTGTTTGTTGTCTTCCGGAGAGCTACGGCCCACGTCACGAGATCGTGTTCAGCGATTGCGCAGAACGCTGCGCGATCATTCAGCGAAACTCAGCCCTAGACTAGACGCATAACCTTCTATAAAAAATAACAACGTGCTGCGCAATGGGTTGTCGCCCCATCCCGGGTTATTCCCTACCTTGTGCAATTCCCATGATAGGCTCCACCCAAAAAATGGATGATGTAGATGTAGATTCTTACTGCTACAACATACAGTGAAATGCTTTTTCTGGAAAAAGTACCCCGGCTGTGCTATACATACAGAAGGAAGTACAAACATCACAGAACGATAAAGATAAAGAAAGATAAAGTGCATATAGTATATATAATACGCATAACTATTGTGGGGTTTACTCTAAATAATGCAATTTTTAGAATAGGGACTGAGGGGTTTATTCTACAATAATGCAGTTTTAA
>JABFEB020000040.1:22175570-22187600 GCA_019775895.2 Stomatorhinus ivindoensis
TAGAGCCACTTGATGCACATGCTGGATGTATGTCAGATAGTCGCTCCCTGATTATAATCAGATTGCTAAATAAATTTATGGCACTTGTAAACTCCTCCGACGTCTCCCGTGTGGATATCTACTCATCAACGGACCCGGCCGAGTTCGAACCACAACACTATACATAACATAACATTGCACTGTGCAAAGTATAAATTGCACTGTATACAAGGTCGTTGAATATTTGGCCTCCTGTGAGTAAGTATTGTATAATTCCTGCGTTGGTGATAGAATAAATTAAGCTATAATATGAATAAAAACATTTTGTTTTTTTTCTCAGAAATATTACCATTTACGTATTTTATGCTCTAACTTTGTTCAAAGCTTCAACGTTCATGCAAAAGCTTGAGCGGGTGATAACTCAGCACCACACTAGTTTGATTTTTTTTCCAGTGGCTGGAGTGTCAATCCTGCCACCAACCCCCAAGCTTTTCCCTGTAAATTGGAGGTCCTCGAGGTCCTTATAGGGCTGGATGCAGATTAACGTGATACCCAAAGTGTTTGGGGTGTAATGATGGCCTGTGACAAAAATAAGGCTGTTATAGGTCTAATGTTTCTTGTGAAATAAACAGGAACAGCGTTAGAAATAGCGTACACGCCCTTTCCAAACTACATATCCCACAATTCTTTGCAAACCTTTGACCTCGCCAATGAGTGCCGATGTATGGAAAATGGCGGAGGTGATGAATGTTGGTGTGAATTTAGAAGCTTTTTCTCAAGCAATAAGTGCAATTCAAGCCCTTCGTTCTAGTGTAACTCGAGTGTTTGATTCTTTGAAAGATGGGATGAAAAATAAAGAGACTCTTGAAGGGCGAGAAAAAGTTTTTACCACTGAATTTCAAGATAACCTGCAGTCGGTGAACCGAGACCTTAAGTAAGTAAAGGCGTAGCGTTAACGTTAGCACTGTGAATGTGAATTGAGTTATCAGAATATAGTGTAACCCGAACTGTACCATATATCTTTGTTAGAATTTATAGGTATTTCTTACAGGAGGACCGTCTTTATGTTTGATTAAGGTTTACGGATGCGCTAGCCTGTTACTCCTTTAATTGGATACGGAGCAGTGCTGATGATGTTATGTAGTAGCATTAATATAAATTCATCTCAGCAGACTTTGGATAAATCATCAAAGTTTGTGCCTAGATTTTAATAGACGCCTATAGTATTCCTTCCTAGTTGTAAACAACGTGAGGGTATTTGCACAGAATCCCGGAATTCAAACCTAAAATCAAAACATTAAGTAATCCTCTCAAAGGGCAGCTGATATAGTGCTGAGTTTCATGGTTTACTTCGATCTTCCATTTGAGTACATGCGATTGTAAGTACTTGTGGTATACGCCATTAATCACCAAGGTGTGTAACCCTTTTTACAATACAGTAGCCATTTGTTCAAGCCTCTTCAAAAGCATTGTTATTCAGCTTGCAGGTAGTATTTCTCGTGAAAATGAATAATGCGTGTATCTCAAACTTCAGTTAAACCATTACACATTAAAATGCCGGTCATTCTCACGAATTTGGGAATTTTTCAGGAAAAATTATTTGGAATTTTTTTGAAGTTTTTTTTTTGTTTAGCTTATTTGTTTACCTTGAATTTCCTCGAAGGGCAGTGTGGAATAGTGTGCATTGCAGCTCCAGTAATCCACATTCCTGCAGCACCTCCCATAGTATGTGTAAGAGAATGCACCATTGCAGTTTGCCTGGCATTTATCTTTTTGAGATTCAATAAGGACTAAAGACTACAGCTCCGTAAACCTGTAACTAGCTTTGGCACTTTGACTTTGGTGCTCCGTTAAACTGACAATGGCTACTGCCCTTAAAATCACACAGATATTGACTTCAGTTATCACTGAACATTTAGTTTGATTTGGACATTTTGAAGCAGTTAAATGTACCATGATGCACTTTTATTTAAACTTAAATATAAGTATAAATGTGCTCTGCTCTTTACAGCGAGTTGGAACGTCTTAGCAACCTGGTTGGCAGACCTTCAGAAAGTCATCCCCTTCACAACAGTGGTCTGCTGAGTTTAGACCCAGTTCAGGATAAGACCCCTCTCTATAGCCAGCTACTGCAGGCGTACAAGTGGTCCAATAAGGTAAGTTAAGTTTCTTTCAGGAAACATCCTGCCTGTCCCTTACTGATGTTGCAAATACATGTAGCTACAAGCCAAGCAAGGTGTGTGTGTATTTTCTGCTTTCCCCTCATCCCTATTGCAAAATATTTAGATTTTTTTTGGATCTTTGTAAATAACTATTTTGTTTGTCACTAGTACTACTGTAGCCTACTTGTTTTTGAATCTTGAGTTGTTGGGATGACTGTAGTTGTCAAAGTTTATAGTGGAAATCCAAAATATTTTACTGAATGACAGACAAGTGGGTGGGGTGGGGGGAATCGATTCTGTTACAAATTGCAGTTCTTCAAAGTTATTTTGACATTGCCATGAGAGTTAAACATCGATTTATAAACATCAGTTTAAATGTGGTTTACTGAAATTAAATATACATCAATCCTGGAGTACAATCTGATTCAGTCTACAAGAGACCTATGACTTGGGAGAAGATTTTTCTTCTGGCAAGACAATGATCCAAAGCATGAATGTGAAAGCTGCACAGACATGGTTAAAGACAAAATGAATGTTCTGGAGTGGACAGGTCAAAGCTCCAACCTCAATCCAATAGAGAATTTGTGGCTCTTCGTGCCAAATCACAGTGCAGCTTGATAGAGCTTGAGCAGTTTTGCAAAGAAGAATGGAGTAAAATTCATGTGTCCAGGTGTGCAAGCTTGACTAAGACCTCTCCACACAGACTCCGTGCTGTGATTGTGGCCAAAGATGCATCTACTGTATACTGACTTGACTAAGACCTATCCACACAGACTCCATGCTGTGATTGTGGCCAAAGGTGCATCTACTGTATACTGACTTGAATTCATTTCATGAATTACAGCAATAATAGGGCAAAACATCACCAAAGAGGTGAATACTTTTCATTGGCACTGTGGTGTGGGAGGGTCTTTGAGCTCTCTGTCACTAGCTGTAACCAACTCCAAGCTGCAATTAGCATAATGTTTTCCATGTTGAACATCTACTTGTAAATTTAGCTTTCACCCATGTCATGAAATGTATCGATTTATTTCATCAAACAAATATGTGTCTTTTACATTAAATGTAGAAATGTTTTTCAGAAAAATCAGTTTTAAAATTTAAAAATATATGAAATCATCAAACATATATCGAAATCAATTCAGGTGGTCACTGCTGATTCCCAGCCCTTTTGGTTTCTTTATTGCATTAAACCTCACTGATTTTTTTACCCCTGTATGTGTCAGCTGGAGCTGGGAATTTCATAGCTTTAGAGTCAATTATGTACTGTATTGTTGACTTAAATATTTATGCACTATGATATACTTTAGACCCATTTCCCTCAGAGAATTACCTCAGCTTTGCCAAATATTTAGGTAGTCTTGTATATTACTTTTTTATTGGAATTTGGTATAAAAGCATCACGTTAAGACAAAATACAATAATTTTGTGCACTCTGTAATATTGTAAAAACATCTTGCGTAAGTAAAGACTATCAGATAAATCTTATTCCGAAAATGCTGTACTAGTGTTGAGGTAATTTTGCTAAACAGAAATTGAGCTTGTACAGTTAAGGTGGCAAAAGTGTTACTCCAAGTGAAAACTAAAAAGTTTTTGTGAGATTCTCATTCGGTTTGAAATAGACTTCTGTGTCATCAGTTTAGGAATGTACATGTTCATGAATATTGTGTTTCATTGTCCTTAGTTGCAGTACCATGCTGGCCTGGCATCTAGCCTGCTGAACCAGCAATCCCTCAAGCGTTCTGCTAATCAAATGGGAGCATCTGCCAAGAGGCGGCCCAAAGTCCAACCAAGTGCCCTTGCCTTGCCTCCACAGTAAGTAAAACTTAAGGCTCCACTCCACTTTTCCACGTGCCCTTTCAGTTGCGGACGAGGGGACATGATGGGTTTAGCTGTGGACGACTGCAGTCGGTGCGCGTGTTGCACAGATTTTTATGTCTAATGGAAACCCTGTGCATTGACCGCGCCTGTGCAATGTCAATGATTAGGTTTTTCCAGTAGGTGGCAGTGTGGATTTTTACAGATCAGCGCTCAACGACGAAAGAGTAGAAGTAGTTGTAGTGATAAAGGTGACCAGCTGTATGAAGAGGGTTGGAGGTACCTGCAAATCTAATTTTTCATACTGTCCAGACCTTATTCCGATGTGTATGATATTTTAAAAAGTAGCATCATTCCAGCATTTTTAAATCAAAATAAAATTCACTGAGTGGGTGGGGTTCCGGCTAATTTTGTCACAATGATTTCAGAATACTGTGGTATGCCTTATTACCATAATGCCACCAAGACTAATAACTTTAAAACTTCATGAAATATTTACCCGTTTCACTGCATCGCTCGTGGACTGGATTAATGCTGTACTAGTCTTGAGGTAATTTCACTGAACAGAAATTGAACTTGTACACTTAAGGTGATAAAAATGGTAATTATCAGTGATGGACATGAACACTGATTGAAATAATTTTGTCATTTTGTTTTTAAGCCATAGCTCAGTGTTGTAGATGAGAACCCAATTATGACTTGCTGAGGTAAATTTAAAGCAATGCAAAAATTCACACGCGTATGGAACAGCGTCCTGAAAAGCGGCTGCATTTTGAGTATGTGCTGACTTTTGCACATGCGCAGAGTATATTGTGCTTCCAGACTTGGATCAGACACCAGCACATAGGGCTGGGCATCATTCAAAATTTTCCGATACCAGCATCTTGATTTCGGTTCCTGCACAATACTTTTTTGATATCAATGTGTTTTTCAGTCGGTTTCAACAACAGCAACATACATTAAACATTACATCACCAATATTTTTCTTTGAGCAAGTTGTTTTCTTAGTTGTTGGTTAGTTACTGGTGGAATCGATCTCGATCATAACTGGACACAACCTTTTCCTGCCTCTATATCATGTTTATGTAATTTTACATTAGACAGCCAATGACCAGCAACTATACATCTACACAAGTATGCTGCCTGCTTATTAGTTTGCTGATGGTGAGATGCACTGTTTGTGTATCGGAATTTGGCACTGAAAGAAAATAAATTTTTTGATCCTCAATAGTACTGGAGCATTTTGGTCGGTAGCAAAAAAGTCCTTAAGTTTGGTGCCCAGCCCAGCTACACGTGGTACAAATCGGGTGATGACATAGTGCTGAGGTCCAAGTTATCCCTTGTCATGTTCATTCTTTCCACGGCAGCAAACATTCACATCAACAAAACATTTACAAATCATTTTTAAAAGGTGTGTTTTTATTATTATTACTATAAAAAGTAATTTACATTTAGGTTGACAGTACAACTGACCTGTTTTATTATGGTTTAACCGACATGTCTTATTAGATTAATGTATATCAATAGCATCATATTTTATCTAAAGATTTTTTTAAAATATCATTCTCCTTCTTCCTTCTAATTTTTGTTCAAACGGGAGATATTCAGCTTTCTTCCCCCTTTTTTTTTTTTTTTTTTTTTTAAAAAGGGAGACTTTTTTTTTTTTTTTTATTTGGGTCAGGGTATGGCTCTGTGGCCTAAGCCTCCATGCCTGTGATCGGAAGGTCGCTGGTTCAGGCTTAGCCTCACCACATCCGCAGGTCCTGGTGCTGCTGCCGGTGGTGGCCCATCAGAGAGCCAGTTGGGGAGGCGTAAGAGAATTTCCCCACAGGGTCAATAAAAAGCATCAATTATTGTTTCAAGTTTTAACTATAATGAAGCATCTGTTTAACCACAGAGGCACCTCTGTTTTCATTCCTGTAAGGGACTGATAACGGTAATAATTGTAAAATACCATACACCGTGTTACACATGATCATACCATGAAAATGTCATACTGGTGCAGCCCTAGTTGGGATAGGTTATATCTGATAAATGCGTGGAGTTGTATTGTTATTACAATGACAATTGCAACAAGCCCTGAAAGCTGTAGTGTAATTATGGCTATTACACTTGCAGGTATGTGGATGATGTTATATCAAGGATTGGCAGAATGTTTCCTGATATGACTATCGAACTCTCCAGACCTAATGGGACATCAGCAGTGCTTCTGGTAAGATCTGCTTTTTCTCCTGTAGCTTCTCTTTTCAGTAAACCAACATTCCGTTGATGAAATTTAACTTGGTAGTGTGTTGGAATTTGGTTTTACAGGAAATAATGTTAATTTGCTAACTTCATCCCTCTTCTGCATTAATCCACACGAGTTCATCTTTAATCAGCCCAGCTCCAAAATTTTAACCTGACCTTAAACTGGGTTGAATTGTATTGTAGAGTGCCTTGCAGTTTCAGCCAATGACTGTGGAAATGTGTGTGATGTTTAACTTGATGTTCGTTTTGAGGATTTGAATAGTAAATATAAATAATAAGCGCTGCTTATGCTTAAGTATATGTTAAATTTCAGCACAGTTGCATCTTAAATTCTCTCTTTCTCCCACACTTCCTCATGGGCATCTACCTTCCTGCCATATCAAGGTGACTCTAGGTAAAGTGCTGAAAGCCATTCTGGTGATGCGAAGTTTGTTTATAGACCGGACCATTGTGAGGGCATTCAATGAGAATGTGTACTCTGAGGATGGCAAGGTAAGGACCCATCAGATGGTAAAGGTGGTGTAAGAGTAATGGACTCAATTTCTAACTCATCTCAGCGCTGTCTCTAGCATTATTGGTGCAGTACTTTTTATGTGATTTATCCAAAGAAATGCATTTAGATTAACGCTGAGACACCTCTGGAAATCTGGCTTGTTCTCTGTGTACAGAGATCTTGTGATTAACTTGAGTTCCTCCACTCTTCATGGCATGGTCTGGATGGGATTCCAGTCCATTGAATTTGAATTGAATTTATGGTGTTTTTCCACTGCCACCAAGAACAGAGCTGTACCGGACCCAAACCACGAACTGACCGTTTTTCATTGCAAAGCATGTGAGACGCACCCAATCCAGTCTTGGCCTGTACCCGTGGTGACCAAGCCGGGCCGAAAGTGTGATAAAGCCAAGCAGGTCGCGTCGCCGCCATCTGATTGGTTAAGAGCATGGAGATACTAGTGATCTGCATTAAGCATGGATTGTCTAAAGGAAAAAAAACCAGCATATTCTACGTATTATTTTTAGTGATAATTTTGTACATTGCGATGTATTAATGAATTCCCAATAAGTCAAACTTCCAGCCTTCTACTTAAAGTACTATAGAACAGCTGAAAGGAATGCATTCATAATGCAAATGTACACAATTGAATGCTAATTCTGCTAGCGTTTGATGCTAACATAACACAGTGATTGTCATAGATGTGCTAGCAGAAATTAACACTATTAAAATTTTTTTAATTTGCACTGAATTTCCATTATGTGGACAGTGCACATGCACTTCTTCGGTTTCAGGTTACTGTTGTTCTCCAACGCATTTACCAAGCCGACCCTTCTGCCGTGGAAAACTAAAGTGAACTGGAATTGTGCTGTAACTAGTCTCTCTTTCCAGTACAACTCAGGTTCTGTATGCCAGTGGAAAAGCGCCATTAGAGACTAACTACATGTCTCTGAACTGTGGGAGGAAACCAGAGTACCCAGAGTAGAACTTGTGTAACACATGGAGAACATGCAAGCTCCATACATCCTGTAAATCTAAGGTAGAACATCAACCTTCAGCTTTGGAGGTGTGAGGAACAGTGCTTCCCACAAAGCCACGGCACTGCCCCTTCCGTTCTCATGAGTGAATCAAAAACGGAAGTGGAGGTTTTCAGTATGCCACTTAGCATGTGTGAACCAGGATGAAATACCTTCAGATACATGGCGCATGTACAGTGGAATTCCAGGAATTTAAGATCTTGAGGTTCAGCAATCTGATATCTGGATTGGTATTGGCGCTGACCCATACCTATTAGAGCGATCGGGTATGGGTATCCACATCTGATACTTATTTATTTAGTTTTCTGCAGTCTATAAAAAGATATTATTTTTTCTTGTTTGTTCAGTCAGTCGCACGACAGGTCTTTCCCATTTTGATGTGTTTTTGCAGCATTCAAGCTAGTGGAAAATCCCTCTAAACAAAGTTAGGCAAATTGTGCGTGAGAACGCGAGAAATATGAAAAAAAGCAATAGGTGATTTGTGGGTCACTAGCTTGGGCTGTTTTGCACAATCACTACAGCTTGTGTTACACGAGGGGCTGCTAACGCAAAAAAGTGTAAGCGACTCTGTTGGCAAAGGGAGAAAAACTGTGGGGCATTTTTAAGATTTCTCCACTTACGTATACTTGCTTGGAAGATATTCAGATTTTACTGCAAATGCCTCAGAAATGCATAAAACAAGATGTAACAGTGCGTTATGTATGTTTCTAATAGCCTAATTAAATGTTTTTTTTGGAATGTATTTTTTTCATTTGTATTTACTAGTTAAAAAAAATTAATGTATAATGTATAAATTAATATTTTATATGTATACGTAAAGAGCTCTTGTGTCAGAATATGTATCGGTATGGACAGCTGTGTATTGGAGTTGGATCAAAACTGAGAAAATGTGTAATCTTTACATTTTCTTTTGTCAGTTGGACATCTGGTCAAAGTCGAGCTATCAAGTCTTTCAGAAGGTAAGAAGCAGCTATTTAGATCAGTGATTTTCAGTGTGGTCTGCAGACCACCAGCAGTCGTTGAGCATATGCCAGGTGGACCACAGGCTGACTTGATCATCTTTGATTTCCATAAAGTTTGTGCCAAACAATGGTTTGTTTTAACTGAAAACCATGTTCTGTTGTTTCATTGTACAACACATTTATCTTTCAGATTTACAATCACTGCATAACTTGTGACCGGACTGTACACAGCACATATATTTAGAAAATTGATAATGGCACAATAGCATCCTTAAAAACAAAAAACAGTTGACATGGTAATTTCTTGCACTGTTCTGACAATAAATTACCATGCTTTTGAAGTACAGGCAGTCCCTGGGTTAAGAGTGCCTGCCTTCTGGATAGCTTGTACTTATGGACAGACTGCCATAAAGCTGAATACATTAAAAGTTCAGGATAAATGCAATGGTTTGTGATAATGGACACACACACTACTTTGTGACTGTTGTTGAAACATTGCACAGCTTCAGTGGCTTGTAGGCTGAAGGTACAATGCAGTAGTCTAACAAGTTACTTTTATTATTACTGTATAAACTTTTTTCCCCAACTGACTGACAAATTTGACTTAAAGACTGACTTGGGGAACAGATCTCGTTTCATAAACTGGGGACTGCCTGTATGCATGTTTCATAAAAATTTAAAAAGCATGGTAATTTCTTGTCTTAACAGTGCAAATGGATATGACATAGAACACAGTTGCGCTCTTGTAACAAGAAAATCGTATCAATATACAGCAAATGTGTTCTTGCGTACCCATTATGTCAGTCCATGTTATAAGGCACTAGATTTTTATTTGTCAGACATTGCTTTAATGCCGTTGGACTGAGAAATTGACAGTTATTAAAGTGAACACTTTCTTCACCCTGTCCGATTTCTGAAAGGTTACAGATCATGCCACTACTGCTCTACTGCACTATCAGCTTCCCCAAATGCCCGATGTGGTGGTACGTTCCTTCATGGTATGTATCAGTCTGATGGCACTAACTCTCATGTCCCCTACACACTGTATTTCAAAAGCTTTAGATGTCCCAAGGTTTTGTATTCCTCATTGTCTGATATCACAAATGGTGATTTAGGACCAAATAGTTCATCTTTCAGATTGAGGATTTCAGATTTTCTGCTATATCTAGGACTGTGCGATATGAAAATATATTGTGGATGACTAAATAAAAACATCTGTCGTTTCATTTTTTGCTCTATTGTTTATTTTGTAACAATAGAGAATATTTTGTATTCGCAGAATACACCATTTACGGCGATACTTCATCATTTTGATGACAGTTTGCAATGTTGCACGCCATGTGGGGTGGTACTTTTTATTGGCCTTTATTTGTAACCCACAGAGGACAATCCACAAATATGGACCATGATCCAGAAAAATTTTAACTACCCACAAATATGTATTTTTAAATTTGTTCTGTGCAAATTCATATCCCCAAAAATACAGAGTGATATGTACACGTGAAACGTGTTTCGCACATGTGCATCACACACTGTCTATTTCTCAATTGTATTACATTTTTGACTTACCTCATTGATTTTTGGATTTTTGTCTAGTTCATACTGCTACAAAGCCCCTAAGAGGTCTGGATGCAAAAATATTTCATGAAATAGTTTAGAATTCACTTGCAGTTTTGCGATCCTGCTATACCTGCCTACTTAATTTCCCGGAGGAACCTTCCCGAGGGATTAATAAAGTACCATCTAATCTAATCTAATCTACTTGGTGTTTGCTGCAATGTGACGGCATGTCTAAATATAAATAATACAGACATGCTTTAAGTATTAAGCTATGGGTGCAATGTACACCCTGTAACTTTAATATTAATGTTCTAGTATGTGATTATTTATACTTATAAGTGAGACAGCTTGGCCACTGAACATGAAGTGCGCACACAATCACTGGCATATTTTACAGAAATTGAAAGATAATACAGCTGGAAAAATGCATATATAGCTAACTTTACAACTGTGTAGCCCACTTTCTGGAATATTTCAGCATAGATCCACATATCCCCACATACACCATCAAGTGAGAATAACAGGCTGGTATATCCGAAAATGGGTTTGGGTTTAAACCTCAGCTATGACACTGCAGTAAAGTTACCTTTATATTACGTTTTCTGGACACTACAATTATTAGTGACGGAGAAGCATTATGAGGGAATGCAAAACTATTGTGAGAGAAGTCAAAATTACTTCAAAAAATGTTTTCCGACACTGATTTTTTAGGGGCTCGATATACTGCAGCTAACCTGTAGAAAAATCACAAATATATCTTTATCTGCAAACATCTATTGCACATTTCTGGATCATTGTCCATCTATTTGTGTATCACGTTAAATTTGTGACCTACCTTCTTTTTTTTGTATTTGCGGATCTTTGTCTATTTTGTCCAACAGCTGATCTGTAGAACAAAACCCATAAATATGAGGTGCAGCTGCGATATATATTGTTATCAGGATTTTAGAGAACTGATATCGGGGTATGAAATTTTGGTCATATTGCACAGCCCTATATCTAATTGTCCTTTCCTTCTCTTCTTCTGGTAAAAATACAAACCATATATGAGCTGAAGAGACTACTGTAATGCTGCATTACAATAAAAATAAAAAATGAGTAATAAAAATATTTATTGGGAATTAAAAATGAATTAAGGAATGAGGGTTAATGTATTTCCTATAGTTTTTGGTTTGATTCCTCTTACAATGCAGACCTGGCTAAGAAGCTACATCAAGCTTTTCCAGACACCGTGTCAGCGCTGTGGAAGATTCTTGCAGGATGGACTACCACCGACCTGGAGGGACTTCCGCACTCTGGAGGCTTCCCATGAAACATGCAGACAGTGAGGGCCTCTGGGCTCATGTAGAATGATGAGGAGTGTTACCTGTCCAAGTTTTCTATGCTCATATACTATCAGTCAGCCAGATTGTACCAATTGAATAGTCAAGGACTATTCTAATGAAGTTATATATGTTAAATGATGGACTGTGTAAACAGAACTGATTTGAATGATTGTAATGAGTGGTTAGTGATTTATTCGGCAAGTCCCATGTGGTTTAATCTGGATGAATTCAGGATTTTTTTTAAAACTGCTCAGTTCTGGTCTAGTGTTGCAGCTCATTTTGCAGATTAGTATTTTGTTTCTTCCTGTATTTAAATTGCTTTGACTTGCTCCATAAGTGTAATTTAAAATATTTAAAAATTGGTTAAAAAAAAGTCCTTAAATGATCCAGGAATAATCTGCAATCTGAACAACAGTAGTAGGCGAAGTTTGTTGTAGAACACATTAG
>JABFEB020000040.1:22216068-22244681 GCA_019775895.2 Stomatorhinus ivindoensis
CCCCATCCTGGGTTATTCCCTGCCTTGTGCCCTGTAATGGGCTGGCCCCCCATCCTGGGTTATTCCCTGCCTTGTGCTTGTAGCTTCCGGGATAGGTTCCAGACCCCTCATGGGTGGAAGATGGATGTATGCTTATTTACTTAGAATTTTAGTGTAAGTAAGATTTAATATACGTAATATTGCTAAGAATTTTAACCTGTTTTACTGTCCTAAAATGAAGAAGTCTGGTTCTCTTACATGCATTGGTCTGGAGTTACCACAAGGTAACCATATAATAGGTTGTGGACCCCTCCAACCAAGAATTGTATAAGTGGGTATAGAAAATGGATGGATGGATGAATGGATGGATGAGGAAAAACTATTCAGTGAAATATTAAAGCAAGTGTATCCTAAAGCAGTATTAGTTAAATGGATATTCATTTTTGTTCATATAGATAATAAATCAGGACTGTACAGTGATTCTTTGGAAGTCTCCACATGGATGCTCAATCTCACTGAACTGGCAAGTTGTTTTACTTCAATATGCTATAAATGACTGCTAATAGTATGACTCAGAGCAACTTATTAGTGTGCAGTAATGCATGCATATTTGTATCTATATATTTTTATAATAAATTCAAAATGTGATTTATAATGAATACTACATACACACACATCATTTCATACATTTTTTAATTATCTGAATGAAAAAGCTTTTAACTGATAGACCAGTCTTTTAATTTTACATTTTTTAATTTTTTATTGTTAGTTTTAAAGAACTTGTTCAGGTTTGTAGTGCTTTATAAATAGTTTTAGATTCTGATTAATGTGTATTTTGTCTGTTCAGGACACTTGGTCATCACTGACAAAGAAGGACTGTATAACATATGGAGGAGAATTGGTTGGGAAGGCTTGCAAATTTGTCCCTGACATAACCTTAATATCCTTTATTCTTTTCTTTGGGACTTACATATGCTCCATGTCCCTTAAAAAGTTCAAGACAAGTACTTTCTTCCCCACCACAGTGAGTATTACTGTAACTTGTTGTTCATTTGATATCAAATGAAACAATTTCCTTATTAAAGTTCTGGTGCCCACCAGTAACAAATATGTTATTGTATTTCAGTTTAAAAGTATTTAGGTTGCCTAAAAGCATTTGTTTTTAAAAACATTGCCCAAAAACATCATTATATTATATCATTACATTCACTCTTTTTTGTCTCAAGTGGTTGTCCTTGTTAATCTACTTACTGAAAGATGAATCACCATTTTGTTTAATTCCTTTGCATTCTGTGTGCCCACAAAACATAAGGCTATCTTCCCATATTGCTATTGTTATTTTTTGTTATGTCTTATACCAGGTGAGAAAACTTGTCAGTGACTTTGCTATCATCTTGGCCATATTAATTTTCTGTGGTGTGGATGCACTGGTAGGAGTGGATACACCTAAACTCATTGTGCCAACTGAATTCAAGGTGAATCAATATGTGCATATTAAAATGTCCTCTTTATCCTGCAATTTACCTTCTAATTTTTTTGTAATCTACATTATATACGGATAAATATGTTATCTTTATGTTCTGGATGATCGATGCCATAGATTTTATTGCACATCAAAAGAATCTGGTCTTGTAATTGTGATGATTCTGGTAGCTTAAGCAAACCGTTTCTTTGCAGCCAACCAGTCCGCTCAGGGGTTGGTTCATATTTCCATTTGGTGGAAACCCTTGGTGGGTGTATGTGATATCAGCCGTTCCTGCTCTGCTCGTCACTATTCTGTTGTTCATGGACCAGCAGATCACAGCTGTCATTGTCAACAGGAAAGAACACAAGCTCAAGGTGGGCTATTAAGATGAGGCACAATTCAAGATCTCCCAATGCTATACTCTAAGGGCTACATACCCAGGAACCTCCCATTAGCAAAAGGGACATAATTTATTACAACTTTCTCTTGGTATGAAAATGAATATAATCATTTGACATGGAAAAAATGGACAGGAAGTTTAACTGGGTGTGGACTTGGATATGAGTTCAGTAAACAGTAGAAGAATGGAAAATGAAAGATGTTTAGTGTTACTGCACATCCTCTAGTTCTAGTTTTTAGTAAATTTAAGGCATCTATCAGAGGCACGATTCAAATACAGCAGAAAAGGTATTGTGTACTGTGTCTATAAATAATCCTCTGATTACTTTTTAAAGATATACTTTATTTTGTGTATTTCCTGTATATTTAATTGTTATAAATCTCTAGAAAATGTTAAGATGCAATGAATTGCTTTGCATTAAAAATTGTAATGTTTGTTCCATTGTTTTTCCAACTCTCTCCCCCACAGAAAGGAGCTGGGTACCATCTGGACCTTTTCTGGGTTGCAGTTTTAATAATTTTGTGTTCTTTTATGGGGCTACCATGGTATGTGGCAGCCACTGTCATCTCCATTGCTCACATTGACAGTTTGAAGATGGAAACTGAGACATCCGCTCCTGGGGAGCAGCCCAAATTTCTGGGAGTAAGGTAAGGCATCTGCAAAGCCTTCCAGGGTGTCAGACCCATTGCGCTACAGCAAACACGTGATTTCTGTACAAAAAATTCGTGTTGGTAAATGCTCATTCAATGTTCATGTATTTATTATTCATATAATTTAATCACTTTAAAACGTCTTTAAGATCTTTAACATCTTCAAGTATTATTTGACTGATGTAATTTGTGGAGCGATTTCAAGTACCAGATGGTCGCTTATTTAAGCTGCCTAAGATAGCACATAAAGCTTCAACTGGTAGCTGAACAAAAATCAGTTACTACTGCAGTTTTACAGAAATATTATCAGATTATTTCATTTCCATTAGTTATAGAATTTGGTTTAAGTTGAATGGGAAAAAGCTAACAGATTGATTTCATAGATTTATGTGTCTGTCAACATTCATCTTTTATTTAATATGAATGTAAGTAGAGATTTCTATCTACCCAGGGAACAGAGAGTCACTGGTGTTTTTGTCTTCATTTTGACTGGACTATCTGTGTTCATGTCTCCAATCCTCAAGGTATTTATTATTATTTTCCAATTTCTATTCCTTTCAAGAAGAAAACTTCAGAGAAGAAAAACATTTAAATGAACACACTACGTAACAAATTATTTGCTTGCGTATTACTGTATTAAAACATTTTAATACAAGATTGAAGTATATAGTATTTCTAGTTTATTGTTTACTATGCTAATATATTGTTGGCATCAAACTTGATGAATGACAAGAAGTTTGGAGCCATGTACCAAAGCTACATATCGATTAATTTTCAAAATACAGTGGTACCTTAGTTCTCAAGCTCATTAGAACTCGAATTTCTTAAAAGTCTGTATAAATACTGTATAAGTACATGCATGTTAATGGAGCTTCAAAAAGGGTACAGAAATTGTTAGAAATTCCTAAATTTTGGCCCAAATAAAGTTAGGGGGGACCCAGACTCCACTAGCAGTTATATATTTTTGATATTTCACATTTAAAACCACCATAATTTATGCTTTGTCTACCAGTTTCTTTTAAATCACAATATGTTATTTTTATCGCCCAATAAATTGGTGGTTGGTAAAATTGGTAAAGCGTTGACACATCTCATGTAGATTGAATTATGTCAGAAAATAAGTCAAATGTTGGGATCTTTATCTTAATTCATTTATAACTCTGTTGTTTTTTTATTTTGCAGTTCATTCCAATGCCTGTTCTGTATGGAGTGTTCCTCTACATGGGGGTGGCCTCTCTTAAAGGTGTTCAGGTGGGATACAGAATTACAGCAATAAACAAATTATGTGATCATTTGGACATATTTATAACAAGTTTTCCAGTGTAATTTTTAATTTACAAGATTAATTAAAGCACATTTCCTCTAGAATCAGGCTTTGTCAAAAAATCTGATAAGCTTACAAAACAATTTAAAGCTTATATATGATGTATGTATGTATGTATGTATGTATGTGTGTATGTATGTATGTATGTATCTATCTATCTATCTATCTATCTATCTATCTATCTATCTATCTAAACAGTTAATTGAAATTTCATCACATTTCTTCAAAATTAAAATCGTATTAGTAATTAACTTGCCTAGAATACTATTTAGTATTTTAAAGTTTTGAAGCAAACATTCCTATTTACTCTTCTGGTGATATCAAAGTCTTACCATTGTGTTTCTCTCTGAAGTTTATGGACCGCCTTAAGTTGCTCCTAATGCCAGCCAAGCACCAGCCGGATCTGATCTACCTGAGACATGTGCCTCTGCGCAAGGTTCATCTCTTCACATTTTTCCAAGTTCTCTGTCTGGCTCTTCTTTGGATTCTCAAATCTACTGTGGCAGCCATTATTTTTCCAGTGATGGTGAGGTTTCTTCCGGATATCACACTGCTAATGGCCATTGTGCATGATTCTGTGTGCCCTACAATGGACTAGCATCCCATCGAGGGTGAACCCCCACTTTGTGCTCCCTGCTGCCTGAAATAGACTCTAAAGGCCTTTATACACCAAGTCCGAGTTTTTTTATACACATTTCTTTAAATCCATCACCCAATAAAAATCATTATGCACAGAAACTTTGCACACTGAGTCCAATGCATTTTATTGAAAAATTGCAAAAGTTGTCAAGCGGTGAGGATTATGCGGTTCTTTCATTTCTGAGCTGGAAAAAAAAATATTGAGTCTTTCACCTGATTGAGTAATTTCACCTGCTGATTTGGGAACTGTGGAATTATCCTGATCGTTTCAAGTTGTATTTTGCAATCACCACCAGTTTCCATAATCCAGTTCTTCCTGAACTGTGTCTGACGGTGTGTCTAATGTAGGGACACCCATGCACACGTAAATGAGCTTAATAGGCAATAAAAATTGTGCCATTTAAAATGTGGTCTGGGTGATTGGCAGACATTCAGTGCATAGTTTCAAAATGCTGCAACATACATGCAAGATCATGGTCAATAGCTCTTGAATCCAAAAAATTTTGCAAATCGAACCTGTTTCACAAACTTTATGATGGCAGAAAGTTTTGGAGTCGGTGTGAAAACGTTGTATTTATATTTACATGTGCGACAATTTCAGACTAAAACTATGGACTTGGAGTGCAATGGCCTTTAGCTCCTTCCCGTGACCCTGACCATGTTGGAAGATGGATCAATAAGCTGAGTAACCTTGGTGAAAAATCTTACTGTATATTCCTTGGTACAGAAGTACAGTACTGAACATAAACAAGTATCCCTTTCACTGAAATAGTTGAATGAAATTAAGGTGTATGGATTACTGCAGACCCCCATGACCAGGAATACTGATTAGATCTTGGATGGATTATATTAAATGTCTCCCCTAGATCCTGGCTCTAGTGGCTGTGAGGAAGGGTATGGACTACTTTTTCTCCCAGCATGACCTTAGCTTTCTGGATGATGTAATTCCTGAAAAAGAGAAGAAGAAAAAGGAAGACACCCAAAAGAAGGGAAGCGCAGACAGTGACACTGAAGATGTGAGTGATTTTCAGTCATTCTCAACAGAATCATATAAAATCATTTTCCACACACACCATTCATTGTTCTTACGTTTCTTACAAGAACAAGCATATGATTATAGTATAGACTTCATTTAGAATTTGGAATATTCACCATCATCCTCATAGCTTTTGATCTGGGGAGGGCTGTACTGGCAGCTCGTTGAGCAGATCAGACCAGGTTTCAGTCACTAGCTTGTTCTGGGTGATCCCCAGACATTCCCAAGCCATCTGGAAGATATAATCCCACCCTGCAGTGTGTCCCTCTTCTATGCTGAGGCCTCCCAGTGGAACATGGCCAAAGCAGCTGTCTTGGATGTTTGCCAGGTGGCACCTTGATGGCAATCCTGAACTACTGACTAATCTTAGTCTGAAGGAGCAGAGGCCCTACTGTGAGGTGCCCCTGGGTGTCCAAACTCCATGCAAAGTGAGCATGGAAACCCTGTGGAGAAAACTCATTTTCACCACTTGTACCTTGATCTTTCAGTTATTGCCCACAGGTCATGACCATCAGTGAGGTTAGGGATGCAGACCAGTAATCTGCAAAATTCATTTGACAATTTCAGAATCAGCATCACTCATCAAGTTCTGCAAGCAAAGCATCTGTACATAGCGCATGAATGATGAAAGGGCAGTTTAAATGAGATTGATCCTCACTCACTTAAATTTAGCCCAGACTACCTTTAACGCTTATGTAGGTAATGGCAGTGAAACGTGGAAGCGTGTGATTAGGAGATTGGGGCTGCCCAATCTAAACCCAAGCTGTGCTCTGTTGTTAGACTCCTGTGTTAACCATAAGGAACACCGTGTTCCAACATAAAGATGTTCAAGCATACGGAGAATCTATTTGCCTTGATATTGCTTTTCCATATTTTTCCATTTCCATAAATGTTTGTGCTATATTTGTGCCAGTTGGTGCCACTGTAATTTTTTTAATATATATAAATCATTGTTCACGTAGTGACAAAACCACCATGCATACATGTAGTATCAAATATTACCCACCCCCCCCTGTCCAAATTCCATCCTCTGTGATCTTGTGTCACTTGTGGTCTGTCTAATGATGCAGTTTCAAGATACCCTTACCGCTGCTGCTAGTGTTCACATAAATTAAATATGTTTATACATGTTTTAAAAAGGAATATTTTTATTAATTTTCAAAAAAACATCACTTACATTTATCTTAATAGTATAATCAGTAGTAGTTATTAATTATAACTGTATATTTAGTTCAAAAAGAACTGTTTCACTGACATGTTTTATTAGATTAATTATGTCTCTATATAACATGTTTTATTGTGGTTTATCTCACAGTATTATTCGATTACTAATGTATATTAATACATAGTATAATATATTAATAGCAAGTATTGCTATTAATAAAATATGTTTGCAAATGTTTTGAAAAAGTTGTGTCTGGACTAATATAATTAGGTTTGCAATTAAATGCATATCGTTAAACCTAAATCTCTGACATCATTGATTTACAAGGGTAATGATTGTTAGAATTATTCCAGTTAAGCAAATATGTTGCTATGGACCTAAATATATGGTAGTAATCAATAAATCATGTTGCTATGGAGCTAAATATACATCAATAATCTAACATTTTGTATATACTTATGTTTATTAAACCTGCATAAATGTATAAAAGTAATCTGTAAAAATTCAATTTATCCAAATTTATAAAGATGACTAACTTTCAGGCATCACAATACACTTCTCATTAATATTTCAGGTGTATGACAAATATGTTTATCCAAATTGTGGATGTAAGTAAGTGTCCACATTGTCACGTCAAAGGAGAAATCTGAGGTAAAGGCAGCGGTGGGAAAAACTAAAAGGGGCTTGAAATGATGAAACTACAGGCAGGGTGAAAGGAAACAGACCATGAGGGGTCAAAACGGGGTAGAGAGAGTCAGGCAAGAACATAGGATGCAGGACACACTGGGGAGCACATGCAGGGTGCAACATCAATGACTGAACTGGGGAGTTCGAGACAGGGAGGCACTATATACATCACTGATGAGGGAGCAGACAAGAGGCACCTGGGGTGATCCACACGAGGACTGTAACGAGAAGTAAGATTAACAGCTGTGGCTCATTAGAGCCACACAATGGAGAGAACGAGGAGAAAGGGATGCAGGGTGTGACACATATAGTGCTGAAAACCAGCATCGGGACTTGCTTGGCATGAATATGTTCTGTCTAGGGTACTCTGGGTATTCACGGTACTTGGCTTCTGTTGACAAATGAAGCATTTTCATTTTATATGAGAGAGATATCATATAAAAATGCATATTGGTGAGTCATATTAAAAACGATCGAGTGTCTCACCAATATTTTTTGAGAACTAATAAAAATCGCAGCTGCAATATGATTATATGTTATTAGCCTATGCTTGTTTATCATGTGAATATTGAATGTAATTATCTAATGATATTTCTGCTACAGGGTGACTGTCCCTACAATGAAAGTGTCCCCAGTATAAAAATACCCATGGAAACCATAGAAAAGGAGCTTTTTTTAAGTGATACAAAGTCTGACAGTAAGTAATTATTCCTGATTAGAATCATGTGTTAATGTCTGTCTTTTATTTGATAGCAAAAATATGAAAATAGTAAAGAAATTGCCATTTTGACATCATCCAGTCATATCACCATAGAATGATAAATGATTGCTATGATGCAGCTCCTAAAAAGCATTGTGTAAACAACTGTGATATAACATTCATTTATTTTTCATTATTTTAATCAAGAATATGAGTATATGCAGATTACGTTAAGTCACACATATGATGCAAATCAAATGTTTCTTTTTTTTACACAGGAGAGAAGCCTCCAAATTTGCTTGAAAGAGATTCATCATGCTGAACAGCTGCCAATGTATGGCCTTACTGTAGTGAAATCATATATTGGTTTAAGCAAGTCTATAGTACAGGTATATAGCAATAAGACTAACAGTAAGGGCTTTTTTAATTGACTGATCACAGGTTAATGATAATCTGCAGGATATGTAGGAAGCAAATTATAAGCAAACTTTAAATTATATCAGGAATTTATAAAGTGTTGACACTTTTCCTAAATATAATGCAGCGTATGTTTTAAGCTGACCTCTATCATTACAGATGCCGAGTGACCAATATCAGTGGAGGAGGAGGACATATTTTCCTATATCATATGATGAACACAGAGTAATATAAGAACAAGAATGGGAATGTCTTGAGATTATTAGAAAAGTATTTTACCATGCTGAATTGCAGCCTTTATTACATTTTTGTTTATAATCAGAAGCAGATATTAGGAAATAAACATCCTGTTTATGTTACTCTGCAGTCTGTTTTTAAACTTTAGTTTTTAATGATTTTTAAAAGTTTCTTTTATAGTCATATTTCAATGATTCTGGATTGTAAATATTTTATGACAATGGATTCTTCTTGAGAAATCGGCCTCAAAGATTTTCAAATCTCCATTAACTATAACAATATAAATATAATATTCTGTTCTTCAATTGTTGCCAAATTTGACAGGTAATTTTTTATTACAGATAACTGTGTTCGTACATTTTTTTTCCGTAGACATGGCATATTTGCTGTGCTAGAAATAAAATTAGAATTCTCCAAGTGGCTGAAACACAAACTATGTTTTTCGGTTTGGCACTGGCACCCCATCCAAGGGGCGGCCCCTGCATTGTGCCGCCAGGGTCCCTCTATGATCCCGACAAGGAAAAGCAGTTGAAAGATGGATGCATGTTTTAACTTTTATACTCGTTAACTTTTTTTCAGTGTACATGGTGACATTATTTTCGCACATTTTTCAGATTATTGTTTTGTTTGACTTATTATATAGCAAAACATTTCAAATGTCTAAAATGTAACACTGATATATTAAAAATACTAAAAAAAGGTTCTAATGCAACTGAATTTGAAATGATATCTGTAAATTTAATAATTCTCTCCATAGTAGCCTAGAGCTAATTGATCTGCTTGAGAGAAAAGTGCTTCAGGATTAGCAGATATGCACCCCGGTGTCCTGGTCATGGAAGTTAAACAAGCTTCATGCAAATTAGAATAAAGTTCCTGTTTGACTCTGTGTGACATGATAAAGTCTATGTTAGGCTGCAGGGAATTCTTTTAGAGCTCTATGGATATCTTCCAGAAAATCTGTGTGAACAACTGTAAACATTAATTTATTTTTCATTCTTTTAAACAGGATTATGAGTTTATGCAGATTATGTTAAGGGATTCAGACTTACTTTCAATCCTCTCAATCCTAATGTCTAGGCTAAAAATGTACTTGCTTAATTTAGCTTACAGGCTTCTGGTAGTTTCCCCACATAGGGTTACAGTCTGAGGCATAGAGCTGGGTGGGGATCAGTATCACTGACTTTGGACAAACCGCACTGTTGGCCCTGTTGTTCTTGCTCTGCAGGTGGTTTTGTGTTGATTGGTTGCCACCTCACGGTTCCTCACTGATTCATCATGTTTGCGATCCCGTCTGCCTCTCCCTCCTTCTTCACTCATGCTTGTATGTCGCATTGTCATTTTTCTGCTCCACATTTGTTGATGCACTTTTCTTGTTCCCTCTCACCCGCGGAGGGAACGACTCAGAGGTCCTCATGCAAGGGAGCAGGTTCACTTGTGTTTCAGCCTGCTTGTGCTGCCCCATCTCCTTGCTGTCTGCCTAACCTCCATCTGTTTGTTTACCTCTGTTCTCCTGCCACCTGCCTGACTTCGTCTTGCACTAAATTATGCGACCTTATACTGCTCAGTGCTGGCTACAGGTGGGGGGACCTCCCCCATGAGTTTGGCTCCAAGATGTCTTCTTCTCTGTAAAGGAGTCTTTTCTTGCCGTTGCTACCTCAAGCCGGAGACCAAGTACTTTGTGACCTGCTAAATAGCACTAAATATAGAACTGCATTGAACTGAAAGGCTAACTCATCTGACAAAGGATAAATGAATAAAAATGCATGATCTTGAAAATCCTTAAGAGGCAAAGAAAAAAACACGATGAGTAAGGTTCAGTATGCTTATTTCACTCTGCTCCCATTGCAACAAATGGCTTCAGTAGTTTACACAGAAAAATTGCAAGATTAGAAATACGTAAGGTCACAAAGGCATGGGTAATACTGTGTGGATAGACCATATATATTCTATATATCTGAACTGTCTGAATTAAAAATCAAACTAACCAAGCTAATCTATTAAAAATTTAAACATATTATTAAAAGCAATTGTTTATCGTTATTCAGCAGCTAACCACCTATAAAAATATTATAATACAACTTCTCTTTTACTTTAAACACTTAAAAATGATAAAAGGCACATATCGTTTGCTTTGTAAAGCCCGCATTTTAAATTGTTGGAATGCATATATGTAATTCAAGTTTCTGATGAAAATTTCTACTACACCTGGCTGTGCAGAAATAGCTTAAAATGCAACATTAATAATAAAACAACAACTCATCCACCTATACATTTTGACATATACTCACTGAAAAATGATACAACTTTTAACTTATTCAGCGTTATTCTGACAGGA
The DNA here is from genome assembly GCA_019775895.2 of Stomatorhinus ivindoensis. Taxonomy (NCBI): domain Eukaryota; kingdom Metazoa; phylum Chordata; class Actinopteri; order Osteoglossiformes; family Mormyridae; genus Stomatorhinus; species Stomatorhinus ivindoensis. Next base: position 22,227,103 of record JABFEB020000040.1, read on the forward strand.
GAACAATGTTATAAAATCATGGGGCTTTGCAAGTGTCAACAGAAAAATGAAAATAATTTCTATTTAATGCATTTAAGGCATGCATTGACAGATCAGTATGAAAATGAAATAGAAATTTTCAATAAATAAATCCTTTGTTCTGCACTCCACATGAAACATACCAATATAATATCCTTAAAGTCACATACATATATCTTATTGCAGTCAAATGCAACGTGGTTGCGATACCTTTCTTCCAAAGAATCTTATTCAATATGCTATACATATATGGCAGCTCAGCTATACATATTCCTTATTTTCATTTTCTTTTTCCATTGGAGAGGAACATTTGTTGTGTTATTACTTCTGTATCAAGGAACATACATTCAGATAAATCATGCGTTATCGGTTTATCCATCTGTCTTCCAGCTGCTCATCGTGGTCAGGGGTTATGGGGGTAAAACAGCATTTCCCAGGCAACACAGGACACAAGGCGGGGGTACACCTTGGATCAGGCACTAGTCCATCACAAGGAGCGCACGCACACATGCACACACACACACACACACACACACACACACACACAAGTTGGTCTTCCTATCTAAATTGGGACCATCCATTAATTTCTATGGAAAAAACCATAATCCCAATCATGACACCCTTAACCCCTACCCATCCCTAAACCTTAACCATAAGTAACCAACCCAAAAACAAGACTTTTGGCATTTTTACTGTTTTGATTACATTCAAAGATTTTTATAAAACTGAGGTTATCCAAATGGGGACCTCAAAAGATGTCCCCAAAAGTAGGGACATTTCAGATTTTACGACACCTTGGAGACAATTTGGTCCTCAAATGTGATCTATGCAAACATACACACACAATTTAAAGACTCCCTAAGACCTAGCTTAACAACATGTGTGTGGTGTGCAGGAGGAAACCGGAGTTACATGTGGTGTATGTGAAAGCCTCAGCGGAGGGACTGAAACCTGAACCAAGGAGGTCGAATGCTGGTGCTACCAGCTGATCCACTGTGCCACCCAGTTTTCTTAGTTTAGCTCATGTCTGTATTACAAATGAACATGGTATCCATAAATAAAAGGTTCTGCTGCTACAAAATAAAGCTTATTTTTAAGCCATACCAAAACATTTTCCAACGTTCCAATCTAAAACCTCATGATCTTAAGATTTTTTTTACATACAGTATGTTTCTTTTTAACATGATTTTTTAAAAGAACTGATCTTAGAACCAGATTCTGAAGTGTCTTTGTGAAAATTCTTAACATTGACATTAAATATTCTTATACTTGTATGCTCAAATATGACAGATATTTCACAGATATACTGTGTACATGACAAATTATATATATATATATATATATATTACTGGAAAACTGGTGAGAAATATTACCTAAAAACAATATTCTTAGATTTGCCACTGTTGACTGCAACAAAGTTCTTTAAAGTGACTGTAATTATATTGAGTATTGGTATTTTTTCCTCCAGGCAGAATAGAATGTTCATTATTAAAGTGAACCAGCACTTTCTATTTTCTGTTCTTTTTCTATTTAAATTTTAAAATATAAATTATCCAGGTTGTGAGATATATTCTTTCAGGTTTGGCAGCATTTAAAACTCATCGCTCCTCCTCAGAACATTCTTGAAATGCATATTTCCTCCACAGCAAATCAATGAAGGAATTTTGTGCTGTCTTGAACACGACGCAGGTAAATTCCTTCCTCCACAGTTAGTAGGAGGCATGAACCACCTTTGAGTCAATCTATTTATACTGAAGATTTTTCTCAGGATAGAAACTGCAGGAGAAATAAAACGAAGTAGTGAGCGATCAGTAGTGTTATTGGGCTCTGATAAAAGGTTATAATATTTTCAAGATTTTAGAAATGTGGTATGTATGAAATCTGACCTCTTCCTCTTCCTCAGCAGCTTCTGAGAAGAAGGGAGTGGGACTGCTGCCATTCTTGCTGCAGGACTCACAGCACAGTTTGTTGTAGCCTGGGATTGAACAATATCGGGCTAGAACTTCCATTTGGCAGAAAATGGACTTATCCCCAGTGCAGTGTTCACCTGGGAGACAAGGCAAACATGCAGAATCATTACAAGTAAATTAAAACTAAGTTGCACATGTTGCACACAAATGCAATGTTTGCAGTTTGACATTGTGCAATGAAAGTTCCCATTTGGCTCAATCCCTAATTTGAACCTAAAGTTGGTTCAAAAATGACACAGATTTAACATTAAATTAAGTGCACTTGAATTAAACATTTTATGTTTTCAAATAACTTTAGGGGGCTGTTTTCAATAATATATGAAAAGGTTTCAGTAGAAAGGCAGCATTTATGAGGACTGGCACTGGTGTTGGATGTGATTTGCCACCCCACAGAACACATTTCCACTGCTCCAGAGTCCAATGTCAGCGTGCTTTACTCCACTCCATCCAATGCTTGACATTGCACTTGGTGATATGATGCTTGTATGCAGCTGCTTGGCCATGGAAGCCCATTCTGTGAAGTTCCCGGCAAACGGTTTGTGTGTTGGGGTTAATGCCAGGGGAAGTCTGGAACTCTGCAGTTACTGAGACGACAGTGTTGGTGACTTTTACGCACTATGTGCCTCAGCGGTCGGAAACCCTGCTCTGTTACTTTACATGGTCTGCAACTTTGTGTCTGAATTTCATTTGTTCTTCGAAGAAATCGATATGAAAGGGGACATGTGATGTGTTTAAGCTTCGGGGGGATGACACTCCTCAGCCTCCCTAAGAAGGTCTATGCCAGGGTACTGGAGAGGAGGGTCTGCTCATTGGTTGAACCTCAGATTCAGGAGGAACAATGCAGATTCCATCCTGCTTGCAGAATGCTACACCAGTGCTTCATCCTCAAAAGGATACTGTTGGGTTCATAGGAGTTTGCCCAACCAGTCTACATGTGTTTTGTGGACTTGGAAAAGGTATATGATTATGTCCCTTGGGGGGTCCTGGGGGGGGGGGGGTGATTCAGTAGTATGACGTACGGGATCTGTAATTAGCGTTTGGTTCACATTGCCAGCAGTAAGTCAGACTCATTCTTGGTGGGTGTCTGACTCCACCACACTGACTGTTGTCACCAAGTCTGCCCATAACTTTTATGGACAAAATATCTAGGCCCCAAGGGACAGAGGGAGGTGCGGGCATCTCTGCTTAGATTGCTGTGCCCACACCCCAACCCTAAGTAGCAGATAATGGATGGATAGATGGATCATAAATTGCTACTGTCATAAGCGTTATATTTATATGATTGGATAGCCCATTAAAACCCATATGCCATAGCATAAGGACATAAATGCTTAACAATCAAACAAATAGGCATGCACTCTCCAGTGTTGACTTACCATGGCACAAGCTGCGCTTACATAGCCTGATGGCTTCTGGTTTGTCCCCATTGCATTGACCCCCAGTGGGGCAAGTCACCAGGCGATGCTCCACACCCTCTCCACAAGTCACTGAACACTGAAATTATATTAAACAATAAATAAGCAACTTTCAATCATCAGGTATATTCTAAATTATTCACATACCGATAGAGCATTTTAGTCTTACAGGACATAATGTGACATAGCTAGTTTATTGTTTAATAATAGAAGCATACTATGCTGAACTAAAAATCAAGTTCACTGTTCCATCAGCTGCAATTCCCTGACATAACAGAGAATGCAGTTAATACAATTGAATTGATTTTAAAAAAGCTTGTTGTGGGTTGATTGTCTTATTAATTGAAATGAAGGTTGGTGATCTGTGTGAATGTAAGCTTTTGTTCAAATGCTTTGACTCCCCTTTTGTCGTGGGTTCGAGGCTAGCTAGTGCCCAGCCTCAACTAGTTGTAATTTATTTCGTGGTTTTTCTTGGTGTATCATGTGTTTGTGTATTTCACTGACAGTCCCTTGTTTTGTTCCCTGTTTGTACTATGTTCAGTTTTCCTTGGTCTTTGGCCCATTTCTGTATCTGACTGCCCTCAACTGCTTCTTTTTGCCCTGAGTCCTATTAGCTTGGTTAATTGATTATGGGTCTCACCTGTCCTTTATCTAGTTTTGCTATTAGTGTATTTAAGTACCTATTTTTGTTCTATTCCTCAGTCGGTCATTGTGGCTGTTGCCCTGCGTTAGCTGTGCCATTGTTAAGAGCAGTTAATATAGTTATCCCATGTTAGTTATTACAGTTTCTTGTGTTCCTCCCTACCATATTCGTATTCTTGTTCTCTGGTGTTACTTCCTGTTTTAGTTTCTGTTTTATTAGTCTTGTTTTGCTCCCTTGTGATCTCTGTCATGCCCTGATCATTCCGATCCTCCTGTGTACCACGCCCCTCATTTGCCCCGTGCAGAATCCCCGCGTTTTTCGCTGTTTCTAGTGGTGTTAGTTAATCTGGTGTATTTAAGTCCATGTCTGTGTGTATTCAGTTAGTCAGGTCATTAGCGTCTTAACGTTGCCAGTGTGCCCTGTGTTCCTAAGTACGTTTCCCCTAATAACCCCTGTGTTCACCTGACTCCTGTGCCTGCTTCCCTGCGTCCCTGTTCCATGTCAGCATAGTCTTGTCAATCCCTTTGTTTTCGATTCTCCCTTTGTGTTCCATCATGTTAATAAAACCCTGCTTTGTCAGAGCCACTGCATGGATAGTCTCTTCTGCATCAAGCCCCCCCATAACATAAATTGCATCAATCTACAGAGGGCACATTAAGTAAGCAAAATTTCTCCTGCTATACCTTTGACCAGGTCCCAGTTCTCCACTGAGCAGGACAGAGCTGTCTGTTGCAGGGCCTCCGGTTCTCTGGTTTCTTCCCACTGCAGTGCTTGCTGTGGACTGATCGATTAGCACCTTCATGAAGGAGCTGCATGCACTGCACTGTGCGGATTTGATAGCCTAAGTTGCCACATGTCTTGGTGCAGTGCTCCCATTCTTCTGCTATCCACCTGGATGAGTATACAAAAGGAGGCTTAGACGGTCTGGCTTGTGAAAAGGCAGTAAGGCTGGTGTACACTTAGACAATGCGTGGGCAACCTTATCCAGAAAAGGCCATTAAGTATGTGGGTTTTTGCTGCAACTCCCTAATTAGATTATTAAAGGACTGATTGGCTGAAGAGTCCTCACACCTGGGTTTGAACAGCTGATCTAATGGTTATTCCAAAAACCTGCACACACACTGGCCCTTTGACGATAAGACTGCCCACCCTAGCCCTAAATGGGATGTGAGCCAACTGTTAGACACAAACATGCACACGCAATCATACAGTACAGAGTTTCTTCAGCTTACACTTGTAACTGTGCATTCATTGCAAGCTCAACCTATCCGCACTTATGCTTAGTCAACTCCTTGACAGCATGCATGTTTGTAATAAGCTATTCGCCACATTCACGCATCACTTTGGACAAAAGCATTGCTAAATAAAGTAAATGTAAGTGTGATTGTACAGATGCCAATTTACCTAAATGCGTATCTTTAGACTGTGGAAGGTAGCTGAAAAACTGAATCCGAGAAATGAGACAAATAATTTTCCTTAAGATAAACACCAAAACAAAAAGTATTAATATTTATTAGACCGCGCAGTCTGTTCCAGAACAGTTCTAACACAAGTATTAGAATTGTAGGATATTTACTCACTGTGGTGTTGTGCATTCTTCCGTGTTACATATGCGACGGACTGGTTTTGGCTTCTTGCTGACATCACAATAGCTTTGATGGGCCATCTTGCTGTCACCTTTTTTTCTACATCCATACTTAGTATACTGAAACCCTGAAACCAAACAAGTTAATTTGATTGCATTTGATTAAGCATAAGTGTAACATAGAGAATTTTTTTTTTGCACAGTACCTCCAGCACAAGTTCTGGAACACTGCGACCAATTCTTCAATGCCCATTCGTAGATATCCTCCTGAATTACATTGTTGTGGTGGACTGGAATGGAGTCTTCATGTATAATGTATTTATACATCAGAGTAGATGTTGTCTTATTATCCTGAGGGATAATCTTAAAATAAACAAACATACATTCAGTTTTGTTTCAATGGATGATTTATAAGAGGGTAAAGTATAAATAAGAAGGTAAGTATGCAGAGAATTTCTGTGATGGCAACATCTGCTCGCAAAGCGGGAAAGTGACATGAAGAGCAGGGACAAATGGACAGGGACAAATAGACAGGGACAAATGGACAGGGACAAATGGGCACTGACCCTGACATTCATAGAGCATTTATAATGCATAACAAACATGGCTATAATGTGTTATGTATTTTCATAAAGTTACAGCCGTATTTATAATACTTCATGAATGCATTACAAAGGATTACGAGGGTATCTAAGATGACTGCTATAGGTGTTATCAATGTATCAACTCATTAAAATTAACAGGCATGATAATAATGCGTTATTTGATACATTACAACAAAATTTTATCTTCATAACAAAATACTTCCGGATCCTTACCAGAACAACCACTTCATCATTTAAAGGCCCATCTGTGTATAAGGTCTCAACATTATTCTCAATGACGTAATTCCATTGCACTCCCAAATCAATGAAAGTCTTTGATTTTGCCTCGACTCCTTTTCCATTAAGTATATATTGTCCTGTTGCTTGGTTCTTGATTGCTGAAATAAACATCTTGTAAGGGATAACATTCTGATACTTGAAATATTTAAAAAGAAATCAAAAGGTCTACTTGTGATGCAATGAAGTTCCAATAATAATGTATCATGAATTTACAAATAAAAAATAGCAGGGACCCACTCATAATCCATAGATTAGAGACATTTTTGCTACTTTTAGCAATAAGTAATACATAGGTGTAGCACTCAAAATTGGATATAATTTGAAGCATTCATCTATTTTGTTAAATTAAATATCTGAAGTAAAGTTTCTTTTTACAAGACATAAGTTACCTTTCCATAATGATAACTTGCTCCACTGCAGCAAAGTAAATAAATATTAAGGTCAAGATTTTGAATTAGTACAGTGAAAACTGCTTATAGTGATCATGGTTATATTGATCAACTTCTTATTTGGAACAAAAAGCTTGGGACCGAATCACACACAAATACTGTTAAATAATGCAAATAATTTGCTTATAGGAATCAAGTAGTGCGCTTACAGTGCTCATTTTAACATAACAACATATGGAAAAAATTTTAAACTGCAGTAATTATTTTTACTTTGATAGGAAACCTGTCTACTTCTGGTCCAAAAATAAGTCACCAAGATGCAACAGCAAAACTGACGCTGTGAAAATGTACTGTGTAAATAAAATTGAATTGAATATGTATGTACAGTAATATACAGTATTTCAGTGTATTTGAATTATACACAGTTCTGTAATTTAATTTGTACAGTACTGTAATTTGAAAAGCATTTGAAATGGATGTACTGTGTTTTCAAATTGTCAGTAAAATTAAGTAAACAGTGACACTGCCTGTTTTATTCCTCTTAAATTCATGTAATAAATATACAAATGTAAATTATCACAGCAGCTCAACCTGGTGAACCACACACCACCCCCACTATACAAATGGTACCAAAATATTGTTATTTATTAGATATATATAAATATATATACACACACACACACACATACATACATACAGTATCCATCTGGGTGTAAGTTCTACTTCACAAGAATTAATTGATGTTTAAAAAAAATAATGTAACACTGGCAAGTAGTGAGAATTAGTGCTATATAAAATGAATAACGTAGCTTTTATAAAATTTTGAAAACTGAAGTTACAGTGTCAAATCAAAGTATTGTCTTTAATTCAAATTGCATCCTGTATACATTTACCAAATTTTAAAGTATATAAGTATGTAACTGAAACACTTACCAAGAATTTGAGGCAATCCCTCATGTTCTTGAACCATCACATGTCTAGCACCAGGTGGGATGAGAAACATCTTAAAGTGGCCTTTGTTTTTATTTGCAAAAACAACATAAGCAGAGATTCAGAAATACAATAGAACTGATTAGTGACAGAAAAAGGTTTCGCTATAGAGGTGGACATCTACTTGGTTAGAAAACACTTAATTTTCTTTGACAATTAACAGATAGCAGCATGAAACACACTACAAATCTATTACGACCTTTCATTGTGCATGATCATAATAACCTGCAAATGAAAATCACTGCAAAAGAGAAAAAAAACTGAGAAAGGTTTCATATTCATAAGCCAAGGTATTTTGATTCTTATATCTGACCCTTGTATTAACATATCGAATTTAGTAAAACAAAGTATTACTGAATATCATTCTAGTCTGTTATAGGATCATATCATACAGTAAAATATCATAATTATAAAAAAGAATGACTAAGTGAACCTTTGTCAGTTTTCATTGAGGTTAAACAAGAAAACTGCTATTTGGCTGCTGACTTCTGGATGTCCACAATCCTGCAACCTAGTAAGACTCACTAAGAAATGTTTTATAATCTTCTGTTTTATTCAGAGACACATTATTAGCAACTTTAGCCAGAAAGAATGCTCCACTTTTTCCCCTTTACATAAATATTTTGTTCCTGTCTTAAAAGATCCCATCTTCTTCTTCTAATGCTCCTAATTGCATAATTAATCACTGTGGAAATGTGATCACATGTTATGGTTGTAGAGCAGAGAAACTTAAGTTCTGTTCTGAGGGGCTTCACTTCAGATTCCCTGTCATAAAAACATCATTGTCAGCAGTTCTTCTGTTAATTAATGATAATTGCTGCTGACAGGCACACTGAGAAATATTCCCTCTCTGTGTAGCACATTCACTGGATGTTTTTAAAAGGTATGCCAGGGATGTAGTCCTCAGTTCAATTCAGACCATGTTCAAAAAGCAAGAATGGTAATGTCTGCCTTGATTATAACCAAATATTATTAGGGGTATAACCATGTCATTAGGGGTGTTGTACCGCACAACCTGGACTGGAGTACTGCAGAGTCAAGCTTTGGAATCCTCTAGTTATACAAATATATATGAGAGGTGTGTGAGTTTAACAGGACCATATCCTTCTATCTATGCATTACTGCAACATACTGGCTACAATAGATTGAGAAAAGTGACTGAAAAATCTAAATAGGACATTGAACTGTCTGATTGTATAAGACTAAACATTTCTGGCAACATGTTGAAGTCATGGCATTAAAATACACTTCCTATAATGTTCGTCATTTTGTTGCAACTTCATTCTTCAGGTAAATGGCCTAAAAAATACCAGTGAAAGATTTAGTACGTAGCTCTCTCAAAAAGTGTTAGGCTATGTCTACATTTCAAATTCTCTGAAGGTAACTGTTGCCTGTCTAGCTTTCCAGTTCATTATGTCACCCAACGCCATGCCAATGTCATCCAGCTCACTCTGTTTTCCAGGCCCTGCTATCTGGCAGATGCTACACATCTGTGATCCCCAAAACTTTTTTCCTGACTGTGGTCACAGTTGTTAACAGTTAAAACAAAACAATTTCCCACTTTAAGCATTACTGCACTGTAAATATAGTGCATTTTAGCTGCACTTTTCAATTTGAACTGTTAGAGTACCTGTATTTACTGCATCCATACTTTCAGTTGTGTCTTTGTGAGCTGTGGATGTTTACTGTTACTATTTTTCTCCTTTTGTCCTGTGTTGTTTTTTTTTTTTATCTCTGTTCAATTTCTGTGAACCCAGATAAAGGAAACTGCACACTTTGTACCTACTACTTCATAAGCCCCTGCCTTGTCCAATCCAAAATAAGACAAAATAAGTACAGTGCATTTTTAAGCATCACAATGAAATACTAAATTAAACCAGAAAACTGCACTTCCTCTCCTATCATAACAGTTTAGTCTTTAGATGAAGCCTTTATGATAATTATTATTTTCCTCCACAGCTACAATTTCATGTTACCTTAAATGCTGTACTTTTTAAAACCTGTGATTTAACATAATTCCATGATTCCACATAAGGCATTGTGAATGAATACCTGACATGTTATTGGGTGATATGAAAGAATTATTTTAGTGTTATTAGTTATGCACCTATAATTGAACATTTTGTTTCATTCCTCTAACGTACAAAAGCAAGTCAAGGAAAGAAAAGACTAAAATAGGAAAGCAAAGGTATCAAGTAACACTGGATACTTGCTGGTTTTGCTTTCCAGCAAATGCATTTCTTTTTGGCATCTCTTGCTTAATTTTTTTCCTGTTAAAAAAGGTACGTGATTCAGATTAAAACAGATAGGAGTAACAATGTCTCCATTCATTCATTCATTCATTCATTCATTCCACCATGCACACACTATTGCTGTTGGATAATCTCATTTGCATTCTGGCTAAGCAATAGTGTTGAATCACAGGCAAAAAGAAATCACCCCATACATTAGGTTTTCTGTGTCAAATTGCTGCCAATACATAACACAGAAAACTACAGGAATTCCCTTTCATTGCTTGTGTTGTTGAAAATGGCACTTGCCATTTTTGCCAGTGTGTTGTAGTTGACCCATAGCTAACTTTGGTCTATATATGTTTTAGAAACATGGATTTTCTTCAAAATGCAACTTAGCTGTATGTGCAACTTAGTCAAAAAAGGAATTCTTACAATTATTAACCATGTTATTCCATCATGCCTGTCAACATTAATTCAACATAAAGCCATCCAACAAGATATCAGTTACTTTTACTGCAGATATGTGAAAGTTTTAGGTCTTCAATGTTTTGAACCATCACATGTCTAGCACCAGGTGGGATGAGAAACATCTTAAAGTGGCCTTTGTATTTATTTTGAAAAACAACATAAGCAGAGATTCAGAAATCATTTAGTATATATCTACAATAAAAAATACAATAAAGAGACTAGCATTTCTTCTGCTGTCCAGATTCTGTTCTTCAGTTACTGATCTTCTTGGATGACTAGATAAACACCACCTCAGTTCCCAAACCTCTATTCAGGGTCACCAGTCATTCAATGCACTCATTAGATGTCACCACCTGCTTACTTAGATGAGTAATTTTATGAGAATACTGACTAGCCAAACATGGTATGCTAGTGGTCGAGTCAGCAAATACATTGGTATACTAAACGGTTACTGCAAATGCTGATGTGACTTCAGGAGACATTTTGAAATGCTAAGCTAACACACTTTGGAAGACATAATAGCTTTATATGAATATCTTTTAAACATAATTTTCTTTGATAGCCTAAAAATTTTGCACAGCACTGTATATATAAAAAGGATCTGCAAGAGGTAGTGATAACCGCTTGAACTGAAAGGTTGCCTCCATGTTCCAGCTGGGACATTCTGCAGCACAATTCACCAAGACTTCCTGATTTGCTTTCAGTTCTACAGATTGGTAGCAATGTTTATACTGATTTGGATAACATCATGAGCTTGTTAATTAATGGGCTGAGGGTTGTACAACTAATCCAGGGTTCTTCAAATCTAGACCTCGATTCCAAATCCAGGTCTTGTTTTCAGTTCTCCCAGGTAGTTAGTTTAATAATTACTGATTCTGATTGGTCAGAGGCTTCGCACCTGACTGACAGGTAAAGGGAGGCTAGAAAACCAGCAGTGCTCGGACTTCGAGGACCGTGATTTGAAATACCCTGCTCTAATAAATCAAAAGGTAAAAAAACACTCAATGAAAAAGAAGTTGCCTAAAAGATTATAATGGGATTTTACAATAAATACTCTGTTTTAGAAGTACATTCACTGAAATGCATTATCATTTGCAGCTGTATTGCTTTAATGACAGTGAGAAGCATATATATTGTAACAGTGCAAAAACATAAATATTATTGAGGTATATTCATGAAATTTGTATTTCAGATCAAAATATGAAAATGTGGCTAAAATACAGTGTCACGCCCTGATCGTACAATCCCCCCCTGTGCCACGCCCCCGCATCTACCTCGTGTGGAATCCCTGTGTTACCAGCTGTTTCGAGTTGGTTGATTTCCTGTTGTGTATTTAAGTCTGTGTTAGAGTATGTTTCCCCAGTCCGGTCATTGGCGTCAGTTCTATGTGCTGCTCTGTGTTCCTGCTTGTGTTCTCCCTTAATAAATCCTATGTTTCTCCAACAACTTGGACTCCTGCTCCTCTTTCCCTGCTCCGTACTCCCATATATATGACATAAAGAATATTAGCTTGTTTTCTTGGTAAAGTTTTAATACATCCTAAACAATCCCAGACCAGTGTTATTTATTCACACTGAGAGATGGCTTTACTGTGTATTTTGGGGACAGCGCTGTGATAAAAGGTTTTAAAAGCAACCTACCCGATTTCTTGGGAGTGCGAGTGAATGTTCCCTTGACAGCCCTACAATGAGAGTTATCTCCGCCACACACCCCACAATTATCCTCAGCTTTGCTTGAGCCAATTTCTTTGTCACAGCCCACTTTCTGTGAAAGGAAACAGGCAACAGAGTAAAGTATGATGACGAGATGATCATCAAGGAGAAAACCGTGTTTAAACTAAAAAAAAGTTATTAAGTTCTTCCCAAGCGAGCTTGATGGGCCGAATGGCCTCCTCTCGTTTGTATAGTTCTTATGTTCTTATGTTACAGTTTCCAAACTGTGTACTGCTGATGGATATGGGCTGATTAGCTGTAATCTGGCTATTACTGCCTGACAAATAAAACCATAACGCCTGTTAGAAGCACATCTACTACAATATGATGCTGTCCATCAAGCAGGGAGAGTTTGAATTTTACTTGGCTGTGTTTTGGATGCTCAAAGAATTTGTATGATCTAGCTCGGTAATTTAATGATCTGATATTTGTAGCTATCCATGGATAAGGAAACACAAATATTTACAGATACTGATTTTGCATGCTGTCATCAACTACGCATAAAATGATTCAAAGACATCATTAGCTAAAAAATAGTTTAAAAATGATAAGGTTATGTAATGTTATGGTATAAATGTTTAAACAAGTTTCATGTATTGATACAAAAATATTTCTATTGGTGTCAGATGTGTTTTACTTCAAATTGATTAGTTTTTGTTAGAAATGGCACTTGTGAATCAATCAATAATCAATACATAATTATAACTTCCTGAAAATAATACAAAAATTGTATAAAGAATGTTAAAATGGATGATGACTAAAATAAAAGTGTGTTGCTTGGGAGATAACAATGGAATAGCAATACACTCTATCCCCACAATTCCCTGCAGTACAGAGTACTGCCAGCACAGTTTGCTGTGAATGGATGAAAGACATACTTTGTGTTTTCTTCAGTCCTATAAAACCGAGAATAAATAAAAAAAGATAAACCAATATTCAAAAAAAAAAATACAGTAATAGAGTATCGCGAAAAATGTATTTTAGTTTAGCATTAGCAGGTGTAGCAAATTTGAAAAAAACATCTCTTTCCTTACCACGCATTCTCCCCGCACACAGATGCTGTGCGGGTCTCTGTAGGAGCATCTCGTCCCATCATGCACTAATTTCTTCATGTAAGCTACATCACTTGTTTCTCTTGACTGACAGTACAAGTGACATCTTTTATTTGCTAAAATAATAAACATTAGAAATTAAAACAATAATAGTAATAATGTCAAATGCCTCCATGTGTATGTATGTATGACCACAAGACAATACTGCTTGTGGTTGATATACAGGTATTTAAAAATGCTTATCTATATACTAAGGAGGTAACTGCTATGAATACTAAATATCATACTAAATATTGTAGGCTAAAACAAGGTAAGCTAACTACATTCGGTAAAAAAAATCCAGCTGAATAAATGAATAAAAGACCTATAGCAGCATCTTTACAGGAAAAACATATCACTACTGACAAAGTGACTGGTCACACACTGCACAAACTCACCGTCTGGGTGCTCATGAGGTAGCCAGTGGTGCTTGCTGTTTTGAAACTTGAAGTACAAGTAACGTTGCTGGCACTGCTGAGCACGAAAGTCTTCAGATTTCTTGGGGCAGTCATCCACGTTGCAAAGCTGATACTCAAAGTTTACACCTGGACAATCCTGGCCTCCATTAGAGGGCCTGTCGGATGCATATCAAATTTTAAATTGATATGTTTTATCTGCACACTCATCTTCCAACTGCTTATTCAGTACGGGATCAGTTTACCAACTTACAAATTGTCAACGAAAGAGAATATATTTTCGCAAGTTTTTGAAAGACTTTTCAACTTTCAGATGGTATCTACCCAAGGTCCCTTTCATAGCAGCCTTTTTCACAACACAGAACTAGCAGAAAATGCAAAAAATAAATAAATAAACAAATAGATTTTAGAAATCTGAAAGAGGCAGAGAATTTCCCATAGGAGCTGCTCACAGGAATTTAAAGAAAAATATCAAGTTAGTTCAACACTTGACAAATGTGCACCAGATACAGAGATTATAAAATGAGTGCTAACTTTGCAAGTAAAACAAATTTATAGAAGAATAAATATCACTGCTGAAATAATGGGTAGGTTATTTTGCAGAGTATCTATCCCTTTTGAACCAATCCACATTTTTACAGTATGTTACAATTCATAAGTTTTATTTAAACCAGTCTTACACAGGGTTGTTGCATTGCCGGGTTCTGAACCGAACACCAGTCCCACAGCTTCGAGTACAAGAGCCAAACTTGGTCCAGGAGCTCCAGGCTCCATCTTGCTTTGCATGGTTGGAGGTTCTCCACATGCAGTGACCTTTGTAGCACCACTGGAAAAATGCAGATCTTTGGTAAACTTTCTGTTAGCGTTATGCATTATGCTCTTTTTAATAAAGGTGTCACAAAATAGCTAGATGTAATATGGCAATATGAACAGCACACTGAGACTACCTTTCCAGGGGCACATTCTGTGCCATCCAAAGGTGGCCCTTTTTTAGTCTTGCAGAAATAGGCATTTTCGGGATGACTGCACCACAGTTGCTTGCAAGGATCAAAGGTACGAAACTGAAGAAGTTAAAAATAGCATTTAAATACAGACATTCCTAACAAGAAAATAGAGATAAACACTATTTCCAGCAGTTTCACTGCATGGTCCTTCAATGTATATAACAAATAAGAAAAGGTGTCCTGCAGTGCTTGTCCTCATTCTTTGACAAATGTTGTTTTAACCAATAAAAAAAGATAATAGCTGTGGTGACAGATTCACAAATTATATATTGACTGGTTAGTGAACACATAAGCATTACAGTAACTAACACTATTTTACACACATTTCTGAGTCTACTTACGGATGTGCAGATCTTGTATCCAACTCCAAAGTCAAATCGGCATTGGTCATCCATAGAATAATTCATTCCAGGAAGTTCAGGAATTTGGGGCCAGTCATGCATGAATGGGTCATCCAACAGGCAATCATAGGAGCTATAAAACATAACAGACATATACAAATACGTGTTAACGATAATCAAACCTTCTATCATTTCAAATATATAAGGATTGTTATTTTTTTTTTATTTGAATCCACAGTTAGATCAACAATTTATAATATGCAACATGCTACAGAATAGTCAGTACAAAGCAAATCCCAATCGTTGAGGTGTGATGTCACTCCTTATGATATGTTCCATGAAAGTAAATACAATCCAACTTTCAGATGAGAACTCACTGTATGTATTTCTTGAGCTCTTGCCCGCTACATATTGACCAGTGGTAGCGATGGAAAGCAGCCTGCACGAGAGGCGCCATGACGCTGCCCATCGCAGTCTCATCCCCACATCGATTACCCTGCCCGTCATGCTCCATTCCCAGCCTAAGAGAAAGATCACAATTATCATGGACATATCTTCTTTCTATAAAACATGATGATGGGTTTTAATAGGTGTTTAATATGTAAAAAGTATATCCGTATAAGTGATTATTAAATTATAAGTAAAAATTAAATGATTTCAGAAGATCTGGTGAAGAAAAATACATGCTTTCTGGTATTACACACTTTTTCCAATAAGTATTTTAATCGTTTTTTGTTTACTGGCTGTGGCACTGGAAAAATGCTTTCCTTTCAACATAAAATAATATGTAGCAATCAAATATGAGCCATTTCCTTCTTAGCAAATATAGCAAAACACACAGTTGAAATTTTGAGTATCATATTCAGATTTATGTAAGGATTTGAAGCCTTTTGAAATAAGAAAACGATGACTGTTTTGAAAACCTCTAGACTAACAATTCAAAGATCTTTCATTTACAGGAATGATCATTCAGCCATATGTTGACATAAAAGTATTTTTTGTGTTTACTTCATAATCACTCTACACATTTCACAAGCTATTGATTTCAGCAGATCACCATGCCATTTAAAAACTGAAGCACATTTGTCCCCTGAAACAGCAACAAATGTAATCAGGGGAATGAAAATATTTATCTGCTATGTTGCTTGCATTCCAAGTGTTGACCTTCAGTGCTGTGCTCAGCCTGCCCCTCTCCATCCGGAGGGAGTTATGTAATATTCCATACACGCATCTGCCAAAGAAACCTACACATGGCCCGTTTCATGGGCCACCACAAAAGCAGAGGAGAAGCCGTCTTCGTGGTTCAGGGTGCAGCTCCGCACTGGATGGCACATTCCTGTCACTGGGGCATATCCTGCAAGGGTGACAGAAAAAGAGGGTCGGGGACGACTGCTTATTTTGTGAAGTGACAACAAAAATAAATTTTTTTATGACCAAATATTTACTGCATTATCAATAACGTATAAGTTTTAAAATTATAAAACTAATAGTCACCAAACTTTATGACATAAAACATGTTTTACGGACATTCTTAAACAATTGCTGCGAAGCAAATCACTCTCTGTGGTATTGAATATATTTGCATATTATTTTAGTGGCTGAAAACATTCATTAATCAAATATGACCACCTCTGTGCCCTCGACAGCAGAGCTAGGTATAAAATTTTTTCTATATTTTGGAAAGAAAAAAACAGGGTTGAGGACCTAGCCTGAATTTGTCATGACTGCTGCTCGTAAAATGATCCAATAGAGATATTGGTTACTTGGATTTTTGAAGAAACACCTGATATTAAAATATTATGACTGCATTACTCAGGAGGAGGAAAACTGGGAAGGTGTGAAATAGAAAAATGTATTTACTCCATGTGCTGTTAATTTCCCATGCATATGTGTAACATTTCTTCGGTAATACATCAATTCCACATTCCAGGATACAGCTTCACCGTTAAAGTGTGGTGGCAGATTTTTTGGTAATTCTTGGAACTTGTGAAATTATTTCCACAAATTTGAAAGACTGCACACCATAAAACCAACTTGAGAAAGTTTATTTCACACTTTTTAACATGCAAACATAGGCTATTTTGACCAAGTTTACATCTGGGTCATCATCGCTGTACATTCAAAAATTGGCAACAGGCCTTTCACAGAGCAAATACCCACCCCACCCCCACAGCCATACACATTATGAATATTTATTTCCAGTAACTTTCGATGCAATATGTGCTGTTCGTGAAAGGATATCAAAGTTTCACATATAATTTGTATCTTTCTAGATTTTAGCAATTATGTGTACAGCTCAGTGAAATTATTCTTACAACTATGGCAAGTGAATATGTTTGTGTTATAAGAACATAAGAACATAAGAAATTTACAAACGAGAGGAGGCCATTCGGCCCATCAAGCTCGTTTGGGGAGAACT
>JABFEB020000040.1:22245073-22261935 GCA_019775895.2 Stomatorhinus ivindoensis
ACCCCACTATGAACGCAGGCCCACTGTGACATTGTGCCTCTAATAACTACTCGCTGCTTCCTATCAGTTAACCAGTTAATGTGTTATAATGTGCACACTGTATTTCTCTTTATTTCAGATTCATGCATGACTTTTGAAATTATGTCACAGCAACTACAACAGGCAGCATTAACATACATGATCCATGATAACAGTATTTTTTGTGTTACACTATACTGTACCTTGCATACCAGTAGGACCAAAGCTTTGTCGGGTCAAAAAGATAGCATGGTCATGGTGCTCAGAGTGCTCGGGGTCAGCTTTCTGCTGGATAAAAGCCCAGCGACAGACATTCTCCAGGCTCCGAGAAGGGTTCTCCCTTTCTATAAGACTAACAGACTAGAAAAAAAAATCATCATTAATAGTAAGGTTATTGTTATACTTATTGTTCTTGTTGTTTATAATCAAGTTTGCTATTCTCTCAAATAACTGGACTGCATAAATATGTTATTTGGGAGTAAATGGAAAAAAAATCAGCCCAGATTAGTTACCATGTTATCAATATAGTAAAATGATACTATATGATAAGAATTAAGTGTGTTATATAGTTTAGAGATGCATGTTTGTGTGGAGCTTTTACCTTTGGATATCCAAGCATGATCATTCTCACAAGGACTACGTTTATATGAAAACCTAAAGAGACATCATGATATATTTCATTGACCTGAAAAAGATGAGGCACAGTTCAGTAAAACAAATTTTGTTTGCCATGTTCATTTTATTTTGTTAGTTACAAAATAACAGAATTTTCATATTATCTCTTAGTTCTGATATGCTATGTTGCACTTCAGATGCTTTGTGCAATTCATTTTATTTATTCTCATCTCTGACATAGAACACGGACAAAACAAACTGAGGTACCCTGTCCATATTGTCAGGTTCTTGTCTGACAGTCCCCGAGTGCATGAAAAAAATGCAAGAAACAGGCGACTAATGGGATCTGGGTCTGCTAGAAAGTTCGAGATGATATTCTTGAACACGGGACAAAAAATTGCCAAGACTAGAACCAGAAATCCAAGCAGAAACCTGCAAACAGGAGACTAGGAAACTCCACAAGATTAAGAGCAAAAAACGGTATCACTAAAATAATACTGATTAAACTCTACGTAGGTTTCCATGAGTTTCCTAGGATAAGGAACTCCAGGAAACAAATTAAGCAAAGCTTGTTGTTCTTATTAGATATTCCCTAACACCCTCTGTTCTGGTACTGCGTGCCAAATGAAACCCGAAAGGTCTGGAGCAGGGGACACCCAAAATTGAGTGAACCACTGAAATACCAAACTGAACCAAAAAGGTACCGATGCCCACTTGGTTCTAGGATTCAAACCTGGACAGAATGCTATAGAACAGTGTTTCACTAACCAGTCCTCAGGGACATCAAGACAATCCATGTTTTGGCTAAATGTGGACTGTCTGACAGCAAACTGGGAGGGTGCAAAACCACTGACTCTGAGGACTAGGTGGTGATCACTGTTAGAAAACACTTGGGAGAATTAATTAGATGGGATGGACCAATCACCTTCCTGAATAAAAAAACAAAGCACTCACCAACACAACGTTAAAGACACTTTTTTATACAGCCTTCCAATCATAGGCCTGACGCCACACACAACCATGTATCTGTACATATACATGCATAAAGTTGGAACATTTCTCATCTGTTATTTCCTCTCACATTTGTGTGTATGGTTTAGATAAATTGGTGTTTTTAAATTCCCACTGATACATACGACCTCTGAAGGCCTTCCATCCCATCATAGCCCATTGTGGCACTGAATTGGATAAATGATGCCATAGCATGGAAAACACTCAGCCTTAAAACAACTGAGTTTTTTCCTATTAAAGGAGAGAATGTTATGACTATAGAAGAAAAGTGACATTCTCAAGAAAAAAGGTACATTCAGTGGCTGCTTCATTAGGTACACCTGCTCGCTAATGCAAATCCAAGCGGGCTAAAACTGTGCGCACAAAGCAGTCAGACAGGGTCAAGATGCTCACATATTGTTCGACTAAGCATTAGAACAGCTAAGATGCCTGATGAAAGTGCTTTCTGAAATGTGGTGCGATTGTTGGTGCCTGGATCTTGTCTAATGCAGTAGCCCCAGAGCGTAAGGCCGGGTGCTGTTCAGGCTGCTATTCAGTCTTCATCCTCTATACTCCTTATATTGCTATATTAATATATTTACCTTTATTTTTATTTCCTGTTTGAACCCCCAGAAGTTTTTTTAACATGATTGTCTCCTTGTAAACTTCACAACATTTCAATTAAAACAGTCATAATGTAAATGTCATGACCTACTCGTCCGATCCTCCTGTGTGCCACGCCCCCCTCGTCACCTCCTGCTAATTTCCAATCACCGGTTGCCTGCTATTTTCTGCTTGTCCTGTGTACTTAGTCCGTGTTCAAGACTGTTTCCGCAGTTCTGTCATTAATGTTCGTTGCAGTGTTGTTTGTTTCCCTGCTAATAAACCCCGTTTGCCTGTATTTACGGCTCGACTCGTCTATCTGCCTGCTCGCCTGAAACACGACGTGGCAGTAAAAGAAAAATCCAGCCGAATATGACTTATTTATAGTAATACAAATGTTTCTAACCATCAAAACATCATAAAGCCACTTAAATAAAAATATTAATTAAATTTTGTAACATTTCAACATGGCCACTAGTTGAACTGTGCACTTCCAGTTTGTTTACATGAATAACAAAACAGTCTTGCACAAAGCATGCTGATCTTGGTATAAGGGTCCAATGATTGTTTTCTGTTATAGTGCTTTAGTCTAAAAACTAGCTAAAATGCCCAAACACAGCAAAAACTACCACAGTTTACATGGCATCCATGACTTCATCTGGATTTACCCATGGTAAATGTACCCATATACTCATGGTTCTCAGGTTTCAATACATAGCTCATGGCCTACTGAAGAAAATGAGGCCTGATACATGTCAATCTGTTCAGATTTCACTGAATGGCTGGGGTCTTCACCTGACCACTATGTAAAATGGGGACTATTGGCCCTCCCTTCTGACGGATCTCTCGGCCACCCAATAACCTGTAGCTCCTCAAAATGGGAGAAAATGAGTAGCCAATGAAAACATGAGTTCAATGACATATCAAAGCCCCACCTTATTTTAAAGCTATCCTGCACAATAGCTTTATTGCACTGGTCACTGTCACCGCAGTCACTTTTAAAACTTAAAATACTTGAATTAAACAGAAAAAAAAATTAACACAGACAAGGTACTTTTTTATACTTTTATCTGCAGTTTTCATGACTGGGCAAACTGGACGTGCCCAAAAGCTGGCCAAACACTGCAGTCGCTGACCTAATCGAAACACGATTTATATCAGTTGTTCCCAAGGATCAGAACTTTCAAAATAATAGTTTTGACCAGTCACAGAGAACTCCAAAATGTGCATGATGTCGAGAAACCACATTAGCATTTCTGCGAGCGTGAGTTTGTTTATAATTCGAGTATGTTTATCTATGTGTAAAACTTTTAGAAATCGTTTTATTTTTGATTAGCATTTTGTCACTGTCAGGATGTAAACCAGACCAGTCTGCATGTTGTTTGAATGTTTTAGGTTTTTTTTTTTCAAGAAGGTCCTATTTTTGTGGTGTTTTTCAAATAGCGGGTGCAGGCTAAGATTTATTTTGTATCCATAAATTAATAATATAATGCTTTTGTTAAGTGCCTTGAAGCAACTGTATTGTAAACGGTGCTATATAAAAATGAATTGAATACAAATTCCACGCTGATCAACTTTTTTAACTTGCCTGCTACTCACTGAGCTACTGTCGCTGTCAAAAAATAAATGGGTTTTGCTTGAAATATTACTCAATTCTAAGCTATTCCTAAAACAACAGGCATGGAGACAAAATTTTTCGATAAGTGGATGAATCACTTCAGTCAGAAAAAAATATGTATATACAATTAGCTTAATAAAATGATAGACACTGGTGAGCCATAACATTAAAATGACCTGCCTAATATTGTGTAGGCCCTGCATGTGCAGTCAAAACAGCTCTGACCCATCAAGGCATGGATTCCACAAGACCTCTGAAGGTGTCCTGAAATATCTGGCACCAAGATGGAAAGAGATCCTTTAAGTGTTTATGGCTTCAAAGCTCAGACTTGTGTGTCCAGAACATCCCACAACTGCTCCACTGGATTGAATTACTAGGAAATTACTAGGCCAAGTCAACATCTTGAACTTTTTTTCATGTTCCTCAAACCATTCCTGAACAGGTTTTGCAGTGCGGCAGGTCACATTATCCTGCTGAAAAAGGCCGCTGCCACTGGGGGCTACCGTGGCCATGAAGCAGGTCAACAATATTAGCACCGTCTGCCATTATGCACAGCTTCCTAGCTGGCTAGCTTCCCTTCACCTGCAAATCCGCATGGGACTGAACTCAAATCTCTGTAGTAACCGGTGTACACGATGGGCCTTTAGACAGCTCATCCAATCAACATGCAGCAGCCCAGCGTCCTGGCCCACCCACTGCTCCATTCACTCCCAGAGATGCTGAGCTTTCCTGGAAGTGATGATTTTGGTGCATTTATCCAATAACCGTCAAGCTTTTCTGCAGTGAAAAAAGCTCTTCTGTGCTGGACCATAGAGGTCCGGTGAAGCTGTGCTTCAGGAGGTTTCAATGCACTGTGCTGCATGGAAATGTATGAGAGGAAAATCGTGTCAAACAATCTACAATAAATAGCCCATTCTGAATGAGCTCATCATGAAGTTGAATACATTCTAGCACATTTTTATTAAAATCAGTATAAATACAACATGCATATACAGTATGAGCATTTATTTTCTGACATATTACAGGAAGCAGAGCTTCTCTTGTAATCTAAGAGCAGTCGCCACTGCCATGAAGTGGTATACTTGGTTCATATGAACATTTACAGTAGGTAGATGTTATGTGTTAAGGTAACATCTACATGAATGCTGGGACCCAAGGTTTCCCAGCAGAACATTGCTCAGAGCATCATATACTACCTCCACTAACTTTCCTTCTCCCCATAGTATATCCTGATGCCTTCCCCAGGTAAATGATGCACATGCACCAAGCTGTCTACATCATCAGACTCATCAGACCAGACCACCTTCTTCTGTTACTCCATGGTCCAGTTCTGGAGCTCACATGCCCATCATAGGTGATTTCAGTGGTGGACAGGAGTCATCCTGGGGCCCCCTGCATGGTCAGTGCCTATGCAGCCCTATATGCAGCCCTATATGCAGCAATGCACTGAGTTTTGACACCTTTCCATCACAGCCAGCATTGAAGTTTTCATTAATTTGTATGGCAGTACCTCTCCTGTGGGATCGGACCAGAGAGGCTAGCCTTGGCTTCCCATGCATATCAATGAGCCTTGGATTCCCAGAACTCCGTTACTGGGTCACTGGTTGGCCTTCCTTGGATCACTTTTGGTAGATACTGACGCTGAATACCGGAAACACCCCATAACTCTCGCCGTTTACAATTTGGCCCATTTCAAAATTACTAAGATCCCTACGCTTGCCTATGTTTCCTGCTTCCAACACGACAACTTGCCTAATATATGCTGTAATGGCACTCTTGGCAGATGCCATTGTAATGAGATAATCAATTTTATTCACTTCACCTGTCAGTGGTTTTTAATGTTATGGCTTATTGGTTAATATCAGAATGCAGATATTTCCTTTAAACAGAAATGTGACAGCAAAAAATACATAATTTATTTCTTTTTAATTAACAATCAAATATTGTGAATGTATAAATACAATAAAACTGAACATGAAACTCATGATAATATATGGCCTCTCTAAATCTGGATGGGTAGAGAAGCAAGCACCTGCTTCATATAAATCATATAAAGCACATTGCAATACAACCTGAAATTATTGCTACTTTTAATTATCTTATAACTTGTCCAGATCACAGTCAGATAAAAGCAGTGTATTGCCAATAAGGGGATATTTTTTACTTGTTTAAGTATTTGCTTGTGTACAATACTGATAACTGATTATTGTGATCACTGAACATTAGAGCTATTAAGCATAAGATCGAAACAAAATGCAGAGGACTATATTTAACTGAATTCGCATTAAGGAAACCCTTGATTGAACCATTTAATACTCATTTGCCAACATCAGCAAAAATGTTCTTAACCCAAGCATCTTAGACTCAGATTATGTACTTCACCCATTTGAAAATATCTTAACTATAAACATTATACATTTATGTATTCATAACTTTCATAACCAGAGAATTGATTTTGTGCAAATCTGGAATTATAACAAAGATTTTTATTTTAAAATTCTACCTTGCAAACACATTTAAAATTTGCATAATGACTATTTTCTCACTTTTCCTGTGATTTGATTAGTAGAATGCTGTACTTACAATGTTCATAAGGGTCAGCAGGTAGTTCTGGACATGTTCCTTTCCATGAAATCGCACAACAGAATCATCCACTGCCAGCAGCACCTCAATGTTGTAATCATTGTCTCCTGCATGCCTGCGTTTCCTGCGAGTCTTGTTTACATACTGGACAACGTCGTCAATTGTTCCGGGGGTGTCCACTGAGCCTGATTGGAAGTAGACAAAGTTAATAAACTCTATTATTATTACTGACCAATATTATTGCTATTGTGGATACCAATTTTACCAACATTGACACATGTCAAAAGTGACATTTTTGGGCAATTATACTAAAGTCAGGCAACACTCTGTCTTCCTGCTTATAATTATATGAAAGTTTCCAAATATTCCTTAAAAATTATGAAAAAAAGTGTGCAAAGTTTAATAATTTTTTTTAGGCTCTCTTCTGCTAGTGTTCGAAGAAGGACAACGGGCAAAATATAGGGAAACTTGCCAGTGCAGATTAGTGGGACGTCATTACTGTCAGGATCAGTGCCCACCTGGGCCTGTCCCATGTGTCTTTTCCCCGTGTGGCCAGTAGTTCTTGCTGGCCATCCCGTTTGGTGCCACCCCAGTGTATTCCCTTGCCCCTCGGGCTACTGCATGGCTCAATGGTTTAGAGACATCCCTCCATCATGAGTTTCAGCCTGGCCTCATCTCCGTTTAATAATTTGGTTTTATATTATCCCCTATTGTATGGTATTGTTGATTTATGTCTTTGCATTGTGTCCCTGTTAATGGTTACTGTACCCCTGCCTTGTTTAGTTACGCTCTGTTTTAGCTGTGTTCCTGTAGTCTCTCATTGTGTAGATAGCCCTCAGTGTTTGGTCATGTTTCTTAGTCCCTAGTGCAGGGGTGGGCAATCTTATCCGCAATGGGCCGGTGTGTATGCAGGTTTTTGGGGTAACCTTTAGGTCAGCTGTTCAAACCCAAGTGTGAGGACTCTTCAGTCAATCAGTCCTCTAATTAGTGACCTACTTAGGGAGTTGCAGCGAAAACCTGCATACACAGCGGCCCTTTGCGGATAAGATTGGCCACCCCTGCTCTAGTGCCTGTTAATTGTAGTATACCCCACCTGTTCCTTGTTGCCCAAAGTCCTTTGTGATTGGTTGATTAGTTATGGTTCTCACTTGCCCTTTTTCTTGTCATGTTAGTAATTTATTTAGGTGCCTGTTTTTGTTCTGTTCCTCAGTGGTTCATTGTAGTTGTTGCTGTGTGTTTAGTTCCTCTATCCTTAGTATTCTGCTCATCGTTCAGTGCCCACATTTCTTACTGTTTGGGTCTTCTTCATTGTAATTTTAGTTAGTTTAGTTTGTGGTTAGTTATACTTTAGTTTTTGTTCCTGCCTACTTCTTTTAATCCCTCATGATCCCTTTGTTTTCTCTTTGTGTTCTATATTGTTAATAAAACCGTTTGTTGAAAGCCGCTATGTGGATTATCCCTCCTTTGTCGTACTGCACTGTAGCAATTACATTATCCTGTATAAAATGGAACATCAATTCATGCAATGGATTTAATAATTAACTTTAAAAATGTCACCAGCTGGTGCTTGGAGCTTTATAAGTAGTGAAAGAACCAAAGATATCCTTTGTCCTCCACTATACAAAAAATGGCTGTTTGTCCAATGCAGTCATCTCCATTATTTTAGCAGTTGTGTTTTTAGCACTGGTGCTGCTAACTTTATATTGATAAAGTTCAAATATTGGTCGGCAATGAAGATTGCTAGATCAGACTAATATCTTGATTTTTAACAAATATCAGCATATTAACAGCTATACTGTGCATCTCTGTGCTAAATCAGAACAGACTGTGGGGCAAACCAGAGAACCTGTACATTATGCCTATAGATCTTCAATGTGTGCATCAGGGTGGGGTGAAAAAAAATCAAAATTTCCAATAGCAATTTCCAATAGGGTGGAAAAGTTGTCACTGGACCTCGTTATTAAATGTGCAAAATATCTTTGAAATAGGTTAATATTTTCAGGTTCCGCATTATTGGAAATTACTATTGGAAATTAAACCCTACCCTAGTGTGCACGTTTGTCCAGTGATGGACTGGCATCCCATGCAGTTTGTACCTGGACAGATGGATGTCACTTCTTTTGGTAATTAAGTTTTGTCTTCTGCTTCTGTTATTTACACCCCATCAATGAAAGCCGATTCCACAAATACTCCCTGTAACTACTGTTACATCAGCCACTAACCAAAGTCTTCCCATAGCATTCAGTGCAGCAGATGTAATTTTTGGATCAAATTATTTGTGTGGTGTATCATTTATCGTTTGACCAGTAATGCAGAAAAAAAAATCTGAATTGTCCTCAACTGTAAGGTTGTTTTAAAGATTCCTGCTAAATACAATCAGAATGCAGAATTGCTTATCAGGTGATATTTTTTATTTCTTGCATTTTTTGTGTAGTTATTCATTGAGAACAAGAATTAAAATTTCAAAAATTAAATTATAACCCAATTAATTTTGAAAGATCAAGAGATTATTAATGGTGAAAGTATCACCGTTATCTTCCACCCCAATGATGGTAGGTTCAAATCCCACCCCTCATTTCTCAATTTATGGGTGTGTGTCTGTGAAAAATATATTTTTTTCTTGCAAACTGCAGTCTGGTTCTTCTCTGTTTCTCATTAATGAATGGCTTCCTCCTTGCTTTATGGGATTTCAGTCCTGCTTCTAGGAGCCTGATATGAACTGTCCATCAGTGCACTTCACACCTGCACTTAATGTTTCCCATTCCTGCTGAAGGTCACTTGATGTCATCCTCTGATTCATGAGAAACCAGCAGATAAGTTGATGTTCACCTCTGACATTAGAAAGTCGCTTCTGCCCTCCACATGGCTGGTTTCTGGTTTCCCCCAGTGTCTCCTGCTTCACATTATTCTTGTATACTGCTGTCTTAGAAATTTTGTGCCAGCAGAACTAAGATTAAACCAGGATTTAAAAATTCAGATTTTTTAAAAAGACATAATACAGAGTGGTCTCTTAATTTTTTCCAGAGCTCCTGTGATGGAATAGACACTAGGATCCCTTGTACTAGATAACTAGATAGAAGTTAATGTTAGATAGTTAAGAAATACAGATCATCTTCTTTATGTTTTGCATCTGGAGAAATTTCTCTTCATCACATGTGAGAATATGTCCTACACTTCATGAATCAGTAAACTTTTGCACTTATTTCTTTCAATGTTACTTTTCTATGAAATGTAAGACAGCCATTTCTAATTTCTTCAGCACTGAATACTTTGCATTCTTGCCAGCTCAACAAATTCCTTCTAGTAGTGCAGCCCACACGCTCCCTAACATTGCTGTGTGACACACATAAATTACAGTTTTCCACTACGAAGTTCAAATACTCTTTTTCAGAAATGTCCTGCAGAAAGTGTGTCTCAGAACTCTAAGGTCTAAGTAAGAACTCTAAGTAAGTCTGAAATACAACAATAATATTGCTTGCCAATATTTTTTCTCGAAAACTTTTTTTTATAAGAGGTTGGGATTGCCAACAATAAAAAAAAAAAACAAAAAGAACAATGACTTTTGTGTGTTTTCAGTTTTGGTCAGACTTTGCAATGCTAATTTTAAGGTATATGCTAAGCTAGGAATTGTTAAAATTGTGTTCATTAGGCTCCCGTTTCCTTACCGCAACGTCAAATTTCTTTTTTCTGTGCTCCAATTCTGGGTAGTACGACTTCTGGCCTCTGCTCCCGCCACACAGTAACATAGGGTGCATACTCCCAGCATCCTCCTTCTTTATAATTGCGTATAACCTTAAATGATGTTGAACAACGACTTCAATTTACGAACAGCTGCTCGGAACGTATCTCATTCGCAAGTAGAGGAGTGTCTGTATTTGCCCACTAGCGATTGCACAGAATAATGTGACATAATTTTTTATTCTGTGGAAAAAGAAAAGTCAATCTGCTGACCCGATACATCCATCCATCCATCCATCCATCCATTTTCTGTAACCGCTGTCCTACTCAGGATCATGGGGGGGGGTTTGAAGCCTATCCCGGAGGCTATGGGAGCAAGGCAATGAACAACCCAGGATGGGGCACCAACCCATCGCAGGGCACACTAACACTATTCAGTCACACATGCACACGCATGAGCAATGGTAACTCCAGTTAACCTCAGCATGTTTTTGGGTTCAACCATGATCAAAATGGGCCATAGCCTTTTATTTATATTTTACTTATATGACCAGCAACATGTTCATGATTATTATTAAATCTAGCCATTCATTTTTCATAGAATAAAAAACTTTACCCCACTAATAAACAATGGCAAGTTTCACTGCCGGCAATGTCATTATTATAAGCATATATAACCAATATGAAGTATATTGGTTAGCGATTGAATTTTCTGATGCTGAAATCTGAAGACGCAATCAAAAAATACATACATTTATGCACTGGGATATGAAAATAATTCCATCTGCTTAATTTTTTCTCCACTACATCTCTTTTTCTGCACTTCTGCAGAACTGCCAAGTTAATTCCCTAGCAGTTCATGTTTGAAAGAAAAGTACCTAGTCTGGAGTAGGCACTAAAAAAGGGTTCTGGAACTGCGGTGTGAACACGACAAAAGTCCCTGGTTCCAGAAAAAGGATCTGGGTCCAGAAAACATTCCAGAGGTGTAAAAGTGCCAAATGTGTCTGTCAAAGTATGCAGATAAAAAAAACCTGAGACACTTCATCTCACAACGTAGCAATAAATATGTAAAATTAAAAATTTTAAACATAATTATAATGCACAAAACCTTAAGTTCTCTACTAATGAGTATGGTCTGTAGCAACAAACAGCCCTATTTAATTGAATTATAATTTTTAGCCTGCATGTCTCATGTGTTCTGAGACCGCCGAGATTATTAAAAGCAGCAATGTGGAGCACCACTACGCGACAAAGCACAAATCTACTGAGCAAACATGCCCACTCAAGACCAAACTGTGGGCACAGAAAATAAACTAAGAACCCAATATGATCAATCCACTGGAATATTAACACATCCATTTAATGCCCAGCAATGTGTTAACAAATGTTCCTCTAGAGTTGATTGGATTTTGGGTCAATATAAGAAACCATTCACTGATGGAAGGGCTGTCAAGGATTGTCTGCATGCAGTAGCTGAAGCCTGACTTGAGGGAAAACAAATAGAAAAACAAAATAAAATAAAGCGAATACCAACGTCAGCATCAGCAGCTACAAAGAAAACTGAAATATTAATGTTGCATAATTCATAAAATGGTTCTGTGCTACACCCTGTCAGACAAGTAAGCTGAGGTGATGAACACAATCATGAGGATGATCAACTTTCTCAGCATGGAATGCTCAGGGAACTCCTCAGAGAAACTGACGCAAATTCTGATCTTGTACACAATAATGCAAGACGTCTCAGCAAAGGCAGGGTGTTGGTCCCTCCAAACGGAAATCACAGCACTTTTGGCACAGCTGAAGAGCCAGAAGGCACCATTTCTCTAATTAGAAGAGATGAAGACGATGGATATTGTAGTTTTCTTTTGGTTGATATCACTTCACAGTTGAATGAACATAACTGCAAGTTACAAGGCAAGGACAATTCAGTGTGTCACCTAATAACAGCTGTCCCCTCTTTCCAGGGGAAACCTGATGCGTTCAGGAAGACCGGCAGGGATACTGTGCATACTTCCCAACAGTGTAAGAACAGAGATGCATCTTCTTTTGTTGTCTTTGTTGACAAGCTGATTGTAAACTTTAGCCAAAGATTTGACAGCTTCAGCCTTGGCAACCAACCCATATTGTTCATTCAGAACCCATTGTTCATCACAGATGTCAGAGGGTTCACAGCACTTCAAGTGGGCAAATGCTAGGCCTCCCCAGATGCCACTGGTCGATCTCCAAGCAGATGTGGCTCTGAAGGAGTATTTTAGAAAAACTGACCCTGCCACTGGTTCCAAATAAGTTTTGGAGATACAGCGTTCCCAGTCTGAGGAAAACAGCCCAGTACGTTTGACCACATTAGGCTTCACACACACAGTTGTAAGGCAGCTTTCTACTCAACAAACATTGCAGGAGTGGGATATAAGAGGGAAAGAAAGTGGAAAGGAGATGTTAAGGCTGTTCATTTGTTGTAAGTGTGTTTAGGTGTGTTAAGATGTTTATGTTTATAATGAAATTTGTTGAAACTGTTAAGATGTACCTTTACTTGAGACTTTCTTTGACTGCACCTCTTTGAATTTTAAATGAATACTCCTGACCAATACAGTGATCAACTTGATAATAATTCAAGGATATAAATAACCAATCAGTTAATCTGTGCTTTACACAGCCGGCCAAAATTCTTCAATAAAACCAATTTTTGTTCCTGCAATGAAATTCACTGTGTGTAAAAGTGTGATATTATTAATTACTGCATAAAACATCTGCTCAAAAATTCAATAGTTTCTTGTGAAAAAAGATGTCTCGTGTAAACATAGTATTTTTATCTTTTCCCAAGTCATAAATTTGAATTCAAAACAGTACAAATTTTAAATTATCACAAGCACAATCCTCTAACTAATTGTCAATTTCAAAATACTATAATGTCTGCTTTAATCCTTTTGGAATTAAAGTGTTGAAGAAGAACATTATACTCTGTAGAGAATTACTAGGCAAATACTATTCCTGGAGACAAGTTTTAGAAAACGTTGGGCAGACTTAGTCAATATCTTTAGAGAGAAAATGTTACATTAGTCTGTCACAAACAAAAATAAAAGAAAAACTCTTGATTATCAGTGTGCACAATTATTAGGCAATTAGAAACTAAGTGGATTTTTTTCTCTTCATCAGCAGAAAAAAAACTATTTTAAAAACATTTTATTTATTCAGTCTATATCAGCAATAACAAACTATTGGCTATTCATTACAGTCCAAACTTATTGTCCTGTATAGTCACCTTTCTTCTCAATGACCAACATGAGCTTGTTGTCCATTGAACCAGTTATGTTTTTGATTTGATCACATCCTATATATACCAGAGGCAGCTAGGACCACATCCCAGATGCTGCTCTGAGAAGTGTACTGCTTACTTCCTTGGTAGATCTCACACTTTAATAAGGGTTAATAGAGGTTAAGTCAGGCAATGAAGGGGGTCAGGAATTGAATAATTTTTCAAGTCTTTCTTAGCCAGTGTATGAAATACTTTGATGCATAGGAAGGGACACTATCCTTCATGCATATCATAACCTTTTTGAAAGTTGCTAATTTCTTCTTGTGTCGATGTTTGAAGAAGGTATCTTTTATAAATTGACAGTAAAGCTTGTAGTTAATTTTTACACCATCTGCAAGTCACAAAAAACCAATATGTTCATCCATAATAACTACAATCCACATCATCACTCCTCCACCACTTTGTTGATGGTAGAAGAAGGTGTCCATCCATAGGCCCATTCATCTACTCCAAGTCACTCTCATCTCATCTGTCCACAAAACCTTTGTAAAAACAGCCTTGAGACACATCTGTGCCCATTCTTGATATTTTAGCTGGTGTGCCTTATTGAGTGGAGGTTGTGTTTCAGCCTATGTAACCTTAGCAATGTCACCAAAGACTTTGTAGAAGTCTCCCCTTTAATTTGACATATATCATTGCCAGCTAATATGTATCATATTCTCTCCACATGTTTCTTCCATATTCTTTGGTGGCTGGCCACAAAACACTCAATTGCATATTCTATAAGTTGAGCAATTTGATTTGCACCCCTTTGACTGGCATTTCCTTATTTTGTTTTTTCCTGCTGTCTACAAGGTCCTTTCTGGTCCTTTTTAACAGTAATAATAATTTGACTAATAGTTTTGCAGAGGAAAGTCTCTACAGTTTCCTGTTTTTCCCCAAACAGAAAGTACTCAGAACAAAA
The DNA here is from genome assembly GCA_019775895.2 of Stomatorhinus ivindoensis. Lineage (NCBI taxonomy): Eukaryota > Metazoa > Chordata > Actinopteri > Osteoglossiformes > Mormyridae > Stomatorhinus > Stomatorhinus ivindoensis. The sequence continues at coordinate 22,259,396 of JABFEB020000040.1, forward strand.
ACTCTATTGTTAAACAGTCCATTCTTAATTGCGGACTAATACGGAATGAAACTACGGGTCTGAAGAGAAAATAGCAAAATGCACATGTACCTAATAATTCTGCACATGGGGTATGATTGGTGAGGCCATGGGAGGTATTTGATTTCATTCAGGTGTTCATGAAACCACTCATTTTGTGACATAATTTGTGGCATAGAGTGCACATGGTGTTCTAAATTGGACTCATACTTCTAGGCTGTTATATGACACAGCAACCATCAGACAATAACTCCCATAAGATGGTCATTATACCACTATGGATTCCCTAACCCTTTTAACAGCCGAAAGCAGAAATTACAAGCTGAAGGCATTTTTTTTTACTTTTTCTAAACTTATACCTGTCCATTGTACTCCATTTTATTGTTCTTGGGTCCAGGTTTTGTGTTTCTAATACCAAAGTTTTGCCGTTGCGTACAAGTGGTTTCTAAATAACAGCTCCACCCAAACTTCTGCTGTGTTAAGGTCACAACATACAGATTTTGTTTTAGACTGGGACAAAAAGCTGATTCAATAACTGTTGAGACTGTACTTGTGATAGCTATAGTAAGCTTTGACTTGCAAGTGACTACTCTTTGCAGTTTTTGCAGGTGTGATATATTCTACCATGATTGTTAGGACTGTTTCCTTTGACACATTAAATGATGGTGTGGGTTTTTGATCAATGCACCTGGAATTCAATTAACTAACTTTTTGACCACTTTAGAACTGTTACATGCTGCTGCGAAAGCTCACAGGTCAAAGTGAGTAAGGAGCAAATGTCGGTAATATACTGTAGCATATCATGTTTGGAAGAATAAGTCAAATAGTACAAATGAGAACCAATTAACAAATGGAAAAAGATTACTGCATTATACCCAGAGCCAGCCTTGCCCCCTAATCAAATTTTATGTATAATGTTACATATTCAAGGGGCCCTGACGAGTGTTGGGCTCCCTGAGTCTGCCAGGATATCCATGCCCCTCAGACGGCCCTGATGATAAAGTCTGTCTTGTACTCATTTAGTGATCTGAAGTCTGTAAAACCTCCATGGTGTGTTATGCTATATCATGTGTTACATCAGATAGTTTCTCTTTGAGATACTCGTGTTACTAATAAACCCATTTTGAATGCTAGTAAAAGAAGAAAACATACCAACGACCTGATAGTCTATTGACGTGCCTGAAGAAGAATGCAGAACATCTGATCTTCTGTAAACCACATGGACTCTCCCCTCCTTTTCCTGCTCTTGAGTTCCCCTCTCCAGGGGCTCAATGAAGTATTCATCTGAGTCAGTGCGAATTATTCCAGCCTGTCAACACAAAAACGTAAAAATTTAGACAGCCAATCCCAAAACAAAATTTTGAGCATCTGCTGATACCAGTCTGATGTTTTTCCCCTTAATCAATTACTTAGCATTAAATTAAATATTTGTATCAAAACATTTCAATTAACATAGCAACCTATATGCATGTAGTGTTATAGCAGCACTGTTAATGCTAAGAACAGAAAATGATAAGATCAGAAAATATAACTTGTGTTACTCAAGAAAAACTATGCCGCTACACTACGGGAAGAAATTCACAGCCAACATGGCTTACACAAGTCTGCTTCTTTGTTTATTCAGTAATAACTTCCACAAAAATGATCAGAAATATTTATCAAACTGCAAATTGTGCAATCTGTTGCCAAATTAATTTAATCAAATTAAATATAATAAAGAAATCAATCACAAAAATATCACTGTATACCCCAACTACCAATTCCTTTTCACATAAGTCACACATAAGTACACATAAGTCTTGAGTACAAAATACATAATGAAGCACAGATAAAATTTTTAGGCAATAATTAACCACACTTTAGAAAGAAGTTTGTTTCATTGTGTTCAGACTTAAGAAAAATCAGCACTAGCCTTACATGCATTGCAGTCTACAGTTCCTGTTTTTTTGTTCTTTCTTCAGCACAAAGTACAGCTTTCACATTGGCAGGGGTTAGGGTCAGAAGATCCCCACGAGATGGAATATGAATGTTTGAATGTAAATTCAGGGAAGATAAGCACCACTAGCCTCAACCCATGACAGTATGCTAGGTTGAACAATGACAAAAAAAATTACATACTACCAATTTCTCAAACTGTACTGTACTGTATACTTTGCATGTCAAATTATTTTCTCAATGCATAGCAAGACCTTTTTTTATGATATACAAACCATTTAAATTACATCAAACAAACATTCTTTATTTGCCATTTGCGCAAGTTCAGGTACGTTGGAATGTTTCTCTTTGCTGACCCCATCTTGCTCTCCATAGTTTGAGGGTTACAGCATAGGGTCAGCCAATGTGCAGCACCCCAGGAACTGGAGGTTAAAGGCCTTGCTCAAGGTCCCACAGACATTCAGGGCTGTTTGTATTTGACTTGTATGGTCAATCATGGTCAATCTTGTATGGGGGCAGCATGTGGCTCAGTGGGCTAAGCTGGTGTGCTTGTAATCACAAGGTTGCCGGTTCAAACCCAGCCTCAG
>JABFEB020000040.1:22286477-22303459 GCA_019775895.2 Stomatorhinus ivindoensis
GTCATTTTACCAGGAGCGGGATGGGACGGGATTATTTTTTAAACTTTGGTCTGGGAGTGGGACGGGACAGGATTTCTATCTATGGGAGTGGGACGGGACAGGAGTGAAAATCCACTCCCGTGTCATCCTCTAGTTTACAGTCCTGTTCGTTTACTCACTTTACCTTACTGTCAATGCAATAGAGAACCACAGCCAATGCCGTGTTCTATGAATTAGTAGGGTAACATTAGTATTGTGTACTATAAATGTGCTAGTGTGATAAATATCCGCTAGGTGATACTGTACTCTATTTTTACATCAGACATTTGTTTTTTTTAAAGGTAAGGTATTAAGCTATCTATTAACCCTTGGGAGTCCTTTCGGGGTAGTCTGACATGCCTTAACATTTTTAAATATTTCACCTATCTAAAAAACATTTATCCCAAAATGTTACATTTGCTTTTATTCAGTACAAACTCAGCACCGATAATCTGAGACCACTGAGAATGTTATTCTATTTTTTTGTTAAAATCAACTTTAAACACATGCTTTTTAAAAACCTATTTTCAGACACGCTGAGAAATTGTAACAAATCACATCATAGACATTACTAGCTAAGACTTTTGAGCTCTGAAGCTTATAGACACAGAGGTTGGCTACACATAGGTGAAAGAGACATTCTGAAATTTTATGTGGTTTGATTACTAAAGTGTAAGAACTTGAGAGTGACACTTTTTCTCAAAGTCAGTGGCCTGCACAATGAATATTGATGAGATAGGTGTCCCCACTCCTGTAGTAGTTTGCATACGGTCAATGGCCTATCAGTCTGGAATGTCACTGCACCCCACACCCATCATTTTGGAAAGGTAGTTTGAAATGAATGAAAAGTAGCAACAATAAAATCCTTGGAATGAAAAATTAAACATTGTGGCCATATAAAGATAATGCAGTGCCTATTCAGAGTTAACGGAAATAAAATAATTCGCTATTATTAACGCTCTGGGGATGAGGGCATCGTTGACCGTGTATCTCTCATGTATTTCAGTTTATATCTAGCTGAAATCATTATCTAGAATCAAGAAAAACACTGACTAAATCCATAATCTGCCTTCTTTTCAAAACTTCCATTGTCGTAGGTATTAACGTTTTTTAAATTAGGCTAAATCAGCAAAAATGCAAACCAGGTCACCTTTCTTTGTTTTACCTGCATCGGGGGCATATAGTAACACTCACAGCTGAAAAGCGCTACTCATGTTCTAAATAGGCTGGGTTAGCTCACTGAGCCATAAACACAGGTATGAGATTTGCTGCTGAAAGTGACAACACTGGCGCAAAGCTTCAGTAGCAGAGACGTATCCGTGTGCTATATCGTAGGCAATCTGCGTGAACATTACCCAGACGTGCTCTTGTTTATTTCAATCACAATGGGTGTATTCATATATTTCTTTATCCAATACCAACTATCGGATTATCCTGTTATTATCATGCGAATAACGCGATTTGCAAGTAGGTGGGCGATCAGAGCTGCTTCGAGACGCAGACGCTTAAGTCAGTCACTCTTGTTCTTCATATCACAAAGCTGTACAAATATATTTAGTTTCTACCTATATACATTTGAAAAGCAGACCGTCCAAGGTTTCTGAGCATATTTTTTTTTTAATTTGTATATGACAAAAACTCAGTCAAAACAGTTATTTAAACGGTTTGGTGAAATTTGTGTCAGATCCCGCCAGCCGACTCCAGAGGGTACAATTATTTTTTTTTGTATATGTTGCATATTTAGGGTTTAAACTATAGAAATAAGCACATATTATATATTTTTAGTGACTACCGAATATCTGCAAATCCTCTTAATTCGCGGCGGGTTCTGGAACATAACCTCTCAAATGTCTGAGGGCTTTCTACCTATTTTTGATTCAGTGAGGTGAAAATGAGTAAAAGTTGCAACAACTTTTGTGTAAGACTTTTTATGCTCCTGTTAAATTTTCACATTGTTCAGTTTAAACTTCCCTGTTATAACATTTCATCCAGAGTGTGCACGATGACTATTTTTTGTAGTTTCATCATCCTCATTTGAGAAAGCAGACCTCTCCCCCCCCCCTTCTAGCAGACAGCAAAATCCAGGAACACTTCAGTTTCAGCCAGTGAAGCTCCACAGAATACTATTTCACACCAAATACCAAATGCATTGGTCTATGGTGGTATAATTTTCTGCCACGTTTGTTATTTATCATGAGGTGCTGTACACACTGGCTTATATTCATTCAGCAGTATGTTCTGCTAAAAGCACGCGAGAAAGAATATCATTGTATTTATGTACACATAAAAACCTTGGATATTTGCATATTCTGAATGACTTGTGGGTTTCCACTAACTGTCGGACATGCAACAATGAAGTTGCATAAGCACCTTTTTAATTAGACTGATTTTATATACTTTATACATAGATACACGAACAACTCTTGAAATTGAAACCCTTACCCATCTCTGTAGTTGATGACTGTGTCAATGATGGCACCCATTTGTTTGGTGAGTTTCGGTGGGTTAGGAGACAACCTTTCTGCAGGCGGACGGCCCCTCCTCTTTTTTGCCTTCTCTGCATCATCCTTCCCAGTATCCTTATCAGCATGTCTCTTGCGTTTGCGTTTCTTCAGCCGTATTTCCTCTTCAATTTCTTCCAAATTACCATCCTCAATCGCCTGCAATAAAATATTTTGGTGGTTTTGGGACTATATAAAGAACTACCTGGTAATTACTGACAAATGAAAACAGTTACAACATTTCAGTAATATAAACGTATGCTAAATATCTTACAAACTCTCAAACTATTATGATTTTGTTCAGATAGTTAGTGATATCTGGGAGCATTTAAAGATTAAACTTGAATGCACTGGTTCTTTGGAAGGTACATCTCTTTTTGACCAATTTATTAGGCTTTTTCGGAAGGGAAAAAACAGATTCATACAAAGAATGAAGGTTATCAATGAACCCATCATCCAGAATTTAATCTGCAGAATTATGTGGATGTCAGAGGTTCTAAACTTATTCAGCTCTCTAATTTTTGAATGTATGTATAGAACATTGGAAAGCTGATAATTCAATCAGACATGCATTCTTAGATATTAAGTTGAATGAATCCTGGATCAATGCAGATATTAAAAGTTTGTGTTTTAGGTGACAAGGACTCTATCATTGACTCCAACGTTACAATTTATCTTTATTTTACAGTAATCAATCAATCGATCCATCCATCCCTTCTCCACTTCTCATAAATCTCAATCACAAGGCAGAATGCCAGTACGATTCTCTTGACAAACATTTTTTAATTATCCACTGTTCAATACTGAACCTGTCCCAAGAAATAAGCATTCAAGAAATTTCAACTATTTAAAAGACATCTTCCTAAACCTACCCGCAGCCACTGTTTCTCTGTCAGGGCATCACTATAGTCAACATCCCGGCGGTGACGGGAACCTCTGCCAAAGATTTTCTCCTCCTCCTCCTCACATGTTAGTCGTTCCACCTCTGCATCATCCTTGATGATCCAGGATGGCAGTTCATCCTCTTCCATCAGCCGTGGCTTGCGCTTGGGGTTTCGGGCATCCTCGCGACGTCTGTCCATGTCCATACGCTAGTCACCCAAAAGTTACATTTTAAAAAGCAATGCATATACTGAAAGTGGATGAATGCAGAATAAAGTTTACACACCACATACATGCTTTAGTCATATCAAATGCATAATACCGTTATTTTGCAAAGATGCACATTTCACAAGTTTACTCTGCACTTTGATGGTTTTTGTGTGCTACTGGTCAGTGCTATTGAGTAGCTGTCAGAGGTTAATCAGACAGTTAGCATCAGATAATTTCCAGAAAGGTAGATTGTTTGCCTTTTGTGTTGTATAATCCATCAAGAGGTTTTAGAGCAGGATTACCAGACTCAAATTTCATAAGTTGCATCCCAAAACATACAGACCAAGAAAGGTGAAATCACTGTCAGACAAGGGATTAAAATCAGCAACCTTTCAAACCACAGAAGTAACCTACAGAACCACACACCACTCCAGTGTTTAAAACACCAACTATAATAAATAAATATTTAAACCATAAATGGATCCCTAAATGTGCAACTTTTCTTTAGCACCGATTCTTCTTATCAGCCATGATTGATTCTGTTTATTCGACAGAATATTTCACCTGCCTTTGGTTTTATCAGATGACACAAGTGCAAATATATAAGTCTGATGGTATGTTATAAATTTTTTCTTAATTCTTCTTTTTTTTTTTTTACCAAGTTAGGCAACTGGTTAGAATTGATCAATTAAGTTTTTAGTTCAAGATCTAGTCACTAAGAGATACAAACAGTACTAAGATGTTAGGCAGGCTGAAATTGCTTTGTTTCACATCGGTCTGCTTTTGTAGTAAGATGTCGGAGGCCTTGTAACATACAAGCATTGTGTGACAGGTGTTTGCTGGTTTGCTGGTCATTATAGTAGAAGTGTTAAGTGGTGGTGTATCAATTCCTGCGATAACTGAAATGCTGATTATGAATACAAGTGGAACCTGTGATGATAAATTATTTTCATACCACCCACCACTAGAAAGCATCATGTAAGATAAGGTAGGAGTACATCCTGCAAGGAATACCAGCCCATCTTAAGACACATACATACACACACAAAAGGCAATTTGCAGTTGCCAATCAGACTTTCTGTATGATGGTAATTATTTACAGCATGGTAATTCTACAAGTAGATTTTTTTTCCTGCAAGGCTTTTATACCAAACTAAATGGTAACATACCTGAGAATCCAATTTCATTAGTAAAAATACATTGTAATTTATTAACAATGTGGCTTAGGTCGAAAGGTGAAATCACTGTCAGACAAGGGATTAAAATCAGCAAACTATAGATGTAACCCACAGAACCACACACCACCCCAGTGTTTATTATATCAGTTAGGGAAAAAACCAAACATTAAAAAAAAATAAAAAAAAAAAAAAAAAAAAAAAAAAAAAAAAAAAAACACAAAATGACATGGCTTCCATTCTTACCATGAAAAGATCAAATTCTTCCTCATGACGTGCAATCATTTGATTCAGTGTTTCATCATCAGGAACTTCATCTTCTTCCTAAAAATAACAACAGGAATAAACACACAAATGAAAGTTGGCCATTACTAATTTTTTGCCAAAAACACAAGTAATTCAATATACATAAATACATGGAATATCTGGACAAATGTTTGATCTCCAAAAAGCACACTACTGCTGGTCATTGTTTTTTCATGCATGTTCAGGTCTTGCTTTGTAAATTTGAAATACAATACACATTAAACTGTTTGTATTTTTTTAGTTTCTTCTTTTTATTTTACAGTTTTAATGTAAAAATAAGTGCAAGAAGACTAAAAAAACGAAAGCAATGGAATATGTTAACGGCATACTTATAACATGCAGAGAAGAGACACGATACAAGTAAATGATGCAATTATGAATATGGACAGGAATTTGTTACTTGTATGACATTATTGGTCTCTATCTGTGTTTTATACCTATGAACTTTTTAAAAGCATATTGAATGAAATTTGCCCAAGATAATACGTCATATATTTTTTTTTTTAAAGTAAAAATAATTTTCACTTTAAAACCAAAATGATGAAATGACTATTTGTGCATCTTAAGAATATCTTACCTCATTCTGCTCCTCGTGCTCCAAGATTGCCTGCAAGAAAGCCCGGCGTTCATGGCTGGATGATTTCTGGTCAAACATCCCTGCCTGAATGACCTTCTGGTCCACATTGAGTTTGTACTTGGCAGCTGCCAAGATCTTCTCCTCAACACTGTTCACAGTGCAGAGACGTAGCACTCGCACTTCATTCTGCTGTCCAATACGATGAGCTCTGTCTTGGGCCTGCAGATCCTACATCAAAGAAATCCAGCTAGTACATAACACTTGCATAATTCTCTGCTAAAATCCAAAAACCAAAATGTTGAACAGGAAAATGTAAGTAGCACTTACATGTAACAATAATCTTGTTTCTAAAGATGAGCACTGCTTTGGCCAAACTCGTCTGTCAAATCATTTGACCTTTTAAACCATTTACGTGATCATAAATGATCGCAAATGATCTTAAATATGTTTTGACACCTGCCCTATCCATTGAACAGTTTACATCTTACTGTTGTGGTTAATAAGATCCATGTTAGGAACAACAGAATATTTATGATACTGCTCAAGACAATTGTACAGAAGCATTCATATACTAATGTCTTCAAAGTCTATGCATCCTACCTCCATACATAGTTAATTGTTAGAATACTTACAAACCTATTAATAATCAGTATGGCTAAGCAGGGAATTAACCACCTTCCTTATCAGACCGGGCCTGATTCTCAGCCTAAATAAATCCAGTGGAAATCTCACTATCATCATATTATAGCTGTCAGGTTCTAAAGTGTTGTTATAAGATCACAGAAGTTTTGAAAACCAACCTGGTGTGGATTCCAGTCACTGTCAAAGATCACCACAGTGTCAGCAGCCTGGAGGTTTAAGCCTAGACCTCCAGCTCTGGTGCTCAACAGGAAAATGAAATACTGAGAGCCCTTCTCATTAAACTTCTTCAGCAAAGCTGCACGGTCATCAGATTTGGTTGTTCCTATCAAAGAAAAAAGCAGGAAACGTAATGATTACATATATTTCCTTCTCGCCTGCATCGATCCGAGACATGCTAACATGCTGTAAGCTTAGCATGGTAAGATGGAAACAGTTGACAGCAAAATACTACTGCTACTGAATAGTGAACTATTTTACTCTACTGAATTTCAGCTGCCATTATGAAGGCTTTTTTTCCAATACATTTATCTAAAACAGTGATAGATGAAAAGTTGCTTCTGTGGTTCATCATTTGTTTTCTCACAGTATGTAGGTTCAAATGAGGGCAACTAGTGCAATGATGGGAATAGAACTAAGTAAACTGTAAATTCTGCTAACTGAAACCTGTATAATGCAATTTAACTTAATGGTTATATAATCAGTGAGGCCTACAAACTTCCACACCTACCTGGATGCACCATCACAACACTGTCAATTTATGTATGTCAATGTAATCAAAAAAGATTAAATAAAAAATATACTTTTAACCAATGATTCCTGTATTCTTTGATTATATGGATACATGAAGAAGGCCTGAGACAGACTAATAAAACATTCCAGATGAAAAGAAAAAGATTTAAGGCTATGTACAATTTGGAGAGGTTCTTCTCAGAATTTTGTAAAACAGATAAACATTATTTCAGATTTTTATTATTGACGAGAATGGATTTTTTTGGCTGTGAATCCATATAAGCATTTTAATTCAAGGAGAAATTTATAGTGTGACCTCACATTTCCAGAGCTTCAAATCCCACCTCTGCTCTGTGTGCATAAAAATTGCACATTTTACTCATACTGGGTTTCCTTCTGGAGTAGAAAGGCAATTAGAAGATAGGCTAACTGGTGTCTCTAAATTGCCCTTAATGTGTGCATGCATGTATCCTGCCATGGACAGGCGCTCCATCCATGGTACACACCTGACTTGTGCCCTATGCTGCCCGGGCAACCAGCCCCTTGAGACACTGCTCAGTAAAAACAGCTACAACATGAATGGTTGGACTAGTAAATCCCTATTACAACAAAATATATAAAAATACTACTGTTTATAGGATTGGAAATACAAATTTTGCATATTTATTTGCACAGGCTACACAACAAATGGAAGTTGCCCATGAAGAAAAGATTTAATATTAAATTATGAAACTGAATATCCATTTTTTAGTTAATAAGTATTTTGAATTCTTAGCAAGACATGTGACATTGACCAGATAAGCAAAACCCACCATCAAGACGCAGATAGAGAAAATTTCGATAGGCAAAGTAATCCTCCATGATAGTCATGAGTGATGTCATCTGGCAGAAGAGCAGAACTCTGTGGTGGGTCGCTTGAAGTTTTGGTAGAATACGGTCCAATAGCTCAAACTTCCCTGAAGCCCGGTAGAGATCAGGTCTGATTTGAAAAGGAAAACCAAGCATTAGAATTCTTACATTTCTATTTTTGGTGCCTGTATCTATATGCAATATAATGAAAAATACAGTCTAGCTACACTGTCTTAAAATTATAAAGCAAATTAAATCACCTACCCATTGATGATGCCATTTGGGAAACCCAGGTGCTCTGCAAATGATTCCTTTTGGAGGAAAATCAATATTATACTCCAGAAAAAAATACTTCAACCCTGACATGAAGCACGGTGCATGTAAATGAGTACAGTCGCTCCTCTACCTACGAACTTTCAACTTACGAACTTTCAGACATATGAACAAAGAGGAATATAAGTCCAAAGTGTGTTCATTGGGCTCCCGTTTCCTGTCTGCAACATCAATTTTTTTTCCTGTGTGCCAATTCCACGCAGTATGACTTTTGGCCACTACTCCCACTGTGCAGCAGTGTAGCATGCATACTCCCAGCATCATAGTTCTTTGTACTTGCGTATACCCTTAAAATGATGTCGAATAACGACTAACGAACATTTCAAGTTACGAACGGCCGTTCAGAACATATCTCATTCGTAAGTAGAGGAGTGTCTGTATATGGGTGTTTCAAATACAATGAAGCTACCCTCATCAGAAAATGTACAAAATATTTCAATAAAATCTTATGAAGTTTACAGATTATTTTTGGAACATGATTCCAGTTTCAAAGACACACACCTCTATATGCTGAAACATGTACGGGTGGTTGCAGATTTTCTTGAGCTGCATTATGGTGTTCATCAAGGTTTTTGCACCTCCTTTTCCCTATTAAACAAAGAAAACAAACCAAAAAAGCTGTGATTAAACAGTTATTGACATGAATGTATGATGTCTATACAGAGGCCCAGACTAAATTTACCTTTTTGTCCTTCTCTGAACCATCTGTGAGAAGAATGCCTTTCCCTTGCATATGGCGGTACAGAACCTTCTGAATGGCAGACATGTCACATTTTATGACATACTCCACCTGTCAAAGAACAATCATAAATAAGCACAATGTTTTAAACATTATTGTGCCACCTGCTTACAAGACAGAGGAGGCTGCACTTACTTTTTCTGGCAGTTGGGACTCTACTTCCTTCTTTAGCCGGCGCAATAAGAAGGGTCTTAGCACCTTGTGCAGACGGCGGATGATCAGAATAGTCTCCTCTTCATTCAAATCCACCTAACATTCAGGTAAAAGACAGAACAATTAATTCAATCGAATAATTCAAGAAAATGTATGTGAATTGGACATATTACAGTGGTACCTCAGAACTCAAACTTAATACGTTCAGAACTCAGGTTCGAATCCTAAAAAGTTTGAGTTCTGATAGAATTTTCCCTATAAGAAATAATGGAAAACCAATTAATTGGATCCCAGCCCCCCCAAAAAATACACCTAAATATGGGTTCTTTAGCACAAACACAAAATTAACAGGATAAAACAACAGCATATACTGTACTAAGCACATTTATCAAAACAATAATGTGTAAAGTAAAAAATAAAAAATGTGTCCTGCCCCGATCATCCGCTCCTCTCGTGTGCCACACCCCCTGGTTAACCTCGTGTGGAATCCCCATGTTTACCAGCTGTTTCTGGTTTCTGTCATTATTCCAATGTATTTAGTCCGTGTTTCTGGTCATTGTATTGTCCGTCTGTGTTTTGCCTGCCTTATCTGTAATTAAACCCTGTATTCCTTAATTGTATTATAATTAAATGTCTTAATGGTTAATTATTAATGATATTAAAATAATTAAAAAGAAATCTTTATTTTTAAATGTATTTCATTATATAATTACTTATTGCCTAAATGTATTTTTACTGTCTAAATATATGTATTCAGCTAATGTAAACATGTACGGTGCTATCACAGTGAATGCACGGATGAGAATGAAGCGTTACCCTTTGTTTACACTGAGAGACATGCCGCGTGGCTCATTTCCCCATGTGTACAAGTTCTCTTAGGTCAGTGTTTTGAGTTCAAATTGAGTTCTAATGAGTTTGAATAGTGAGGCACCCCTGTACTAAGTATTCGCCCACTAAAAAAAATAAGAATAAAAAATTGAAATAGAATGCAAGGAAAGCGATACATACCCTCTCTCCAGTCATGGCAAAGGGAGCATTGAACCATTGCTCAAAAGTGCTGCAGCTCTTAAAAATAGTTGGAAGAAGGAAATTCAGCAGAGCCCACAGCTCAGGGAGTTTGTTCTGCAATGGAGTGCCTGTTAGAAGGAGGCGACGTGGGGCCACGTAATGAGTATTTAGCACCTGGGTCAGCTTACAATGGTGGTTCTTCATTCTATGACCCTCATCCACAATCATGTACTTCCATCGGATCTAGAACAGGATGTTTATTACATGTAAATTAATGCTACTGCCCACTATGGACCGTATATTAATCCTTTAAAGAGGGACAAATCATACTTTGGCAAGAATTTGCTTGTCCTTGATAATGTACTCGTATGTGGTGATCAGAACATTGAACTTTCCACTACGAAGCTGGGGCACGAAAGACCTTCGCATAGCTGGGGTACCCTTTATAATGAAAGGAGACAAAATGAACAACAAATTGAACAAAATATAAACAATAAAACGTCACTGCCCACAGGCCAATTGCTGCATTTAGGCTATTACAATTTATGCATCTTCCAAAACAGCTTATATGATGTACAATCACTACAGGAAAAGCAGAGCAGTGAGGCCCTGAATAGGATGCCAGTTAATGCTAAGGCACATACTCATATAATAAGGGCAAATTAGAACCACCAATTCACCTAAATGGATGTTTTTGGACTATGGAGGAAAACCAAAGTGCCGGCAGAAAACCCGCACAAACAGACCTGAGGCCTGTACTACGAAGCAGGGTTACTGGCTTATTGGGTAACTTGTCAGATTTAAGGTAGTCTGGGCAAAATGTAAGTGAACAAATATGAAGTGCATTTAAACTGTGGTACCTTAAATCTGACAAGTTACCCCAATAAGCCAGTAACCTTGCTTCGTAGTATAGGCCACTGGGGTGGGAAATTAAACCCACAACCCTGGAGGTCTGAGGCAGCAAAATTTCTAAATAGCATCTTAGTTGGCTGCACTGTCGCCTCACACCAGAGTGCATTTTTAAGTTTATAACAAACATGGCAAAATTTAAAAAAATGGAAAACAGAATACTAACCTTATAGGCAATTTTTACAACAGATGGTGCCCATTTGTCCAGTTCATACATCCAGTTGGACAAAGTCCTACAGAAAAATAAATAACTGCTGACATGTACTCCTTTAAAGCATACTGTAAATGCTTAGCCATTAAACAACCTTTATTTAATCATTCCAGCCAAGACCCATTCTGCCAATTAGAGTAAATATGATTACTCACGAGAGTGGGACAATGATAAGGTATGGCCCGTTGAGGCGCTTGTGTTCCATCAGGTATGTGATCAGGGCAATGGTCTGGATGGTTTTCCCAAGGCCCATTTCATCAGCCAAAATCCCATTCAAATTGTTGTTATACAGCGACACCATCCATTCAAGTCCCTGTATCTAATGGAAATGTAAAAATAAATATTTCCATTGTTAAATATTATATTTCATGTGTTCTTCATATTTAAACTACTTTTGGGATTTTTTTCAAATGGAAAAGCAGGGGAAACTGCAGACATATAAACATGCTGCTGTATGTAGTGCAAAACTGAAAAATGAAATTCCTGGAAATCCTGTCACTCAGTCAGATGTAATCATTTTAGTGCTGGAAACTTTAATCTGGTTTTTAGCTAAAATGTTAATCGTTAAGGTTAACTTAAAGGCTCTAAGAGCGCATGCACTGTTCAGTCCAAGCTTTTCCACCAGGGAGCTTGGTGGGAGCTGCGGTGTATTTACAAATAAGTCAAACAGTGCTCCTTTAGTTCTCCATGCAAATAGTACATACTAATTTTTAAAATAGACGGGTGCATCGTATACTTCGACTGATCAGTGGCCAACCTGTATCATAATAGGTGACAATCTGTAAGCTGGTCAGAGACACTTTTCCAGGCATTTAAGTGTTGTGCAAATTGTGGAAAATGGGGCTAGTTTTTAGAGAATATTTGATCTATATCGAAATGGAAGAGCAACGGGTTTACATCATCTAAATCTCTCGTGGGCCATCTGAGTTCACACAGTATATAGTGGATGTAGATAATGACTAGGGGTGTAAATCACAGCTTTCCTCGCGATACGATACAATATCAATTCCTTAAGCCAATGGTTCAATTTTTGATACCTCAGAAATCCCCACGATACGATAAGATACAGTACAATTGGATTCAGTGCAATACTTGGGCTAGTACTCAAAATGATGAAATTTTGCACAATCCTTTACATTTCAATGAATTAAAAAAGGCAAATATAATTAGCATTTTATCATATTTTATTGGGAACTATAAACAATATCTAGTGTAGTCAAGTTTGTCCCATAAAATAAGCAAAATAAAGTGCAATAAGGTAAAAATAAAAAACATTGCATGGCAATTAAATGGTCAGCATGTTCAGGAGATTATGTGCTCTGAGTGTAGCATCCTATGTCACCTGCCATACTAAACACAGGCTCTGAAGGTATGCTAACTTGCGAGCTACTTGTAAATTACCAAGTCAAAATGATAAACGATAAAAATGCAAAATATATATTTATACATAAAAACAGAGTATTCTTTATTATTATTATTATTATTATTTATTAATTTCCCTTTGGGATAAAGTATTTTTAATTGAACTGGAATTTTAGTTCCTTCACCTTTCTATTTCTCAGCTCGTTTTTCGGAGGGAAGTTGTATGAATGTCGTAGTTTTTATGAATAGTCCGAAAATGCCGCTCCACATTTCCCTTCTTCGGAATAGCAATGGTGGACTGACAGATGAGGTAAATGCACTTCGAATATGACATGGTGAAAAAAACCGTATGGAAGTGGTAGGCTTTTGGACTTGGTCCAGCTCCCCCATTTCGAGGACATCGTCGGCGATGCAGCGTACTTTTTGCGTCTATTTCAGTTTATATCTCACTGAAATCTTTATGTAGATTCATGAAAAAAATGCTGGCTAAATCCAAAATCTGTCTTCTTTTCAAAACATCCATTGTCGGAAGTATTAAAGTTTTTTAAATTAGGTTAAATCGGCAAAAAAGTAAACCAAGTCATCTTACTTTGTTTTACCTGCATCGGGGGCATGTAGTGCCGCTCTCACCCTAAGATCGCTATTCATATTCTAAATAGCTGCATTAGCACATATTTACATCGCATTCGCATGGTAATCAGATGAACAACGCAACGGTGAAACGCGATCCAGATACATCCTAATCATAATGCTTCTGCAAGTGTTCCAAACTGCATTTTGCAATGTCTATATTGTGATGTCAAATTTCAAACTTAAAAATCTGACACATTTACAGTATGCATTAAAATAAAGTTGAGTGTAATGGCAAAACAAATATATGAGAAATTATTTATTTGCCATGAATTAAGTGTACGATATTTGAAGAAATGGGTGATCATGCCCCAGTCAGTGAAAGTGTGTTTCATATCCCTAGAAACCAGAGGGTTAAGTTTAGTAGAAATAAATTGGAGGCTAATTTCTGGGATTCTGTTGCTTGCTAGAGATTTGCAGCAGCTGGTGCAGTTGAACTTGTCATCCATCCTCTATTTTTTATGCCATACGATCTACCTTTGCGAAAGACCAGTAGATCGCAATCGACGTATTGGGCACCCCTGGTGTAGACCACGTATACGTCGGAGTGGATAAGGAGAACATTGCTGGAACCGGCGAGAAAAAAAAAATCCTGCATCGACAATTTTGCGGTCATGCATCGGATAGTTGGCCATTGAATCGATACAAATCGATGGATTGTTACACCCCTAATAATGACACCTACTAGTCTGACAAAGTAGGCAAATTCCTTAAAGACTGGAAGGACATGGAACCCGTGTTCTAACCCCCCAAAATATTTAAATAGCTTGGAATTTCCCAAGAGAGCCAACTCTACGTTCAAGCCTAGGATTAGGTGGTGCAGTAACAGTGACTAGCTCAGACTGATTACATATAATCAGAGTTTTTAAATGCATTTTCCCCTTCTGGGACAATGATCTCATACAACATCTGACTGATTATATACTGACTACAGACAAGTCAGTGAGGAGATCTGATGCATAATCCAATGACCTGAATCAATAAACTGAATATGATTTTATTAGACAATGTATTTATAATCTAATCTACACTCCTTTTGGTTTTCACAAATTTTGCACACTCCTGCCTCAATTACATGGGGGATTATCCACATTACTGCAAGTGAAAGACTCTATTCAATCTCCTTATAATGCTAATGAGTGGAATATTTTCAAGATAGCATTTGTAGTTTTGACAGGTTTCAGGATTTACAACATTTGTAGGCATTCCACCAGTCTCTGACAAATGTGGTTACTCATAGTGAACAAGGTGAAATGTGCAATTATTCAGAGAGCTGTACAGCAATTGGGGTTCCATATGAAAAGCGGATAAATTGGTCAGCAGATTGCTAAAACTGACTAAAACACAACAAGTCTAAAAATAACTGGGTGTACAAAACTGCATCCAAGTTCACAAACAGGATCAGCACACCACTGACTTCATAGCGACTTTCAAACTTAAGAGTGCAAGAAAACATACCTGGTAGTGTTTCAGTGTTCCATTAATAAGAAGAGAAGATTGTTTCTCAACTCTTTCACTGACAGCATGAGCAACTCCATAATAGGACTGCAAGCTTTTCTCTCCAGCCTGCACACTGTATTCATCATCCACATCCTGTTTGGCAGACCTGGGGAAAGTAATCCCTTTCACTTTCAGAAAAACCAAAAAGCAAACCCTGATGTTAACCTCAACAAAACCTTTGAAGCTCCACTTCAGATTAATTTGGGGGATGACTACATACTCAATTATGTGCTTTGCAGCAGTCTCTGACACCTCATCACTGTTTGGGTCAATCATCTTTTTTTCTTCAGATTCAGCCCTGGAAACAGTTTCATCCTCATCCTAAGCAAATTCAGAAGAGAAATTCCTTGAAAGGACAAGCTGAAATTTACATTGCAGAAACAGGTGAGAATTATTGACACAAAATGTAAGTAATAAATATACCCTAAGCTTTTTGTTGAAGAATGATGCCTCACTTAGAAATCACAAGCTGAAAAAGAATGTCACATACCTCCTCCTCAAAATCAGACCCACTTTCTTCACTGTCTGACCTTGGGGCAACTTCGTAGCTTTTGGGGGGGAAGCATTTCGGTCCACAGGTAATCGACAAACAAAAGTCATCATAATGAAATAACAGCTGGTACAAATTCTTACAGATGTTTGACAGGATTTCGAAGAATAGTTAATATATATTGCTTCTTCAATTTATTAAGTAAATGGAAACACACAAATCAAAAAAATAAAATTGTATGGGGATTTTTATGAGAAAACAGTAATTATATTTGCATTAATCTTTCTTGCTTTACACAAGTAGAAATAAAATGGGGATAGACTATTACCCAGGATTCATCTCCAACCAGGCTTCCAACTGACTAGACTTGGGAGCATCCATACCCTGCAGCACCTTCCCAGTCTCTGTCTGAATGACCTTGACTGGCAGCTCACTCATCTGACTGCTCTCATCCATTGGCTACACGAAACAAACAAATAGGGGGAAAATCCCTGTAAAATTCATGTAAATTCATAAGAAAAATATTTTAGCATTACATACTACCTGAAATGCTAGCGATGGATTCAGTAATACACATTCTCGTTCTTGGCCATCCTACCTCTCCATCTGGCCCAATAGCTCCAAGCACATCAGGATTCTCTTCCATTTTCTAAAAATCAAAGATGAAAGTAAGCAAAGCGCATTCATTTTACATTTCATTTAGTATTAGGACTGGGCATCATTTAAAATGCTTCGATATCAGTGCCAGAACGATACCTTGATTTAGATATCATTCCAGAACAATACTTTTTTCGATACCAATAGGTTTTAAAATCAAATTCAACAAAAAGAATAGATTAAATATTACAGCACTAATCTTATATTTGAAGAAGCTGTTTTATTATTTATTGGTTAGTTATCGCAATTATAACAGTACATATTATATTTTACCAGGGCTCTCAATTTTCAGAAAACGTTTGGAGTAAGATTGCATCTGCTAGGGGCCCAATGTGTTACACATTAGAGCCTTGCCTACTGCATTCATCAAATCTTCCTCTGCACTCCGATTGTGTGCACATCCATGTAATAGTGTGCACGCAGAAGGATCACTTGTAACTTATTTTGGAATTTACTTGAAAAGAACAAATGCTATTTTCTGATTGGCTGGTAGGTGGCTATTAATTCTGTATAGCTCGGGATAGCTGTGAACTTGGGGGAGAACTCGACTCCATATACCTGTGCCTTGTCCATTAATTCTACATAACGGGACACCTTGGTGGGCATTATTCCTAACTTAACAAGGTGTGGCGTGTGAGTGTGTGAACTGGTTGAAATGGGTGTTTCACGGTCAATGCCTGAAACTTAAGCCCCGATTTTACTTATATGATCCGTGACATGTTTATAATTCATAAATAAATCTGGCCAGCAGACAAATCTTTCTTTTTCCATAGAATAAAAAAACTACATAATGTTATCCTACTAAAAACCACAGGCACTGCCTGGAAAAAAAGGCAAAAGACATTCAATTGTATTGAGGTACAAAAATAATTCCATCTACTCTTTTTTTTCTTCTGCACTTCCATGCAGCTTCCATGTTAGTGCTGGTGCTTGTGGCCAAGCAATCAGAAAGATTATCACTGTAAGTGCCTCCACAGTAGTGCCTCCGAGGAACTGAATCGGACCGAGTGATGATATTACACAAGCCCACACACCTGCATACACACCAAATCTCATTCTCTCCAAATGTTTCTAATTGATATATGACAATGTGGTCAGCCA
>JABFEB020000040.1:22311341-22325283 GCA_019775895.2 Stomatorhinus ivindoensis
CAACAAGATCGACGATGTCATGACCGCCTACAAGCTGCTCTTCAACCAGAAAAAGAAGCAGCGGCAGCAACTGCCGGTCACAATGTTTTTTCAGTTGCAAACAATGTTGTAAACAATACAGAGAGGGTTTAAAAACGGCCAAATACACGTTAAATAATTAAATAAATATGGCGTCCCTACTTCCCAGAAATTCAGTTATCGTGGTCGGCCTTGGAACCTATCTCCCGCGGTAAGTAAGGGATTACTGTATTTCAATGCCAGGATATAAAGAGTATAAGCCATATGCTGAAGTTTCATCTCATCATTTAAAAACATTTTACCTTGACTGTGCTGATCCAACGGACTCTGTGGGGGTCCCATTGCACTGTGAAGGGACCTCATCCCCATACTCTTCATCTGGCTGAAGTGCAATTCTTCCCCCATACCTTTGTCATGAATACCTTCCATTGGCTATAGTGAAAATCATGATTATTTTTAAAAAAAATCAGTGGCTCTCTCATTTGCAAAACACACTAGTCATTAACCAAGTTAAAATTTAAAGTTTAAATTGTATATTTACAGTGTTCAGAATCTGTCTAGTGACAGTGTGGCATAGAAACCATATTCAGCTTGCTAATGATTGAACTCTGTCACACTATACGGTATTTACCCCAGTATACTATATCACGTATCTATTCCATGTCTGTGCAAAATATAAATTAAAATAAATATAAATATCCATCTGCAAATCTGCTGGTAAATACATAACATTTTTCAAATAAAACACAGGGGTTACACAGTTTACAGCCATACACCACGTATTAGCCGTCACTGGGTCATAGGATTTGCCTGCATCAACTTAGCCAAAGCAAAAAAGACAGTACCCTACATCACTTACCTGCAGTAACATTTGGCATTGGAATGTATTAATAGCCTTCAATTTGTTAATGTCCAGGTTTTTAATAGCACAAAGATCGCAACCACGGCTCCACCACACATCCCTAATATTATTTTAAGACTTTCGTATACAGCATAAGCATGTATCATGACAAAAAAAATCAACGAATGCCAATAACTGCTCAAAATAAATAAGTGTGGTAAATACTGCAAAATATACAAGTGCACTCAAGGTAACAACTGTAACCCATATTACAGTCTGGCTGCTGAGAGGACAACATAGAACTTAAAATGCCCCAGTTGGTCTGGGATTTTAGGTACTGGAACTAAATTGAAAATCAATAGGAAAGTAAAGAAAGTACCGTACTGAAAGTATTCAATATTTTAATACAATAAATATATTATATATTTATACTTTATATATTTATATTTTTAAGACGGTAAATACAGATTGAAAAAAATGTGCACCATAAAAATCTTTAATTAGGCTACTAAAAACATGTATAATGTACTGTTCCACCTTGTTTGTACATCTTGTTTTAAGCATTTTTGAGAATTTGTACTTCACCACAAATATCTTCCAAGAAAGTATAATTTTTCTCCGATTGGCAGCAGCGACTTCATTTCAATACCAGCCACCCCGTATCACAAGCTGTAGCAAGTGCGCAAAACAGCCCAAGCAAGCGATATCCAAATCATCCCAAATCATTTTTTTCAAATTAAAATGTCTCACACAATTGCATGTACTTAGCTTAATGGGATTTTCCAGTAAATGCTATTCCTATCTCTGAAAATTTTATTTTTATAAAGATTGCAAATGACTGTGCTATTCGTTGCTGCTAAAACCATAAAATACTCCCAGATCATCACGTTCTCATGTTCCTGGTACTGCAAAGGGTATGCATGATGTCACAGCAGATGGAAGTCACTGCGTTAACACTCACTGAGCAGCAAAATAAACTGAGCAGCAGCATTAGAGTACGACTTAAATGCCACAAAAAACACATCTAAAAGGGGAATGATTGCTCAGGGTACCTCGGTGGTGCCTTGCTGTTCGGGGATTCGAACCAGCAATCTTTCAATTGCAAGTGAGCTTCCCTAAATATTAAGCCACCAATGCCCACTTATGTTCGAGCTTACATGTGGCTTGCTTAAGCTTCCTCTCATTTGCAAAACATATCTTAACCTTTAGCCAAATTACGAAATTTGTCATAAAATATAGTCCATTATGGGGGGGTACCTGCAAAATTTGGTGAATAACATTTTTAAATAAAACATAACCTGCAGTTATTACTTCTTTAATCATATACATCTCCACCAATGTCCCTAAAAATGTAGTCTTTCAAAGTATATCATGTACCTTAAGCATCTGATGCATGTTGTCTTGTTGATAATCTGCCACACCCTGGCCAGGCAGGTTGTGGGAAACACTTGGTGTACCAGGACTTGGACCCATCATACTATGAACAGAGCCTGGAGAAAGGCCTGGGCCAGGGCTGGGACCCAAAATTGGTCCAGGCGACAGGCCTGAACCAGGAGATGGACCAGGATGGGACATCCCACCTGATGGATCAGTGGGGGTGGACATTATTTATGATGTTGCTCCTTAAAACCTGTATAAATAAGTAAAATTAAGTTAATTAAATCAGTAAATATTGAAATTAAAACTTACCTACTTATATATACCCACACACTTAAATGTCACTTTCAAGAAACACATTTAGGACATGAAGTATTTATGAAAGTCAATGTTCTCTATGTTTAACACAAATTTACATATAAATGCTTAAAGTCCATCTTATGTTTTATGCTTAAAATTTAAATTCTAATAGCCAAAACACATAATTTCTTGTTTTTCAATGCAAGGATAAATTGCACATATTCACCATGTAATACTTCCAATACGCCTTCTGCAGCATTTCACTACATAGAAGTGCAGTGTATGATTGTGTATGTAAAATTCAAAACTTTAAAAGAGAATAATATCTGTCATTCAGCTTGTAGTAACGTAATATACTCGGTACATGTTGTTATAATAACCCAAAATTATGGATTGTATTTTGCAATAATAATGTAATTTTATCGGATATTCTATTTATAGAACCCATACACAGTGAAGTACGTATTGAATTTTGTTGCATAAATGATTAAATAAAGGTTCTTTTTAAATATTAGTTTTATAATCGCATTAAAGCGTGTGAAGAAAAAAGCAAAAAAAAAAAAAAACTAAGAATAAACTACATCAGGCACCCCAGCATTTCCGGGTCTCGATTTAGCTTCGTAGTGGTACTATAAACCTTGCAGCCACCCCAGCTCCAAGGCTAATTTAGCATTACAGTTCTACAGTTTAGTTCATAGCTAAATAGCTTCACGGACGGACATCTATAGCACATTAAAGTCAAATAAATATAGCTAATAAATATAAGGGCATATTATACGTCATGTTACGCTACTCACAGAAATACCGCAAACTATCGACGTGCTGCTTGCCTAAATCACTTTTTCCCGTAATGATTAAACAGACCAGGCTTACAACGTACGTAGAAATATTTCTTTCTTCTTTCTATAATACGTAATACACAAATATTTTCTATTTCTCACGTTTTAATTAGTAATAGCAACTTAGGCATATTTTATGCATGTGACAACTGTTTACTTGCTGGTTATAAACAATCAATTCAAATTCGTCCGACCGCAACACTTATCTCGTCGACGCGGGTTTAAACAACGTCAGTTCGACATGTCAAAACCGTTTCGTTACCCCGAAGAGGAAAACACACAATTGCAAACAAACGTTCAAAAACGCTGCACTACGTAGCGTCAATGTCAATGACACTGACACACACCTAGCTGAGTAAATGTATAAGCTTAAGCTGTAGCAGCGTTTGGGGAAACGCACGACTCGGATCATGGCTTCCCCATGTCGCGGAGTGTGTGCCCTGCCCTCTCAAGCTAACTTCTCATATCATCAAAATAAGGGAAACTCAGCGTATCATAACACTGTTTCCGTAACAATACACACCGTATACATTCACGCTCGCAGCATATTTTTAATTTCATAAGGCGCGTGTGAGTAATTAAGTGAACTTTATTAGACTTTAACCTGACAATCTGTCAATTCAGACCAATAATAAGTTCATGAAGCCATAGTGCAAACGCTGCGTAGCCAGCCATCACATTTTTTTTTTGTTTGCTACGACTACATATCTACGAATCAGAAATCCAGTATTGGTGACAAACATGTTAAACACAGCAATATAAAACACAAAAACACGCATATCCAGTTTACCTTACTGAAATACAAACTTAAAACATCGCCTTTTTCGGTTTAGAAATATGAGTTCCGTCAGCGACTCCCATCCCCCTCCGCTTCTGCTGACATCTTGCGTTGAGATTTTTTTTTTTTTTTTGTACGTTCATATTTTTTGATTTGTTGAGCGGACAGGAAACACCACCCAATTTCGTAAATGATTGGTTGAAGATCCAACTATTTTTGGTGGGCAGAAGCCCGGCTACGTAGAAAGTACTGGAACGCCAACTGCCGTGTGACATAGGTACTGGTACTACTTTTATCTTTAATTATCACCTGGACGGTTACATTCCCCAGCAAAACAACGACGGAGACCCAGAATTGTAACAATGACAACACACGGACAAAATAAAGTATTAATACCGCCACTTAAACCAAGACATTCGTACATAAATCGTGTGCAGTTCAGTTCCAAAAGGGTACTCGCTTTAGAGTTGTGGGCGAAGATGGAGTAAAGTTCCGCGAACGTAGTTAGGATCGACCCATATACTCCTGCAAGAAGAAATATAAGGCGACAGCAAACCAGCCACCTTGGCAATTTAGCGACATTCGCCCGGCTACCTTTATGTCTTTGGGAAGACACTCCAAACACGGAGTGAGGCGGGACTCGAACCCGTAACCGTGGAGGTGTCAGTTAATGTGCTACTTACTGAGCCCCAGTGTGTGTTTTTTTTAAAACATGAAAATCCGTACGAATGTAATGTTGATATTGTTATGGCAACGTATGACCCCAAGACTATAACTGTTAAACTTTTAAAATGTGTATGTCCCAAACGTATTAATAATTTTAATCAAGCAATACAATAGTACAGCCCTTATATATATGGAATTGTGTTCTTTATAACAAATACTACTTGTTTACAACTATAGCTTCCATGTTCATAGTTGAAGCTAATATCAGGAAGCACAATGCAGGGTACACCCTGGGCACGAGGCCAGGCCGTCGCAGCCACAAACAAAATGTGTTCCGGAGTAATGGAGTCTCTTTCCACTGAACGATTTGTAAAACGTTTGTAACCACCAGATGGAGCTATTTACTAAAAAAATCATTCTTCCTTTTTCAACAACTTAAAATTGTTTGTAATTTATACTTAAGTTCCAAATTACTCTTATCTGGCTTTACATTTATAGTCATGATAGTGTTATTTTAAATTCTACGAGGTTCCACAAGTTTTGACTAAATTTTTTATAGCACAGACTGAAGATAATTTCTATGACAATTCCATGATGAATGACCAACGTGAATTTAAACTGGTTGTAATCCTTGTAGTGTACAATTTATTATTGATAACACTAAAGTGAATGTTCTATGATATGATGAACAACAATTAATAATAAAATATATATATATATTTTTTGCAAACGTAATATAATGCACACATATTCTTCATGGTGTACAGCCTATTACATCTTACATTTATTAGCAGATGCTTTTATCCACAGCCGTATACATTTTTTGAGAAAGTAGGGTTAGGCAGCCCTTGGACCAATTCGGGGTTAAGGGTCTTGTTCAGGGGCCCGGAGGTGAAATCATTGTGTTGTCCCTGGGATTCAAACCAGCAACTTTCCAATAAAATTAAAAAAATATTTAAAAAAATATAGTACAAATGTTCTATTATCTTTAGGTGTACAGCTACTGGGGCACTAGGGTGTGGAACTCTTTTTAAAGAATTTAAATAAAAATAAATAACTGGACAAAAGAACAAAGAAACCCTTTCCGGCATACATTTAGCACAAAATACAAAATAGATCCAGCATGCATTTATAGTGGTTAGTTTGTCCTCATATTTATTGCCCTCTAGGTGGCAAAAGGACAAAAAATGTTTAGAAAGTTGCTTATCACACAGGGTGGCAGTTCACAGTTATTGATGTAGTTCCTGCTCCTCATGCAGTGTATGCAAAGTGTCCCAGTGTTTGTGTGAGTTTCCTTCTGCAATACAGACTAAATTGTGTGTGTGTTCACTGGAATTGACAGGCATTCTGTATAGAGTGTGTCCTACAATTCCTGTCAGAGATGGCTGTAACCCAGACGTGGATATGGAAAATCAATGGAGATAATATAATCAATCCATCTGTTTTCCAGTTGCTTATTTAGTACCGGAAGCATGGAAGCAAAAGGCGAAGGAACAGCCTAGGTCTGATGCCAGTCAGTCACTGGACACACATGCAATCTGGCCAATTTAGAAACACCAATTTGCCTAACCACATGTTTTTGGACTGAGAAAGGAAGCCAGAGTACCCAGAGGAAAACCCATGCAAACTCCATAAACACGGAGTGGGGGCCGGATCAGAAGTCCAAACCCTGAAGGCAACTGCGTGACTCACTGCCATACACATTCATCAATTCTAGAATCACCTGACTCCTGACCTGATTTTCAATAGGGGACTTTTAATTCTAGGTTCTGTATGCGCTTTGCCTGCCAGTCCAGGTCATGCATGGGTTTCACATATAAGCAGCAAAGCACAATGTGAAGCATTCTGGCAATACAATGTTTTTATCAGTACGAGAGAGATGTGAACAAAACAATAGTATATGAGTAGAGAGAAGTTGTGCCAAATATCCTCTATGACATTAGCGGTTATCTTCAGAACTTCAGACACAAGCTCTCCTGTCGTGGGAGTTTCCTTCATCGCTTGTCAGACAAGGAGACTGTTTAGATATGATTTGTTGCATGTAAGGTAAACAGTCACAACTATTCTACAAAGGTTCGACAGCAAGAACTTAAACATAATTTTAGGTTGCTTGGGGGAGATTATTTTTTCCTCTAAAACTATTGGCTAGGGACTTGACCACACCATAACCTTAAATGTAACATTTTCTTTAGAATTTTTTATGTGCCTTTTTGGTTGTGTGGTCATTAGATGTCTCAACCCATCTCTCTTCTTCCAGGTCTTGCAGGAATTTGTTTTTCTTTTAAGAATATGATTTTTTTTTACTTTCCTGCAGAGAAAAGTTTGTGGAAAGGTGTGAAAATGTCTTTAATACAAACAAAATCTGTGGTGTTTTGGAAACAGTCTATGAAGCTTGTCTTTTACACGCTAGCAATTAAGGGTAACCCAGTAATATCTAAATTCCTTTCACACTCCTTTTGCACATTTTCCCTTGCACATCTTTGTAGTCATACTCATCTTGAGACATATAAAAATGGACTCAAAGGTGCTGGAAGAGTTTGCCAAATGCAGTATGCAAATTTGTTACATAGCTTCATAAAAAAGAGAAAAACTAGTGCTAATTCAGTTTACTCACTTCTTGTTGCTTGTATAGATATATATTTATGTTTACCTTTCATTTGCTTCCATGTCTCCATGTTATTTACATCTATTTTGTGGTTCCCACCAGAGATGCTTTTGCAATAATAAGATGCAGTTCAATTTGAAAATGGTTCCATTTATGTGGTAATATAGATTATTGTTTCTCAGAATTTTGAAATATCATCTGGTTGATAATTAAGGTATAATTTTAACAAAAGAAAAAAACATCTCCATTTGTCCATCTTCCAGTTTCCTGTCCACTACAGAATATGGAGCCTATTCCAGTAAGTATATATCATCAGCCTTTTTCTAATTCAATATAGGCTATGCTGAAACCAGCTTTTTTGATAAAAAAAATCTTTTAATATGTGTATAGTAGCTTTTACATGTTACTACAGCAGGAACACAAACTTCATTTAAGACAGAGCCAGTGGCACTGCAGCATTGAAAGAGATTTGCATAGTCCATTACCAAATAAACAAAATAGACAGGGAGAATACAGACACGACTTCCCCACCTCAAACCCCTCTCCTTTCTTGGCTTCTGTGAAAAGGATGTGTGCAAGACTCCTGAATGGAAATTAATTCAAATAAACTTTACAAATTAACTTAAGAGGTTTCATCCATTATTGCAAATTTATTAACCAGGAAAGAACTTACCCACATTTATTTGGCAGTTAAAATATTTGTGGTTGTGGTTACAAATAACCTTAAAACCATTGAGTCAGTATGCATGAAGAGTTACCAGCATGAAAGTATTCAAAGCCCATTGGTCTATTTAAACTAAACAGCTTAACCACTCGATATTTAATAAACAAGTTTTTGAAATGCCTAAATCCTGTACTAGATTATAACATAAACTTTTGATTGTTTGTACTTGTATATAATCATCACTATTATTATATTTTCAGAAAGTTAGTCTAGGAATTACAATAGTTGCAGTAGAAGAATAGATTTTGGATTTAATTTTATAATCTTGTAAAGCCAGTCATTTTAATTAATTTCTTTTGTTATATAAGGAGCTGAACACCACGTAACTCAATATAGTTGACTTTTTAATCTCGTAGATGTGTGTTCTGGTCTCACCATTGCAATAAAGAATTTTCTTAACATCCCTCATGGCCAATTGACCACTCTCTATCTTTTTCATCTTATGGACTTCAGGCAGTGTTTATTTTTCTTACTTCCTCATGAAGGAACTCTTGGTGAGATTTATGGGCAGGTGCAGCGTGCTGTCTGTCCCTTGGCCCTTCATTTCTCTGTTATGGTACTCAATTCACAAGCATTGTTTTAACTAGCCTCTTGGGACAGGACCTGAGTGCAACCTACGAAATCTTTTTCCAAGATGGTGTGGGATTCCAAAGAGGTCATGTACAAGACTGAAATAAAGGAAGTGCTGTCAGTAAGGGACTCTTTGTAGTTGCCTTAGCTGCAGGTGCTCTGTCAGTCAATATTAAGCCTCTTCTTTTGTTCACTATCACAACCTGCTTGACATCTGCTAGACCAGCAACACTATTGCAGCAGCCTTAAAGGAATCTTCACACATTTACAAAGCTATGTGGTGTGAATCTGTATGTATGCACATTTTACAAGCAAAATATTGCTGGTACTTTTTGTATAAAATGTATAAACTTTTCTCAGGGTCAAGATGAAAAACAAGTACTGTATTCTCTCATCTTTGACAGCAGAAGCAGTAGAAATTTGAATACTTGGTTTATACACTATGAGCTGCGTTGCATTTTGTACAGCATAACACATAAATATAATTGTGTGTAAGAACATTTTAATGCAAATGAAATGTTGCTATTTTTTTCTAATGTGAAATTTGTTTTTCTTTTCTTTTAGAGCTTAAGTTTACAATTGCTCCATATCCATGATTGTTGATTGCTTTTGAGCACTTTTAAATTTTAATGTTTAATTACTCGTAACTAACTGTATGAAAGATTTTATATAGAGAAAATTTAGTTTACTTTTTAGTTTCATTGTTTATTCGTTGTTATTATTATCTCCGTCCAACGCTTTATTCATCTAATCAGAAATGCATTCACTAAATTTGCTACATATCTTTGTCAACAAAAAAACTTGGATCATTCTGATAATGAAAAATATGTATCTTCTTTCTAGAAAGCCCATACTGTAAATAATGCCAACAGAATCAGTTTTAGAGAAACAAATCACTTAGAGGACATTTTCGCCTGCCAAAAACCCGTAAAGTTTCCACATTTCTCTGGAAACTTGGTTCCATACCATTCCAATTTTTCTGCATGTGTTGTTCATGAAACAGGCCTGTAATTTCCTGCCCAGAAATTCCGTGACCTGTGTCAGCTGATCTATTGAGTGACATGATTGACTTATACTGTAACACCAGAATAAATTGAACATCCACACAAGGCATGAAATAAACAAAATCAAGCAAGATTTCATATCAAGCTTCCCAAATTTTAATGTTATTAACTTTAATAATCTAAAAATTAGCTAAATATTTATCTTCTAAAAACTAAATACATGGCAAAAAAATATACTTTTCCAAACAATTGACAGAATATATTTAAATATGATTTTTAACTGTGTAAACAATCAGAGCCTTTTTAATTGTTAATAATAAAGAGTTATGCCAAATTGTTGTTCATTTGCAAAATTGTTACCTTGGCTATGGCAGGTTCATTTTTTCCTTCCTTTGAGAACTGACAGCTGCCATATACTGTAATTAATTTTTAAATCCTCGGTGCAAACACCCATGTCCTGCCCCATTTTTTTTTCATAATGCAAATCTTTTACATTCAACATTGGGTCACCTAGCTTACAAAGCATTCATTCAAAACAAGTTGGATAGATAGATATATTGTATTAGTTGTACAGTGCTTGTGTGGGCTTGTTAACGTTAAAGAATTAGAAGCATAAACAGTGTAGGCTTTATTACACATTTTATAATAAAATGATCAATAATTCAGAAATGTTTTGGCTTAAATGTCTGTTATGTGTGATTATCTGTTGAAGTGTCTGCTTTGTGATTGACTGACATCCCATCTGCCTCAAGCTTTGTAATTCCTGCCACATGTTATATTAAAGAGATGGATGACTATGCGATAACATTAAAACATTATTCATTATATTTTGTATAGACTTATTTTCCCATAGACCAAGTCGATATATTAATTTCATGCTTTACATTAGAAGTTCTCAGATCAAAATAAACAGATCACGAAAATACAAATTGCAGTATTATAATATATGACAGACACTTCTTGTCAAATACGCCTTTGTAAATTGAGATGATTATGTAATGTGCATTACCCATTCATCTTTCAGTGACATAGTACAAAGTGCTATCCAATGAGCCGTCATGTGCTACATATAATGTTTCACATAATTTTTAAAGTACAGATTGAGATGCTAACAATGGTTTTTACATTACAATTATGTGAAAACTAAGTAAATTCATTTTGTTGATACATGGGCTGTGGGCCCAAACTCAAGTTCAGGGATGAAAAAAAGTAGGTAGGGCAAGAGTTATGGTTACTCCCAAGGGTTTATTGCTTAAGAGACTGCCAAAACAAGAAATGCAGGGTGGTAAACAAACAGACCACTGAACCACAGCTTGAGCTGAAATAGTTTACTCTAGACAGGAGTCTGTTCAAGACTCAGCACCTGGGTAAGGGGGGCACAGGATATAAACAGAGCCCCCCCTCCGGCGGCTAACGTTGGCTTAATTGATCATAGCCAATTGTCACCAGTATGTTTAGATATTTAACACATTTCAATATCGGTAAAATAAATTTCTGCTTCACTGTTTTACTGCTGGTAAAGCATTTAGCCACAGAGTTGCTGGCAAATCCATGGATTCCTCCTCTGTCTCAGTAATTAAATCCAGAATGAAGACCTGTTAATTTATCCTAGTCTGCGGTAAATAAGGTTGCTGGTATATCAATACATCACAAATTTGTCTTGTTTTTGTCAGTCACATCAGTTTATGTACTGACCCGCTGTATCCCTGTCGGTTCTACATGTCCAGACGCTCTGTAACTGGTGTGAACATCACCTGAGATCATGGACACAGCCAACCACAGACAAAGATACTGGTCAATAAAAGGTCGAAGACTGGTATGCAGAAGAACGAACAGAGAGCTGACCAACAGATGGTGAGATGACCCCAGATGGTATGAGAGTAGATAGAACCACACAAACCTCACATATAACAGATCAGGCAGCAGACCTTGAACAAGTTTTTATCAAATTGTGGAATTTTGTCTCACCTCCTTTGCCAATTTTCATATTCATTATTGTTCTCCTTAACTGTTGTACATTATATGAACAAGAGTATTGGGACACTAGGCCATTACACCTGCAGCAATTTAATGGACATCCCATTCTAAATGCATAGGCATCAACATGGAGTTGATTCCCCTTTGCAGCTATAACAGTTGCCACTCTTCTGGGATGGCTCTCCACAAGACTTTTGAATGTGTCTTTGGGAATGTTTTTCCTATATGCTTCCACTTTGCACTAATACCACTAACAGTTGACTGTGGGACATCTAGCTGGGAAGATATTTCACAAACTGACTTATCACAAAAGTAACACCCTATGACAGTTCCACACTTGAATTCACTGAGCTCTTCAGAATGAATTTCTTTAACAAAAGTTTGTAAACCTGACTGACTAGGTGTTTGATTTCAAGGGTGCTATGCATAAGTGGTTATCGACCCCATTTAGGGAGGGCTTCAGCCCCCCTGTTTTTTTAAAAATAGTTTTTCTAAACCATTTAGTGATTTGTCCCGGATTTTCGTATACATTTTGTACCACCCAAAGCAAACATCATTGTGGGGATTCCCCCTCTTCTCGGCTTATTTAATCATGGGGGGGGGGGGGGGATCCCATGTTTCTCCAGGGGGCTGAGCCCCCCGAAAGTTCAAATCCTAAAATCTCTCATGGTGATTTATAAACATAAATGAATTTGAGTGAGTGTTTTCATTAGTTTACACTGTGCATCAACCACATTAACTATAAAACAAGAGATGAACTAGACAAATATAAACTTTAAATTTTAACTTAGAATTAATTTTATAGCTATAGTTCATTTTAGTTATATAGACTTTATGAATAAAATTGCAGAACTTCCATCGTGTTTTATATAATATCTGGATTCACATCACAATATTCATAGAAAACTCCATCACATGTTTCATATGCCAAAATACTGTTTTATTGAAAAACTAAATTGTGCAGATGTAATCAAGCTGCATTGCTTTTTCTTTTTGTTGTTGAGGTATGCATTTCTTTGGAAAATAGGTCAGGCATAAAATCAGAATGCTGTTTGGATGGTGCTGTGTTACAGAGTAGCCCAGCAAGTCTCACACTGTTGCTTCTGTTGATTTTTAAATAATACTCCACCAGTGTTTAAACAGATAGGCTGAGACAAAGGTAAAGTTTACACTGTCAAATGTTCATCATTAATCTTCTTCTCCCTTCATATTGAATGCTACTCTTTTTCAGTTACCAAGCTGCTACATGTCAGCTTGTTTGATTACATTAGCTTGTGATTTCAGGAACTTTTTAACTACCAATAACATTGTACTCATTGAACCCTAATGGTACATATTTTTAAACGTTTATATTTTATTCGCATGTTTGCATTTTCATTATAACACAAAACAATTTACTATCGAGGTATCTAGTTTTAGTCACAGCTTTACATCAATAAATCAGTAGTTTTTAACAAATAATATTTAGTTACATATTCACATATTAGTAGGCAAAAAACATTCTTATACAGTACTGTGACTAACCTTACAAATCCCACAAATACAATACACATGATCTCAAGTGCACATGATCTCAAACCCCAGTGGGGTTTTATAATCCGGAAACAAAGGTGTATGACTAATGTTGGAATTTAGCAAGAAATCAGCTCTAGTTTCACAAAACATTATTATAATAAAAAGTAATGCTGATACCCAAGTCAGTGATTAATGAGAAACTATAATAGGTTCAATCTTTCAAATGCTTTCTTGTATTTCACTTTTGGTTTGGTGGTTGTGATAATGAAAAGTGTCACAGAAGCATGTAATGAGCCTTTTCACTTTGCTGCTTAAGGCTGTGATGTCAGTGACAGCACTGAAAAAGCACTTGGCCTATTTTATTAAAGGCTAGAGTAATGTTTTTTTCTGTTTTTTGTGTAACTTGTTCTGAATACTTAAAACATAGCCAGAATGAATGAGAGTGACCTCAAAGGAATTTTATGTTTCATTCAATGGTAATAATTGTTTTTTCAAATACACTAAAAAGGGGTAAATAAAAAGAAACCTGTTATAAGATTTACGGAAGCACTTTAGTGACGGGCAAGTCTTTCATAATTTATATAAACATTAATAATATATAATACATTCATAAAACAAAACATGGCTATAAATGTTTATCAAAAGGCATAACAGCAGGGACGGATTACGGACCGGGCCAGCGGGGCCGCTGCCCAGGGGCCCTTGGGGTGCAGGGGGCCCGTGGGGCC
>JABFEB020000040.1:22340656-22371334 GCA_019775895.2 Stomatorhinus ivindoensis
GGGAAGGGGCATTGTCCTGCGTGAATATCATGGGAAGGGGCATTGTCCTGCGTGAATATCATGGGAAGGGGCATTGTCCTGCGTGAATATCATGGGAAGGGGCATTGTTCGGCGTGAATATCACGGGAAGGGGCATTGTCCTGCATGAATATCATGGGAAGGGGCATTGTCCGGCGTGAATATCACAGGAAGGGGCATTGTCCGGCGTGAATATCATTATCTTTTTGAAAGCTACTGACTTATTCTTCAACCAGTGTTTGAAGATGGTATCTTCTATAAATTGGCATTAGATCTTGTAGATACTCTTGCTTCATCTGAAAGTCAGAAAAGTCTGACTCCATCAAGAGTCACTTGCATCTCATCTGTCTACAAAACCTTTGCAAAATCAGTCTTGAGATGTGTCTGTGTCCATTCTTGATGGTTTAGCTTGTGTGCCTTATTGAGTGGAGGTTGTGTTTCAGCCTTTGTGACCTTGTCACATAGCACACTGCATCTAGGACTTCCAGAGATTCTGTTCACATTCCAGTTTCGAAAAATGGTGGCGTTTGATTCTAAAGAGTTTCAGGAACTCTCCCATTCATTTCACATATATCGTTAGTCAATTTGTGTCTTCTTCAATATACATGTTTCTTCCATACAGGGGCATCCAAGATCAGAGGCTAACTCAAGTTTACCTGGGGCTTCATTGTTTTTATGTTTGATGGAAGATTGGCATTGGGGCTAAAATACTTACAGCCAAAGAAGATGGAAGCATGGGTGTCATTAAGTCTGATCACTTGGAGCTATACCCTGAGTATTTTAAGCCTAACCCTGAGTATTTTAAGCCTAGCCCCAAATATTTTAAGCCTAACCCTGAGTATTTTAAGCCTAGCCCCAAGTATTTTAAGCCTAGCCCTGAGTGATCAAACAGCGCCTTTGCTTGCATCTTCTTTGACTGTTGACCACAAAGTACTCAGTTGTACAGTGATCTCCTTTTAAAAGTCCCCCCCCCCCCACCTGGCACTGACACAATTTTGCTCATTTTTTCCACTCTCTGTAAGGTACTTTTGGCCCATTTCAATAGTAATAATAATCAATTCAGTAAAGCTGCACATGACACTATCTACTATGTACACTTTCCTGTTTTAATACAAACAGAAAATACTCAGACCAAATACCAAGCATGCTCTGTTTTTTAATTATACTTTATTTATCCCCAGTGGAATATTTGCTTAGTCCATTCAGTCCATTCTTAATAGGAGATTAATTTCTCTTAAACCATTGGTCAGAAGAAAAGGTTCAAGCAAAATACACACTTGCATAGTTTTGGGGAACAAATAATTTTATGACTGACCTTATTTGAAAAGAAAAAAGTAGTACAGTATTTTTAAATTTTTACTGTGAAGACGGGCACCCTATAAGCATATTCAATGTTTCAAAGGAACGGAATTGCAAACTTTCTTTCTTTAAATCACTAAAATATGTGGAACTTGACATGTATGGTGGGTATTGTTTGCAGAGGAGAATTGCTTCCAGCAGTCTTTACATCATACATTGTGTTATCCCTTTCCGTAATGCATGGCAGGAGCTCAGCATCTTTGCATTTTTGTAAGAAATGGAAAATAGTAGGAACAACTCAAAATATGTAACTTTATGATATTTTTGAACTGGAACTAAAATTAGTCAATGACTTAAGAAAAAAAAGATCAATATTTAAGAAATCTTCTGTGAAATCTAAGAGTTTTACGAATGAAATAAAAATCCTTACACGTATTTCAAGTTTTTTTAAAAGTAATAAAAACATATAAATATAAAGAAGTTTAAATAAGTATAATGTAAAAAAGCTGTTCTCCAACTCTCCTGACACTCTGGAAGATCTACATCCTCCATGTTCACGTCAGCTGGGGAAACATTAGTTCTGGTGTGAACTGGCTTCCAAAGCTGAGGAATGGTCACAGTGCTGAGTAATAAAGTTGTTTTTCCTGACCTCACTGTCTTTTTATCCTTAACAAAGTTAGAATAATCTTCTATTTCAGATCCGATGAAAATCATAACCGTGGTGTTTCTCGCAGAAACCTTCATGTCTGTCCAGAAATCTTTTCATGTGCAAAGTGTTATCCATGTTATCCACGTGGGTTTCTACTTTAAGCAGATTTGTTATTACGTCAC
Organism: Stomatorhinus ivindoensis; assembly: GCA_019775895.2. NCBI lineage: Eukaryota > Metazoa > Chordata > Actinopteri > Osteoglossiformes > Mormyridae > Stomatorhinus > Stomatorhinus ivindoensis. The sequence continues at coordinate 22,342,805 of JABFEB020000040.1, forward strand.
TATAAGTCATTGCTCACCATCCATATAAATTTCATGATTTCCTTTAATTCAACATCATTTGTAAGGATTTCATGAAATTTTACAATCTCAGTTTTCGTTAGAAGTGTGACTGACTTTCATGACGTCATCATTTGATGTGGCCTCTTGTGGTTGCCTGTATTATCTGATAATGTACCTACACTTAATGGACTTATACCTGTATTGGATATTATTAAGTATCATAAAGTATTTTAAGCATGACTAAAGCATAAAGCATGCTCGGAATATAAATATTTGTAATGGATAGCAATAATAAACAATTATTCCTGGAAGACACCTTGTTGGACTATATTGTTTCTGTGGTGCTGATATTTTTACTAGTAAATGGAAATTACATGAAAACCCAACAAGCTTCTCACTTTCTGTTCTCACTTTCATTTCTCAGAGTGGTTTGTTGCTATATGAGCCATTCAGCTATAGCAGAAAGGTATTCTGTGTTTTGAGTATTGTAACAAGAGCCAGAGACTGTGAAACTATCTGCATGAGAAGCATAAAAGAATTTTATTTTACTTTCTGCATTACATTGCATATTTCTATTAAACCTCTATTAAACATTCTTGTTACAAAGCAAATGGTTCTTTTTATATATTTGGTATTTAAAATGTGTGCTCAAGGGAGATATAAATCCGTCCTACAAAGCTATTTACAAACAATTTATTTCAAGCCATAATATGTCATGATGCTAATAATTATTATATGAATATTGCACAAACTCTGACGTAAAACACCACTATGATTCTAAATGTGGATAGACATTGAAATCATTGTTATATCTCCATTAGAAATCTGAAATTAATCTGATTTCTAGAGGTATAATGTTTTTATAATACTGTGGTGGACTGGCGACCTGCCCAGGGTGTACCCGGCCTTTCGCCCGATGGTGCTAAGATTGGCTCCAGCTTCCTTGTGACCCTGATGGATAAAGTGGTATAGATAATGGATCAATGGATAGGTGGATGGATGGATGGATACAAAAAAATTGCACTTGGGAAGAACGAATTCCTAAGGTAAACACATTTCCATGTAATGAGGTTTGGCCCAGTACCATTGTCATGTATTGTCTGAAATAACAGACTTCCTATCCTGTTCAGCTTCTGATGCAAGATGTGACTAATAAATTGGAGATGGATGCTATCAAATATATTAGTGGGCTGTATCAGAATGTCAATTTAAAGTCTTGTTTGTTCATTTATTTATTTATTGCTACAGACTTTTGGTTTAGGATTCGCTACACATCTGTAAGATGACGGAAATACCATAATCTCACGTTCTTCCTTGATTGTTACATTTAACATATCATATGTGCTACTGGCTCAGCTGCTGCAACGCATTAGGCGTAGTAACTGGGAGCTTGTAAAATACTTTTAGAGATACTACAGACAAGCAGAGAAGATGATGAGGATTCCACATGGTTATCCTAGGAGATGATAAACAAAAGGATAAGGTGATACACTTTAAGTGATATATTGAGCACATGTGGGGTTGCAAAAAGAACAGACCTTTCTGCTGATTTATATTAATCCTTAATGTCTAGTGTATCCAGAACAAGATTATTTCAGTAGATCACATCACTCTATACACTTTATAGATCCCCAACTCCAAGTTATAATATATATTCAATCTGTGTATTGCTTTTGTAGGATTCACAGAATTCCATTGTAACCAGAGCCATTGCCGGGAAATAGCCACATCGCACTTACTAGATTACTTTGTACGATGTCCCCTCAAATAGTAGGCTGGGTTTTGAGTATAAAATCAGTGTATTCAAAATGGTGTATATTTTTTAGCTCTGAAGCTACGTGAAGCTGATTTCACCATTTTCTCCAAGGGATGTGGCAATGAGCTAAATTAGTCTGACTGAGGTCAGAGGCCAATAATTTATGATTAAAATAATGTTCATGAGAACATTTTATCCAAATATCACTTGCAAGCATTTTACACTGTAATGAAGAAGCTTTTTTTGTAGTGCGTGAACACAATATGACTTGCCTCTGTCTTCATGGTGCTGTGTCTTCGTGATGAGGTGCATATCTTCGCTCACTTGTGGAGTCCAACGCAGTTCACTGCTTGACGTCACACCAATAGGTTTAGCAGCAACAAAAGCATAATGATAGATAATATGTCATATGCATAACTCAGATCTTGTTTGTGAGAAACAGGAAATACAAATAATAGAACAGCAGTATTTGTATTTAAAAAAATTCTAATTTCTGGATTATTCAGAACATGTTGTAACTAAGTTTAGTTCATTCTTTCATATTAATATTTTAATATTATTGGTTTAATAATTTTATGAAAGGTTGTATGACATTCCTTCTACCCAGCAAGCAGACAAAACAAGGAAGCTGACTTTTGTTCTATTTGGATTTACAGGTCAAATAAGATGCATTTTGGGTGACTTAATGTAAAACTTCAACATATGCATGTCAACAGTCAAGGATCTAACACAGCCAATCACAAGTGATTTGCACACAGTATTCTATCGTATTTCTAAGCAATATTCAAATATTAAAAATGTCCTCACTACCCCAGACAGTACACAGTTTTGAAAGGTTGGACAGTTTTGGGAGATGGCCAGGCAGGGTCACATCCCTTTGGCCATCACTCAATCAAAAAAGTGGGGTAGGAAAGTCTGGTTGCAATTAGCCTTGTCCCATGTTGTGAAAAGTCTGTTGCAATGGCGGAAGATTTGACTGTCAGACTCCTGCTGGGCTCATTGGGGTGTCCCTGGAAAGTATGTGTGTCAAAGTGCAGGGAGGGGGTTCACTGCAGCAACCCCCCACCCCACCTCCACCCTAAAGCTCACTCCATCCTCTAGCAACTTCCTTTTTGTCACGGTGCTCCACAGCACAGCTGTTAGTGTTAAAGTTCGCACCGAAGAATGAGAAAGCTGCCATCGGCTGGCCATAAATATTTCTCTTTTCTTGGGACCAGGAATGAAGAAACTTCATACAAACACATACAGATTATTTTTATAGCATATAACATTTACAGTATTATAATTAATATACATATCAATATTACACTGTGAAATGGCTCAGTAAATATATGTATATCTTATAATACATAATACATATATACATAAATAAATAAAATTTAATAAAAATAAACTAAAATGACAAAAAATCCTCTGTTTTAGAAAAGTTTTTCCAAAAGTTCTGACAGGAAGAAATTAGAGACATAAAGTGTGATTTCAGTAATTTCAGTGGGAAAGCAGCAGGTTGAAAGAGCTGCAAAGCAGCTAAATTGTCCAGCCTAAAGGGAAGAGATGTTTGTTAGGGTCACCTAGCAGAGGGAGCCTGTAGCAGTTGGGAATCTGACAAGCCTGTCAGATTCAGGAAATTTTATTGCCTGATGCTAAATTTCTGCATTCTGATGGCTGTCTATGGTAATGCATAAAAAGAAACTGAATGTTGGTCAATGCAAATGCATTATTATGTATTAAAGCATATACAATAGTATACACTGTGCATGTTTTCCCATGAAATAACTTTAGATAAGTTGCTGAATAAATAGCGCTTCAACAGATTAAATTAAAATTACTATTGGCTCCTACCTCTGGGACAAGGGTTCAAATCTCCACCACAGCTGGAGCATGCATGCTTACCTCATGCCCCCCAACTAAATTCTCGCATCCCATGGTCGGCTGCTTATACAGTATAGGGTCACAGGGTAGCCCAAATGGAGTTCATTTTTATAATTAAGTATCATCACTACAGCACTTACCAGAGATTAAGAAAAGCAGAAATTATGACATCATTTCCTTTTAGGATGAATACGAAATAGGCTAACATAAATCTTAACTTAATGCATAGAAATCAAACCATTAACTATTTCACATTCTACTAGTAGTATTGTTATTATTATTATTATTATTATTATTATTATTATTGTTGTTGATGTTGTTGTTGTTATAGTAGTAGTAATAATGGTTACAGTAGTATTGTTATTATTGTTATTATCAACAACAAGAACAACAATAATTCCATCATTTATCTGTACAGTGGTAAAAATGGTAACCTTGGAATCAAGGTGGTTGAAGTAAATTTATTTCAATTTATATTAATGTATATGTCATAAAACTAAAAATCTGTGTGTGTGCGTGTGTGCGTGCTGATCTACCAAAAAGCTAATGCTTATACAATAATTAATATTCAGTACATTTAGCGTAGCTAACAATAATGTTGGAGAAGGAAGGCAGAATGTGAAAGTATTGAAGAAAGCTATCTGATCATGTTTCAAGCTGAATTTGTTCATAGACAGTGAGTCATTGTTTATCCCATTGTATCATCAATACTTTAGTACTGTCAGATCTGTTATAAGAGAGGAGTCAAGCATGACAAAGACTGCTTATTCAGCCTGAAAAACGTGCTTCAAAGGAATATGGGTAATTGTATGCTGCTTTCCCCATTAATACATCAGTTTAGTGGCAACTATTCGTTATGTTATCCCTTTTAATCTTAACCTATGGTTCCCCCAAATCGTACCAGAGATATCTAAAGTAATATTAAAGGGTCAAACTGGATCATTATATTATTACTTACAAAAGCTCACAAAGTCATAGACGATATATGCTTGAAAATGGATACTTAATGGTAATCATAAAAGAATCCTGATATTCACTTTTCAAAGACACCGTCAACATGGTATGGTCAGGAGAAGGAAAAAACATTATTTCCTTTGAAAAATTGATTCACATTTATAAGGGGTCTTGTGCAGATGTCATATACAATTGCCTGCTTTAAATACTAAATCTTTTGGGCAGAAGCTTTTAAAACTTCAAATGCACCAATATCTACTTACATATGTCATGGTGCACCCCTATACAGCCTTTTCCTGTTCGCTCTCCTGAAACATAAACGTATGAGCTGGAAATGGCATGTTATTTTCCACAGATAAAACAGAGGACCTGCACACTATTAAAATCCTCATGCTGTCTGGGTTTTCCATTACAGTCCGAGTATCGAAAACTGTCTTCAGTCTTTAATCGTTCACTATAAGGTGCTGTGATTTGAAAAAGATGTGAAACTAACGTTTTTTGTTTCTCCAATATTAAGAGTCTTAATGACTTAATAAGGCCTCAGACTCGAGAGGCTTAAGACACAATACAGAAAAATCCTTTTATGTTTATTGTACAATAGTGAGTAGCTATCTATATATTTAACATTATATGACTATATATCATGTGTAAAGCTGTCTTTTTAAATGATCATTGTATGTGTGACGCTGTATTTTTTGCGCTGCTTCTGCACTCTTTTAGCTGCTCTAGGTGGACCTCATTAAGAATGGGTTGAAAGTTAAGAATCTTGGGATCAAAAACTACAGTCTGAGCTCTTTCGTTTATTTATTGCATGCTATATTCCTAGAGATCCTTCCCGGTTTACCTTATTGCAATGAACATCAACACATTTTGGCAATGGAGTAAACGGGTATCTTTCAAGTAGTACTGCATGATACTTTCATTTTTAACTGTTATAGAGGATTCAGAATGGGGTCAGCAGTATTTTCGAGGTTGGGTAAAAATTGTTCAACATGAAAACATGAAGGGTGATTATTACCCTAAGTATATAAGTTAAAATGTTCATTGTAAAATATTCCCTTATGTCAGTCTCATAGTGACCCCTTATGAAAGGTGCCTTGGAGGGTCATTTAATGTGCATGGAACATAAATCTTTCATATCATTACAGTAATGTGTACAGATTTTTGTCTTAAATTGAGCCCAGTGCTGGAGCAATCCAAACAGCTGAGCAGCACATGTTGAACCCCTGAGTCTTTTCAAAGGCTTACCTGATAGATTTCTAGGGAGTATTTTATGAGGTACTTAACTATACAAATATATATTTTTCAGTTTAACAGAAACCCAGACCCATTTATTTTTCTTTGTTCAGCAACATATCTACTGACTTAACGTTTATTTCTATTTAAAGTATATTAAAATTGATGTTTTTGCTGTGATTCTATGCCAGAGACCAGTATCCATTTTGCAGAGAGAGATACCTGGAAATTGGGACAATGTGTGAGAAGTCTTCAGTAAATATTTTACCAGCATCAATAGTGTAACATGGAAGACAGCACAAGATTCACTATGTCCTTCTCTTACTACTTATTTTATGCTATCGAATATAATTACTTAATACATAAATATTAGACAAAATATTAAAAAATGATACATACTCTCCAAACACCAAATAAAACAGCCTCGTACTAGGATTCAATATAACTCAATTGCCATTTAAATTAATGTTTCAGTCAGAGCTGCAAAAATAAAACAATAAAATTAAAAAAGAGAAATTAAAAACTCTTTGCAGAGCCTCTTCTCAAAGAATTCTTTATAAGCCTTTGTAAAAAAGGCGTTTTATATGATAAAGATGTTGGTCATGGTTTACAATGGAACACCTCCATGTCACGCATTCCAGTTTTATTGTCATGATTGTACATCTAAATACTTTAGGCATGCTATTGCTTTTGATAAAAAGCTCTGTACAGCTTCTTATATCATTATAGATATAAAATATTTCTGGATAATATGTTACTGTAAAATGTAACCATATAGATAACTGACATAATCAATCCATCCATCCATCCTTTAACCACTAATATTGATGAATATATAACTTTCATTTGCAAAGAAAATGGTATTTCAATGTTTAAAATATCATTAATGATTTAATATAATAAATAATATAGTGAAAGTCATATATTCATTTTACATATTAGTCTTATATTACTCAATGTATTCTTCTTAAAGTGATTTATTAAAATTGTCTACTGAGAAAGTGAGTGAAGCTTTGGATTTAATGGAGATTTGTTTTAAATGCAATTGAAATGCTATTGCCAAAATATGGAGTCTTAATGTATTCGTTAAACTTATATAACAACATAAACATGGCTATGGTCATTGTTAAGGATTCAGTAAATGAGAGTTGAAAGATATAGAAACTTGGGTAAAGAATCACAAATCATGACGTCATTTCCCTCTGTCACTTCTGTTTAAATAACAGCACTTCTAAGAAGTGCAGTCGGGCGCCAAGGGCAAAGCATTAGAAATTCCCTTAGGGGAACCATTACAGCTACATTGGTAGCTTCATATTTACACCCCCACCATAAATATAGCAGACTGTCATAACCAGAAAAGATAAGAAGTATAAACCAGTTTTTAACTGTATTGTACCGGAAACAATCTATGTTTACAGGAAAACAAGAGAAATGGCACACATCGTATTGCCAAAACACATCTTAAGTTTCACAGTGGCAACGGACTAGTCTGGTTTCCACCAAGGTTAAAGGGGCATTCTGCCAGTACATATTACTGAAGAATCTATGGTCTATAAAATGTCAGCAATTTTGAGTTAAAAGAGTTCTGTTTCTTTTAAAAAATAGTACTAATCAAATGAGCTTTCTTGATTATGTCTTTCAACATATAAGTGTATAGGTTCACTCTAATGTGACAATAAGATATGGTCCATTTTCATGCCCAAATATTTACAAACTGCTCTTAAACAGTCTTTTCACCCCCACCCCCCTCCACTTCTAGTTTCATTGGGTGGCACGTAATCCCTTTTCCTTCTTCCAACTGATCTGTCAGCAAGGGTCTGTTATGCCTAACTGCAATGTAGACTCTCAGCCAGCAGGTTTAGTCAAGAGGATCAGAGAGCTGTAAATTGGACAGAAGTTAAGTACCCTTTTCTGGCCCACCCTTAACCCCTAGGTATATGTTTGTGGACACCCATGGTATTCTACCCACAAAGTACAAGTCTTTTGAAAACCGTTTTGCAATGTTTTTATTTTATTTTACTTCTCATTAGGTGCTAAATCCTTTAGTAAACAATGTTTCCTGGAGAACCACAGGCCATAGCTTCAAATCCTCAAACCCTCTGCCCTTTCAAAAGATATTAATAAAATAATTATAGTTTTATCTATCCTTCCCAAACACCTCCCCTGGTTTAATAGCACTAATGGCAAAAAAATGTGATCTGCACTGATTACATTTGAAAGTAATCAGTGTTACAGTGGAATGCAAGCAATGCAAATGTTTACAAAATTTAAATGAACATCTTTAAAACAAAGAATACCCTAGTAATGGTAAACGACATATATGATGAAGCAGTGTGTAATAGTTCAACTGTTGTGTCGTCACAGATGAAAAGTAAAACCATTGGGAAACATTTTGTATACATCACTCAGTTTTTCCATTAAATTTACATGCTACTTTAGAATGGCAAATTCTAACATTGATCAGAGAGGGGGATGGTTTCATTTTGTGATTATTATTAAGTTTGCATCAGGGAAGTGAGAAATATGACAAGAGTAATGTAGTAGTGGCCATATTTTAATTTATTGATTTCCAGCAATGAAAGAGCCCAGTGTTATGTTACATGTGAATGTCAACTGAGGGTTAAATACAATGCAGTTAATGCTGTCTGCCAAATACCCGTGTCTAAAGATCTGTTTAAGGCCATTTGCATACAGTTTGCAGGACCTGTTTGTGTACTTCAAGACCTTTCAATTAAAATACCACTAAGATCCCACAAGCACCAATATGTGTGCTTTGGCAAGAAATTTTCTGTAGTTTATGTAAATCTTGTATAATGTCTGCCAATAAAAATGTAAAATATAATATTTCATACTACGTTAGTATGTTTTCTTTGTTTAACCTAATAAAGAGTGAAATTGCCCAACAATATATAACTAACATTTTTATATGACTGTGGCAGAGAGTATTGTACAATTCTAATAGCATTATCAGAACCATATTTTCTGTTCTGTGAAAGTACATAATTTATATTTAAATAGCCGAAACACTGGAGTTTGCAGTTATTTCCTTGTTGGCAATACAGTGTCAGTAATATGCAGGCACATGCTTGCAATCTTGTAAAGGGTATTTCCAAAAACATGATGCAGGTGTTAATAATATAAACTTGTTCTGCTCCCATTGTTTTGCTACCTGCTACTGAATCTGAAGGAGGGGGAAGGACAGTATGTGCATAAGCACATCTAAACATCCAACAGCTTAAACCCGATTTGCCTGAGCCCTTATCGGTAGAAACAGCTGTCAGCTCAGCATGGTAATTAAGTGTTATACGCTTGTCAAAAGATTCCAGGCTAGACATTTCTTATTATATTACAAGTTGCCCTTGAGGAATTTGTGCGTCTTTAAACATAGAGGCTGCTGGTCTTAAAAGGGAGTATAAACAGCAGCTAAGCTGTGTAAAATGAACAAGTATCCTACCCTATTGTTAACACTCAATGACTCTAAAATATAAACAGAGTCTATACCATTTATTTTCAAAGTCAAAATAACCTTGTGTGTGACTACTGTGTATCAGGTTCACTTACATTTCAGCTTAACAGATTTTTAATGTGCAGGGGCTTGTAATAAATTGTATACCTAGCTATACACCTAAAATAGTCTAACACCTGGAGAAGCAGGGAATGGCAACATATGTGGGTCTGTGCAGAGGTAACATAAATATGATGAAAGAATTAATTCCCCATCAGATGGCTGTGATAGCGTAATGTCATATGGGTGGGATCACAATAGATCAGTCTGGAGCAGTTCTTAGAGTTCAGAAGGGGAGTTTTTTTGTGTACAATTTGTCTTCAAAAATGAATCGGTACAGTAATAACCTTAAATTATGTTTACTTCCACGATTAACCAAAGGTTGTAGGATGCCACAGATACTTTTTATACATAACTGCTGCTATTGAGCATTGTCATCTTTAAAATGCATTTGGCATTTTTTAATCATTGCTACCTTAAAACTTTCAATATCTGTCCATTAGACTGGGAAATGTACTGGGGAAATAGACTAAAGAAGAAAAATAGATTTTCATTTTTCCGTTGAAGACCCTGATGAATTTTTTATTTTAGTGCAGCGTTATAGTGCCATAATTAATGTATGAAAGCCACCTTGTGTGCTGATGGTTATAATCAAACAAGTGGTAATATGAACTATCTACAAAATAAAACACAGGGCAGCATAAAATATCAAAATTTACAAAAACCTTTTTATGTACTATATTTTGAAAATTAGATTATAAATGAACACAGAAACATACAAAATGAACATACAGAAAAATATCTTGTCTGTACAAGAGCCTGCGTGAGAAATATCAGGATTGTTTGACATGGCATGTGAAGCTGGTAATAAGAGATAGATAAACATCTGTGAGATGGACTATATGGTACTTTGCAAACCTGCTGAATTTGAAACTTTGGAAATGGATCCTATCAGATCTGATGTCATCAGCACATTTCAGTAAAAAAAAAACACTAAATTCCCTTAACCTAGAATACCTACACCTTAACTTTATCAGTTACTGCCTTATGTTACCTTAAACAGCCATTAAATCTTGCCCACTGTAGAGCCTGCACTATCAGCCATGATAAACCTTTACTGTTTTTTCACGTATTAAATGTTCATGCAGGGTGTGTAAGTTTCAATCACTGAATGTTTTGTTTATCAGTTAAACAGACTACAACTTTTTTTATATAGCAAAAACAACACTGTATTCCATACTACTCAATCTTCCATCTGTCCAACACTGCAGGAAAAAAAGTGTATAAACTGCCATATGGCTGCAAAAATCTGAAGAAATAAGAAATTTGTATATTTTTAACTAAAGTACAGGATATAAATAGTTTTTCCAAACATAACATTAGATACTTTGAAGTAGCATTTTACTTAATAGTGCCTGCACATTATGCACTCTTCTTCATAGATACTTTGAAATAGCATTTTATTTAATAGTGCCTACACATTATGCACTCTTCTTCATAGATACTTTGAAGTAGCATTTTACTTAATAGTGCCTACACATTATGCACTCTTCTTCATAGATACTTTGAAGCAGCATTTTACTTAATAGTGCCTACACATTATGCGCTCTTCTTCATGAGGTATACCTTTGCTGAGGGCTGCACCAGTGCTTTCGGTTCAGGCTGTGACTCTGTTTCCCGGCCCTTGCTAATCTATGTAATTACATATTCTCTTTACTTCCACTTTGATTTCTCACTGGTCCATTGTGTGTGTGCACTTTTCAACTAAACAATTCTTTTTATTTATTTTTTTTTTGAGAATTACAATAGAATCAAATCTGCATTGTAGCAGTACAAACAGATATTCTAAAAAACCTGATTTAAAAAAAATATAAATTTAATACACAATGTAACATTGTATTTAGAAAAAGTGTTATTAGATATAAATCTTTATTAACCTGATTAAAACCTGAATCATTTGGTATGATAAATGCCATTCAGCTTATTTTATCACTGAAATATTTGATATATTCCATGTTTGCTTTATTTTCACCAGGTAAATGTCTACACATACATTCATCCATCCATCCATCCATCCATCACCGTAACCACTTAATCCCAACTGGGGTCGCCGGAGGGACCTGAGCCTACAACAAGGGAACAAGGGGCATGGGCAGGAAATGTCTATACATTGTAAACAAAACATTACAAAAAATTAATTTTAAAAAGGAAAAGGATAAAGCTTTTTAACTATCTGAAACTTGTTTATTGACAGTGCATTGTAAAATTACAGGTTAAAGTAATGTATAATACATTTAAATATATTCTCTATCGTGTACATGCTCACATTTACATATAATTTTTACATTAGGTAATAGATTTATAGAAAGCAATGCAGTAAAGCTATACTATAAAATGTCATACGGTAATGAAAAACAGACTTGTAACATCAGGCATCACTAAATCTTTTGAGACCAAAGAAGGAAGGAACAGGGAAGGGTTCATCTGGAAAAGACCTCTTCTTATGGAGATGCATGGCTCATGGATGGTGATGGTCTCTTTAGTATTGATTCCACAGAAAAAGATAAAGATTCACAGGAAGCTTTTGTCTTATTTTGCTTGAACGCAAATTCTTTCGGAAAGCTCTCCACGTTTTCGAGGTTCTGGAGCTCTCTGGTGGCACCATCCCTGTATTTTTTTGCTGCTTCTTCCAAGAGTTCTTTGCACTGAAGCCCTTTCAATTCAAGGCTTGATTTTTCACTGAGAGTCTGCTGGATGAGGGAGTGGAAAGAACTGAGCTTCACAGAGAGGGCATGTTTCCCGCCATCTTTGTTCAGCTTGTTCAGGACATAGTCTGGTCCAGCTGTGGACAGCAAGTTGGGAAAACCTTGTCCACAGGCTCTCTTAAGCGGCGAGAAGGCTGATCTCTCCTTCTGGTTTGGGGAAAGCACGCTTTGATTGTCCACTTGCTGCAGATCACAGAGCTCTGGAGCTGTGCAGAATCTTGTTACTACTCTGTCTTGGTTGGATGAGTGGTTCTCTGAGGACGGTGTCATTTTTGCGTCCCAAATGATGTCAGGCTTCATGTTCTGTACTGCTGTAGCATTGAGGAGACATTGCTGGTACAACAAAGCATCATTGATATTGCTACCTCGAGCCCACATCATAAAACGGTGTGGGACAGGGTACTGCCGGTAGGTGGCTGCCACACTGACATTTGAGGAGATGAGTTCAACATTCCCAGTGCCAGTGTATTGCATAGACACATCCAGACAGTTAGGAAGGAAGTTGCAAAGGTCTTTGGGTGGTGGGTCCACCTGTGCGCTGGCGTAGGACGCCTTGTAGGAGTTGTACTCTGCACCATGAACAGTGTTGTTTGGAAGGAGCAGGGATGCAGCTGCTGTGTGACTGGATTCCATCATCTCTCGCTCTTTGTACTCTCGCTCCAGCATGATTGTCTCCAGCTCCTTGTCAGCGAACGCTCTTCGCTTCCTCATACGATCACTCAGCGGAGGAGGAAGAGAAGGGTTTCCACCCAAAAAGTGATCTGACTGAAGTGGACGATACCCTATGAAACATAAAAATTCTATCATGCTCTTGCTTGGGAATTTGCATGAATGCATAGTCAGGCGAGATATTTCAATTTACTTTATTTACACAAATACACCATGAACTCATGTGGTGCCAATTACCAATGCAACGAATGTTAATATATATGTTATAATACAAATAGTATCATTTGTACTAAAGCCTACCGATGCAATTGATATCCAAGCAAAGCTAAGAAATCAGAAAAGAAAAAGAATAGAAGGGCAACATTATTAAGGCAGGAAAGAATGAGAAGAATATAGCATTTAAACAATAGAATTTTGTATTTTGTAATGAGATGGAATGTTTTAGCTCTTACCCTCTAAAATACTTTTTGCCAGCATGCTTGAAGGACGGAGGTGCCTCTGATAGATGGTTTTCCTTTCTGCTGAAATTTGCTTCACTGATAAACCTTTTTTATCCTGCAATTCAAAAGAATCATGGTCTGTATGTGTTATTTGTGTTGTGCATATCCCAAGAATGTCATTTCCATATATAAGTTTATTCTTTTAAATGCAATATTCCACAATGTGCTGTATTCAGGAGAAAGACCAAAAAATTCAGTCTTGAGTAGAAATAATACTTCATGAACTACTTACCTCTGTGGCTTGCTGCCTCCTTAGTGCCACCTGTGCTGCCATTACGCGCTGTCTCTCCACTACAAGTAAACAATTAGCACACTGGCAATCTCGCCACCTGCAGAAACGTTTGTGTCCCTTCAGACAAGAGACCACTCCGTGATTCCTGCAGCGGGCACACTTCGGGGTCCTGCTCAGTTTTCTTTGATCCCCAGGATTCAGCGTCATTTGGGCTGATTTGTCACTGTCCCTACTTTGCGACGAATCGTCTCCTAACTCGGCCACGACACTGCTGTATTCTCCTTGATCGTCACTCTCCGTCTCGAGACTCTCCACGTCGATTTCAAGATCAGGAGCGGCAAGGTCCGTCATGTTTCTTTAGGTCTCCTTATCGATCAGTACTTTCTTCTAGACTGTTCTAAAGCCGTATACCGGGCACCTGCTAAATATAAAACAGCAAACTACAAAATCAGCATCAAGCCCTTAACTATTGAATTTTGCAGACAATTTATCATATATTTGTCTACTACAATTCTAAAAACATTTGGGTGCATATCAGTTTTTGCATGGTGCTTACAAATGGTTATCACATGTATATGTTTATGAGGAAAACTAAAAGTCTTGTTAGTACAAAAACACAATAATTCTAAATGCATAGTATATTTAACTCACAAAACTTACGGATTTCACGTAACGATGAACGATCAAAACGCGGAAATATCCTAAAAATCGCAATATCCAGAAAATGCTTTCGCTGGTCTAGTCCTTCGCTCACACTTGAACCTATACTGTACTGGCCCAAGGGTTATTGTCACTGATTGTTTCTCCCCAGTATGACCAATTCACTGCCTTGACGTTTCCGCTGCAATTTCAGGCGCCACCTCTCTTAAGCCCTCGAGTCCGCGCGGTTTTCCTTCCGATTGGCTGATTTTCAGTAGTTCATCCTTATTGGCTGCGCATAGATTGTGTGAATTTAAGATATGAATGTATTTATTATCCCGTGGTTACGCATATACAAGCTATTAATCTGGATGGTTTATTTCATCATTTAATTTTATGCTGGGATGACTAATAAAATTGTGTTATAATGCATTATTCAAAAACTTTTTTCTTCCTTTTTTAAATAAAGTAACTGGCGTCTGCACTAAACATTCCAGCTTCACCAAATATTCGACATTTGCTATAGGCCTATATACAAAGTATATCATGTACTATTTTGGCCTGTGTAATATTCCGACATTTTGGCTATATCGACATGTCAAATTCCTGTGTGCATTTTGTATATGTATGCGCAGATAACGTCATATCACACACACGCACACACACACACACTATATATGTGTGTGTGTATATATATATATATATATATATATATGCCGTTTTTTAAAATTATACAATTATATTTGCACTTTATTTACTAAGCGGTTAGATAATGGCCCGCTCGCTGTATGAATGGATGGATGACTATGTAAAAATAAGCACTGTGGAATTATTTTGGACGCAGCAAAGATGACTGTTGGGTTCCACAATTTCACAAAAACATTCCTTTTGCAAATGCGCATGAAAAGCACGCGGGTATAGAAAATGGATGGATGGACATTGAATTTATTAGTTCCGTTTATTTAGTAAATTTACGTTGTCGTGACATATAGGCGAATACATTGTTTTATTTCAATTATTTTTTTTACGTTTTTAAGTTTACATTATTGTGCTAATAAGAAAAAAGCACACAGTATAATGCCCGCTGTTATATCCGTCGTCAGTTATACTTTTCCTAAGAAAAAAATCAGATTGAAAGCGATTACTGGGTTTACATAACAAACAAACAAATGCTAAAACATGTACTCAGCAGGCTTAGCTGTGTACAGCCGACACAACCGAAAGAGGCCGTTTTTCTGTGACCTCGTTAGATTTTACTCATTTTAAATCTTCGCTGTTCAAAATGAAGTCATATGGGAACGTACAACTAGGCCAAGATACATGAATATACGAGACGATTCATGAAAATATATGAAATCTAAATACACAAACTTGTGTCGAAAATAGCATTGCGTCTTTTTTTAAAAGAATGGGTTGGTCGAGTATTTGAGCAAGGTGGTTGTTGCATGAAGGACGTTTTCCGCTTCAAGAAATATGACACCAAACAAAAGGAACATAAAATCTACGAGACCATTGAATGGAACAAATGGAAAATACAAGTAAAAGGACAAATACATCTGTATAATTGATATGGGTGCATAATTTAAATATTCTTTTTCACACTCCAAAAATTCTTCCAGTAAATTAGCGGGAAATGCCATTTGATCTGCTATATGATTTTTAGTTAATTGAATCAATTTAGTCAATAATAAAATACACTGAAATATGTGCATCGTTAAAAAAAACTGCAGTATATTACATATCATTCTGAATTTAATTTAAACAGAGCAAATTCAGATAAAATAAATTCATGTTCTGGCCGCATTTTTTTTCTATAAAAAGGACTAAAATTGCTGACATAATTCTTTAAATCTAATTACTTTTGTGTAGACCTACATGGAATGTCTTGATAATAGGCCTACCTTATTTTTCCTTCGAGCTTATGTGTGATAACATTTTAAATGTAAACAAGTAACGCCATTGCTGATCAGTCCTTATCCAAAATACAGCCAAAGAAATCAGAAAGGAAATATATATAAAGAAATATATATATATATATCCACACAAATTCTTTTTTTTTTTTTTTTTAAAAAGGTAACTGTTAAGCATAAGATGTAATCACTTAATCGTTTATTTGTCGTCTATATATCAGCAACTGGAGTTCTTCAATCACTTAAAATTATAGAGTAGTTTGAGGTATTATTTAAAAAATAGTTTTTATCTATCTATCTATCTAGATATCTATTTATTTATTTTGCGGTCTGCTTACGCAGTGGCTACTTCCAGGGATCTTGGCGTGTTTCAGTAGCTATCCATCCATTCAAAAACATGCAGTTAAGTGAGTTGAATATTTCATGCTGTTTATAGTGTGTTGGCATTTTTAGAATGGGCTCTAGTCATTACGGCAACATATTGTGTTTTGTTATCTGGCTTCCTGGACAGCTAGTTAATTTATTTCATGTAGTTTGAACACTTTAAGTTAGTTACATTTCGACTTCCCAGCTACTGTATATATCCATCGTACGATTAGCATCAACAAAAGGAAACTTCCCATCGTCCTGAGGAATATCCACCTGTTGGCTTTCACCAGGGCCCCCTAGTGGACATTTATAGGTGACGCCTAAAAATGAAGCTGGGTTGGGGGGTTAGAGTTAGGAATAGGGCAAGAGTTACGGTTAGGGCTATCGATTAGCACTACGGTGGCCTAACTCGACAAGGTAGCTCAACTCGATAGAACACCGGGATGCACCACATTTGCACTTTGTTAGTCTTTGATAGCTGTACTTTGATCTTAAATTTTTATAAACCACCTTCCGAGGATAATCAACAGATATCACCCGAATGGATGCATGAGACGGTGTTTCCCACCATAAATGAAAAAAAGAAAAAATCTTCTGTACACGTCATGGTAGATTTTGTCAGCAGACATAGTCTGCACTAATACACAATGATGCTGTTATACTTGGGTTTGCTTTCAGTACAGTAATCGGTGAGCGCTTCAACGACGGATTAGAACATTTATATAGGCTATTCTTGTATTAATATAAATATTTAATCTATTGTAATCATCTACCTAAACCAGATATATCTAATACGCACTACATAAGATATAACGAAATAATTTACATTTACGTTCTGAGTATCAAATCAGTGAAAATATCTTCAAGAGGCACAAAATGCAGAATTTACCACTAGAAATATTTTATCATCGAATTTAACTTGGTTAATACTACAGGAATACCGTACTCAACGTTATTTTTGGATTTAATTTATTCAGCGCAAAAAACACTGCAAAAATATTTTATACACTATCAGCACCATACAAGCTGTGATCAGCTCATGTTTTTTGGAACCTTACCAGGGACTGATAATTTAAAGATGCGCCTATTTACTGAATTGCACCTTTAATATAACTAACACGTCCTTATTTACAAACTTTAAGACTTGAAAGAAATACGATGTATTGATGGCGAAAAAAATACATAGGCCTATTTTTATTATTCTACTTAATTATGCCGCAATAAATGCAATTATTTTTCAATATAGGCCTACCTCATCTGCTCATAAAGGTGACTTTTTTCCACAATGTTGGGTAAGTAGGGGATTAGCACTAGGTTGGTGCCCGGAGGTGTATCCAAAATCCAATAGATTTCCATCATCCTGTTCCATAACCAAGTCTCCCAACTCCCTCAGCCTACAATTGCCCCTATTTACAATCGTGGGGGAGAATCATAGACTTCGTCACGATTCGCTGGAAGCACTGCGGGTAGACAAACGCAGGAGTCCAGTCGTGAGAGCGAAACTCGGGATTTATTAGGGGTAAACAGGATCGGTAACAAAGGAAGCACTAGCGACGTGAATGACAAGACTGGGGAAAGACTAACTGGGAAGTACTTAAATACACAGATTCATTTAAACAAGACTTAGTATAGCTGGTAACACGGGGATTCCACACGTGGTTAACGAGGAGGGCGTGGCACACAGAGGAGGGGCACGATCGGGTCGTGACAGGCTTGAATAATTAAGGAGCTCTCTATTACCTTGGGTGAACCACAGCATTTGTTAAGATAACCCGATATGAGCTATTGCAGTTAGGAGTAGGTCCATCACCTCACTGATGCATTTATGAAGAGGAATTTATGAAGGACACCTTCCATGCGACGCAGTTCTCTGGGTGATAGCGAACTGTACCTATAAACGGTGAAAAATTGATATTTTTTATAATTCTTATTAATTATGCAACAATAAAAGCTATTATTTTTTAGTAATTCTCTAACCACAAAGCTGCAACACTGAGCTTCATTAAAATAATTCAGTCGCTTAATTCAATTGCACTGGCATTCACGCCTTTTATTCTTGCTTTTGTTTAGTTTAAATTATATGTGAAGATAGCTAAGTTGTGTGTTTGTGTCTGAGGATAATTGTCATTTATTTTTTTTATTATATACCTGTATCACCATTGTTTTGTATTATACAGTGTCATACACTACATAGCTATGTTTAGGCAGTTGCATCAATGAAAGCATGCTTTAATACAGTGAATTACTTAAATACAATCTTAAGTAACAAAAGCCTGATTATGATACTATAAAAGGATTTTAATAATTTTACAACAGAAAAAAAGATATAAGGTGTTCTATACCTCTATTGCATTTTTGCTTATATGTGGAATGTGACTGTGGAAATGCTACTTATAGCACAGTGGAGATCAGACTCCACTCTCATGGTACCCTTCCCCCAACCCACCCGTCACAGAATTTCATCGTCAGGGGAATCCCCCACACCCCTCACCCATTATATTAGTCAGAGTACTGTGAACCCAGAGCACAAAAACACAGTGGGGAAAAAATAATAATAATAATTATATATATATATATATATATATATATAATATGCCCAAAGCTTTCTCTGAGATAAAATGAAGGCTTCTTTGATTTGGATGGTTAGCAGTATCTGAAGAATTCTTACTAGGTATGGATTAGGTCAAGAACAGCAGGTATGTCACAAGGATACATTTTTTTTCTGTCTCCAATGGGGGTGACAGGCTTTCAGCGGGATAGAGGTCAAGGTAAGCTTTTTAAAAGGCTGTCCTCTCTGATTCGGATGGATGCATACTCAACATCACTGTTAACTACGTTGATGTTTTCTGCAGATGTCAACGATATACCTGTGTTGGTAGTGGATCACTACCAAGCTCTACCCCATGCGTACTGGGTGATATTTCTGAAACAGAGCTCGCAATTGAAAGATTAACTCCTTTTGTACTCAAATGAAGACCAGTTTTCTTTGACATCATGGTACAGTTTACAAGCAGGATATTTCCTTAAAAGGTTGCATGACTTCACTTGCACATCTGCATGTGTGTGCTTGCCCTACAATCAAGCTTTATAGATTTATTAAGTGAATTTTATTTTCTATTATTTTTAACAAGTAAAGAGGCCATTCAGTTCTTGATGTAGTCATTGAAAGTGAAAGTGTAAATACCACGAAAGAATCACCTTGACAAATGGTCTTATGTCTTTACAGAATTTCTTTAAAATGATCTGTTTTACAGTTTCAAGGGGATTCATTTTGTGTATGTTTGAAGAAACAGACTACTCTGAAAAAATGCCACATTCTGCAAACACATAATAGAACATAATATGCACACCTGTGAGCACAAGAAGAAATATGTAGATGCTGTGAAGCACAAGCCGCCATGCAGAGAAGATCGAAAAAGTGAAACGAAAAGCATGTTCAAAAGGAAGATTTGTAACTGCGACATCTAGCTGTCTGGTATGAAGCTAAACTGGACTCTGGGATGGAAGCAAGTGTAATTTCTTACAGTTGCAGAAATATCATAAAAAAAACCTTGCTGACAGACACAAATGTGAAATTGTCCACAAAGTACCTGTAAAATGGAAAGTATAATTTGTAAGTGGAATACAAAAGCAGAACATATGTAGTGAAATTCATTGTGGTACAGTTAGAAGTAAAACCCATTAGAGGGAGCTGAAACACGAGGCAGTGAAACCATTATAATGACCAATGAGCTGGAAGCTCTGTGAGACAAGCAGGATGCAGTGGGACTAGCTTTCTGCTATCCATGTTTAGAATAAGGCACGTGCTTAAAATAATAAGCAACGAATCTCACTGCTGAAAAGCTATCCAGATTAGTGCTCAGTTGGTTTACATCAGGGTTAGGCAATCTTATCGGCAAAGGGCTGGTGTGCATGCAGGTTTTCGCTGGGTTACGTCAACAGCACGAATTACAACATTACTATTAGATATTGCCAGTAGGTGGAGCCAAAGCGCCAAATAAATGTAAATATAAGTACTGATCAAGAATGAACTATGAAAGAACTTTATAAATAAATAAATGAAATGAAATTAATAATACATTAAATCAGACTGTACTACTATATCAAGTAAAGAGTAACACTACTTGACAGGGCACAAATAATATAGTCTATAATGCTCTTACTTATGTGTTAATTAACAACAAACTGAGTCTTAGTTACATACTGATCTCATGGTAATTTATCATTAATGAACAGTGATGTATGTTTTATCTCAAGCAGTTATTATATTTGTTACTGTATCTGTTAACTCTGTAAACCTTTGTGAACTGCTATGGAATTTATGAAGGAACAAGTAATGCATAACACAAGTGAAATACTGATCTCATATTTGTTCAACATTAATGAATCCCGATGTTTCTTTTCTCATCTAGCGACTATATTTGTTCATGATTTGTACTTCATTAGTAACTGAGTAATTACTAATTATTTGTGCCCAACAAGTAGTGATACCCAATTACATAAGATAAGAATTTCTGTAACTAACAAAATCTAAAACTAAATGGCATCAACCAAGTCACTAACACTGCGCTTGCAATCAGGCAGAATACAGACGCCATTTAGGTGTATTGCTTAAGTTCTTAACCCAACCCAGAATTCACATACTAGATAGTGAATTACAAAAGCTGCAACTCAAAAAGATGTCAGTAAGGTCTGACTCAGTATTAGCATTCTGTATGTGTATATGTGTGTGCATGCGAGAGAAAATGTAACTGCATTTAAAATGGCTACTGGTCTATTGCCAAATGAAGCTGAATAGACACATCTGTGCACCCATGATCCAGACAGCTGACCTGAGGCGATGAAGGTGAATGTACTGGAACAGCTCACCAGCAAGTCAGTGATAGGCCCGCCATTCACAATGATCTTCCTCTGCTACTGTAGCCTTTTGCTAAAGCACATACTTGGGTGTGTGATACAGTCTGCACCACAGAAGGCAATGGTTTCTAGGTACACTGGTGTTTGCTTAATTGGAGGAGGTTCCATATTTCCATATCTCCAAGGTCGATCCTGAGTGTCACTCAAACATCCCTTAAACCTTTTTCAAATACAGGTAGTCCCCGAGTTACAAATACAGGTAGTCCCCGAGTTCCAAATACAGGTCGTGTCCGAGTTACAAATACAGGTCGTCCCCGAGTTACAAATACAAGTAGTCCCCGAGTTACAAATACAGGTAGTCCCCGAGATGGCAAAGCGTTCGGATAACCATATTGTAACTTGAAAATATCGTAATGTATCGTATATATCGAAAGTATTGTATTGTATTGCAGTTTAAATGTAAAGTTAAAAAAAATATTAATTCATAGCCTATATGCATTGTAAAGCAGAGTCATATATTTGGCTAACGCAATTCAATAAAGTTTGCTCAGTAATATTCCGATTTGGCATGAAAACTTTAACAATGCTGGTAACCCTAAAATGAAATAGCTAAAGCTACATATCATGCATACATGCATTGAACGTGTATTGTATGGTATTGTTAATCACAAAGATTCTGTCTGATTTCTGCATACTTGATACTCTTAAAATGCAGAAAAAAATAGACGCACTAACACCGATGCAAATTAACTTTGTGAGTCGTTAGCGAGAGTAAGGCATCACACAGGGTGGGCGATGCGTACATCCCGGCAGCATATCGTACGTCATACACTGCTATGCTTGCCTACCAGTGAATCTTAAAATACATACTGTATTTTACAATTTTTAGCATATGGGAATCATCATATGTAAGATCGGAGACCATTGTAACTCTGGGATCATATGTATTCACCTATGTTCTCTACCAACCTTTGTGCACATGCATGCAGTATAGACCAATTCGTATTAGTGGGTGCTATTTCTTTAGTATTGATCAAGGGTGCCGGGGAGCCTGGAGCCTATCACACAGGGTCAGCTGAACAAGGTTGAATAAAGTATATCAACACTTATAAAAAGCTGAATAACACTGAACTGTCGACTGTTAAAGCACTGGGATTTTTCCTTGCTTTTTTGACATTTGCAATAAACATAAATAGCAACCGACTACAACAGAAAAAAAACATTTAACTAGTGCCCACTGTAAAAATTAGCGTGATTACACTACTCTTATTATAGTGATGATAGCAATGCAAATAATCAAAACTCCTCACAGCAGGTATGAGCAGAGGACGTACAAATGATTTTATGTTGGAATAGCGCAGTTAGATGAGCATTAAACGGAAGCCCTAAGGGGCTGATGGTCAATCCCAAGTCCCAACAAAAGTCCCATAAAGCAAGGAAGGAGCCTTTCATCAGTGAGAAACAGAGAAGAACCAGGCTGCAGTTTACAAAAAAAGAAAAATATATTATTCACACACATACCCATAAACTGAGAATCAATGTGAAACAAGAAATTGCGCTGTGGTTTCTTATTTTTTCCATACCTGTGTGTGTGTGTGTGTGTGTGTGTGTATACATTTGAATGCCTCTTCCCTGAACACTGAGAACAGTTTCTTGTAATTTTTTACATTGCTTTACAATAATGTTCCTTCTCATGTATTGGTTTCTCTGGCAAGCCAGATGTTACTCTTTTCACATTCAGTATGTTGTTAATTCTAAGGGGAAAAAAACCTTGAAAACTTTATATCCATGTGAAATTATTTTCCAACTAAAATAATTTTGTATAATCCTTCATAATGGCTGCCAGGTGAAATATGCCTTTTTGTTTATTTACATGTACAGCAAAGCACCCACCTCTTAAAATCCGGATATTGATGTTGGTACCGCCTCAAGGGTCCAGAGTTCAAAAGTCATTATCATTCGTTATTCACTAAACATGTTTAAGTGGACAAACAAAAACCTGAAATGCATGTAAAAATACAGAGACTTTTCAGGTCATTAGCGACCTGGTATTTTTTGCCAAGTAAATGAGCATAAAACCATAGTTCTAACTTATTTTGTCATAAATTTGGTGGCTGCAGATGAGAAGTACATGGAATACCCTGGGAACAGCGTCCAAAATGAATCATTATAACCAAGCTTATAATCTGGAGACTCCAGATAAAAGAGGTTCAGAGACTCTGGTGGTTGATGCTCCTTCACGCCCATAAAGAAAAATGTCTTCATTGTTACATATTGTTTGCAAACACGTTTGCTCTTCTGGGTTGGGCTTCTCCCGTATATGCGAATGGCCGTGGATGTCTGTTTTTTCTCGTTTTTGTCTCCCCCTTTACCAGATCTACAAAGAACATGATTGGTTCTTCTGACTGTTCAGCCCATTGCATTTGATACATATGGCGACCTGTAATTTGTGCTGGAGTGTTCCAGTGAGAGACCCAAACAGCCTTGGGTTTTACCCAATCAGGGTGCAGGGTGTATGTCTGGGCTACACCCTGGATGAGATACCAGTCCATCACAGACCACATTCACTCACATGCACATCGTAGTCCCAGACCATTACTGTACTCTAATCTGTCAAACCATTGCAAGGTCAGTATGACCTTATTATAGACTGATTATACGTCCCTTATTGGTATAGGATGTCCCATTATAGACATCATGGGTCATTAGAACATTAAAACATTCAGTCTGCTATTTCTGACTTCTGGATTCCTGAGTAGTCAGGAAGAGAGTTTGTTTGCCATATTCTTTGAGAACGCTAAAGGATGGAGACTCTACCTCATAAAAAGCAGATCATTCCTTAAGATCATCACAGTTGTTAAATGAATGCTGCTTTTCATTTGACAGAGACCTAGTCTCTTACCTTATCATAAGGTATATTGCATAACTAGCATAGAACCAGATACTATTACGTAAATCGCAATAATATTTTTGTTGCTTCAGTTATGAATTTCATTGTGTTCCACAATATTATAACATCAGTATTTATCAATAAGCTAGCTTTGTAACCTAAATAGAGTTTTTAAAAAGCAATGAAAAAATGCTTTGTGTGATTTTATGCAATATTGCCTCTTCTTAAATAATAACCTTATTTTGAACAAACATTAAATTCACCCTTTCTTATTACAGTATTTAAAATGATAAAATGATTTCTGTTTCAGCAGAAGCAATGTAGATCAAAGTTCAAGATACTATATGTAGAGGTAGGTGCCTTTAAATGAAAGGTCAGGTGGAGTATAAATTTGTCCATTGAAACTTGAGAACTGTTTCATGTTTGAAAACTCAGGCAGTGCTCCTACGATGCTGAAAAGCAACTCACTGGAGGCGTCTCAACAATAACACACGTTCCCCAGGATACTTTTCCATGTATCCAAAACAAGATGAAATACTATGCATTTTAATTTGTATGGTCAACCATACACAACTAAGCCCAATAATACTGACATTAAATAGGACACATAGTGAAAAAGAGTAAAATATCTTTAGTTTAAAAACCAATCTAATTAAATGTTAAAACGTTTCGCTGATTTGCATAACAAGATGACTGTGGCATATGTGACATTTGACACCTCCAGCATTCAAATATAGCTCTGGCCTTCTGCTTATCCGGAACTGCACCCACTTCTCCCTTTCATAGTCCCACAACTGAGCAACTGAACTTGTGAAAGAACAACTATACCAAGATGTCAGATCAATCAGCCTTTGACGTAGATGTGTGGACCCTAACCCGCTTTGTAATGGAGACTGGTCGACAGGCAAAGGGTGCTACTGGAGAGCTGACCCAGCTGATAAATTCCATGTTGACGGCCATCAAAGCCATCTCATCTGCCGTCAGAAAAGCGGGCCTTGCTCACCTGTAAGTGCAGCTATTTGAAAACTGTCTGAGGAATCTGTGTCAAGGGGTGTGTTCTCAAAGTCTGTGAAGGAACAAAACCTGTTTTTTTTTTATATAATATAATATGGTTACTGCCTTACTGAAAAGAAGGAGAAGCAGAGAATTATATGTAGCACAGGGAAGTTGTATCATTAGACATTGTACCTTGTTCAGTTATGTTTAATGCTACTGTGTGTCAACCAATGGATATCTCCCATCATGCAACAAATGGGGGTTGCTCTGGAGTATTTTGGAACTCTACTGTGTTGCTCAATTGTCAAAAATGAGCCTTGTTTTATTTGTTTGGAATATAAAAAAATATGGCTTGAAAAAACGTGTTAGTGCATAGCAGTAATTTTAAGCCCATAACACATTGATATTGGTTTGTAACATTTGCACATATTGATTTTAGAAAGGTGCAAGAGGGACAACCGGGGGCTGGGTAGTGCTGGGTAGGTGTGGTCCGTGTTACGGTAATGCTGCACATTGCGATATTTATGGTGTTTTGGGTGTACTGCGGTAATTTCATTTAAAAAAAACCCAACCCTCTAGCAGTTTCTTTTTGGAAAATACTGAAGGGTTATCATAAGATCATAGTAGTTTTGAAAACCAACCTGGTGTGGATTCCAGTCACTGTCAAAGATCACCACAGTGTCAGCAGCCTGGAGGTTTAAGCCTAGACCTCCAGCTCTGGTGGTCGTTCCCATCAAAGAAAATAAGCAGGAAACATAATGTTAATATATATTTCCTTCTCGCCTGCATCGAGTCGAAACATGCTAATTAGCTGTAAGCCTAGTATGGTAAGGTGGAAATTTTAGTCTACTGCATTTCACATTTGCCATTTTCAAAGCTTTTTTCCAAGAACCTTGTGCAATAAAAGTATGAAATTTAATTGACAACAGTATCAAAAGGTCATTTACAGTAAGCAGCTATTTAAATGTGTCTAACTCCAGTCTGCCTGGGAAATTATCCAAAACAGTGATAGATGAAAAGTTGTTTCTGTGGTTCATCATTTGTTTTCTCACAGTATGTAGGTTCAAATGCGGGCAACTAGTGCAATGATGGGAATAGAACTAAGTAAACTGTAAATTCTGCTAACTGAAACCTGTATAATGCAATTTAACTTAATGGTTATATAATCAGTGAGGCCTACAAACTTCCACACCTACCTGGATGCACCATCACAACACTGTCAATTTATAAAAAATATATAAAAAATAAAAAATTAAATATACCTTTAACGAATGATTCCTGTATTGTTTGATTATATGAATATAGGAAGTAGGCCTGAGCTTTTTAAAATACAATCAAAAATACCACAAAATTTTTTAAAAATCATATCAAATAAGTAGATAATTATAAACTAAAGATGTTGATTACCTTCAGTTTGCTGCATGACCTGGCTTTGTGATTGCTAATTCTGGTCTTATTACTGCTCAAGGCAAGGACTTGCCGGCACAGTGAATGTTACAGGAGATGATGTGAAGAAGCTGGATGTCCTGTCCAATGATCTGGTTGTCAACATGCTTCGTGCGTCTTACAGCACCTGCCTACTGGTCTCTGAGGAAAACAAAGATGTCATAATCATTCCAGCTGAAAAGAGAGTACGTTATGGACTTTTTAGTTCACTAGATACATCAGATCCATTTGGTTATTTTTAATAAACATATTTTGTGTCATATTGATGTGTAAAGCATCAGATACTAAGGGTTATCACAGGGCATGCAGTTTGTGTAGAAAATGCAAATGCATGTGTCTGGTCAAAGTATGATTATGGATTACCATTGAGGTCTATAGTGTTTCTGACTCTGGTCTGTACATTTTAATACTTTTCCTAGGGCACATATAACAATAATAAATAATGTTTTATTTGGGAGAATACATACAAACTTAAAATGCCTATAAAAAGAGAATCATTCAGTTTTGCAATATATGAAGCATTTCTGAAAGGTTCCCAGCCACATACAGTATTTAAAAGCATAGTACCACAAAAAAACAAGAAAATTAATGGATATTATACACAAACACACACACACACACACACGCGCACACAAACGTGTGCGTGTTTGTGTGTGTGTCTTTTAAGGGTGTCACAATATACTGGTATTGACAATAACCATAGTATTTAAAAAATTGAAATGCCAAAATTGTTTTAATGATACACATATGATGTGTTGTAAAAAATGCAGCACCAGTAACTATCTGACTCACACATAGTAGTTGCCGGTATTGCTTCTTAACGTCAGTTTCTACCAGTAGCTGAATTTGTGAGCTCTGTGCCTCATAAAGAGCAGAGACCATCATTATATGAGGCGACAGTATAAACCACTTTGAATGATGTCGCACGCACTCAAAGCAGTCTGCAAAATGAACCTGATATCATTAACAGAAATATTAATGATGTCAGTACAGGACTTCTGCAGGAAGTACCAATGAACAGTAAGGGGCCCTGGTGGTCTTTCTCACTATCTATGTAGTGAAATTCAATATACTGCTGAAATACTTTTATAAAGTACAAACAGAAATATATTTACAGCCTTAAATGAAAACACACACGAAAAATATTTCTTCCCAGCTTCACTTACTCAATGCAACCTATAACATCCATGTGAAAGATGTCACTGCTACAGTTCAGACGAATTATTTAAAATCAAAAACATGATGTACTGGGATTAATAAAGGATCACCCCCCAATGTTAATATTTTTTTGAACCACCTTTCACTTTAATGACAGCCGTGAGTCTGTTGGAATGCTTCTCTATCAACCTTGCACATCTAGATTGAGTATTATTTGCCCACTCTTCTGTATAGAACTGATCAAGTTCAGTCAAATTGGACAGTGCGCGTTGGTAGACTGCTATCTTCAAATATTTCGATAGATTTTCAGTGGGGTTTAGGTCTGGGCTCTGACTGGACCACGAGGACATTCACTGTTTTCTCCTGCAGCCACTGTGTGGTCAATTTTGCTGTGTGCTTCTGGTCATTGTCGTGTTGTCGTGTGCCCATTGTCGTGTGCTCATTGTAATCTGCCCATTGCCGTGTGCCCATTGACGTGTGCCCATTGTCGTGTGCTCATTGTCGTGTGCTCATTGTCGTGTGCTCATTGTCATCTGCCCATTGCCGTGTGCTCATTGTAATCTGCCCATTGCCGTGTGCCCATTGACGTGTGCCCATTGTCGTGTGCCCATTGTCGTGTGCTCATTGTCATCTGCCCATTGCCGTGTGCTCATTGTAATCTGCCCATTGCCTTCTGCCCATTGCCGTCTGCCCATTGTCGTGTGCCCATTGCCGTGTGCCCATTGTCGTGTGCCCATTGCCGTGTGCCCATTGTCGTGTGCCCATTGCCGTCTGCCCAT